>OX578146.1:59090769-59690769 GCA_951213105.1 Amaurobius ferox
TTTTTTAACTCAAAAAGCACGTTTTGCATCATAATCAATTCCATTTCCCTTTAGAATTTCTTTTGCTATTTTACATTGCTATTATACATTACTAACGTTTATATTTATCCCAGGCTTCGGGAAATCGACAAAATTTGGCCCGTCTGCGAGGACGGCTAGTGAAATTTTTTACTCGTCCTCGAAAATTTTTTTTTCACTTTATATTCATTAATATATGCGCTTAAATACATCGCACAACAATAATAAATTAGAACTAACTGCCTCACGATGAAGTGCGATAACTGCATATTCATACACCACCCCCCACAGCGCTTAACCGCCGCAATCAAACTCGCCGACAGTCTCCGGTAAAGGACCAGAGCGGCGAAATTCCGATCTATGGGCAGGGGGGTAAGATATGTAAGGAATCTCTCTCTCCTTTTTCCAATGTTTGGTAACTTGAAGGCGTGGTAAATAAATAATCATATAAATCCTCTTGTCTCTAAGCAGTTTAAACTTCATTGGCACTCTCAATTTCTAGGGAATGTAGTCAATCAAGATCAAAATCTTCAGACTGAATAGTCGTTTTATACCTGAACTTCAGTTGTCAAACAACTGGAGCAAATGCCATGAATGAATTTTAACAGTTTTAGTTTTAAAGTTGAAACTAAAGAGAGGAAGAAAATAAAACACTTCTGGCTGAAACTAGAAGAATCCATTCCAAAAATTCAAACTTGTTACTTACTCCCGTCTATTACAGCAAATGGAAATTTTATAGTTTGGGTTTTAAAGAGTTAAAAAGGGATTTGGGCTGGGCTCGAGTCTTCTGTTGTTTCAGGCCGGGTTGAGTCTTTTTTTTTTTTTTTTTTTAAACGTCCGTTACGACCGGGCCGAACATAATTATTTTGAAATTTTTTAAAATGGATTTAAATTGAATACATGAACTTATTGCTTTTATTTCACCTAAAGATAAATGTTTAAGATAAACTAAATTCTCCGTACAAAATTTTGACAATTTGTTTTTAATACATTTGAATACAAATTATTTCGGGTCTGCTGAGACGCAGTTATCTTCAGGCCGAGTTCATTCTACATTTATAAATTTCTTCGAACGTGGTCTGGGTTTAAGCATTGGTATTGTCGGTGTTGTTAAAATCTGAAATTTCGGCACATGTAGACCTCGAAAAGGGGAACAGAACATGTCACTTCGATCGTGAGCGCGCTATCGCATTTTCTTTCGGTCATCGGATTCACTGGGTGGAGTATGAGGGGAGAGAAAATAGCTAGCGCCTGTGGTTACACTGCAAACCTAACGGCTCGCCTAGAAAGAAGGCATTAATAATGCACACTAGCTTAAGTTTATGGGGGGGGGGGGGGGGGAAATTTTAATTTTCATTCATGGCACCGGAAATGGCGGCTTTCGGCATAATTTTACGATGACAACAATTTGTTATTTATTTTTTTTTTACGGAATCTAATCTCAAGGCCGTATGAGAGGACGGCAACTTCCAAAAATTGGTTGTCCTTGCCGAATTTTAACAATGCGAGGACGGGAGGACGGGTGATTTCCGGAAGCCTGATTTATCCAGACAAAAACACCTTTCAAATCTAAATATATGAAATAAAAATAGTTATGTACCCTGTCTGTTGTGATATAAGACAGAAGTATTTTTACTATCCTATCTGTCCACTCAGTGCGTAGCAATTTTGATGGAGCTTCTTTGATGGCAACCATCAGTGCTACACTTCGTCCATGCCTGAGAACCCAATCTAGTGATGTGTCGTCATCTGAAACAAAATGCTAAAATTATTTACTACAAATATATTGAGAAAATTAATACTTTTTAGGAATCTTATACTTAACTGAGCAGGCTATGATATTTTTAGAATTTTTTTTTAAAATTCCATACAATAATCACCATAGGTTGAAAATTGTGGTTGAGATGGGGGGTATAATCAGGTACTATCTAGCATCCAGTAAAAATCTTATGGTACTTAATACCAAGAGGATAATGTGCTATAAGATGTTTACTGGATAATAGATTGCCTTGTGATGCAATAATATGGATGAGGAAAAATAATAAATTTTTTAAACAAAACAATTATAATTTCTTTACATTTAAAATTTAAAATATCTATTAAGAACACTAACTTGGCAATATGTAATAAATTAAATGCTTTACATGTTATTTAGCAATGAACTAGGTAAGAAAATGAAAGAAAAGCAAGACAGATTCCAAAAGACATACACAGAATTTCATAAAGTAACTTTTTTTTATAAGATTTATATTGTTAAGAAATAACATTTTTAAAGTTTAAGAATTTGAAGGAAAAAAAAAATGAGTGAAATAAAAATTTAGTGATTGAAAATTGCATTTGTCAATTGGGTTTACAATAAATTCAGATTCCTGTGTGAACAGTTTTTATTTATTTTTTGTTGTTGTTGTATATAATTTAATGCACTTTAATAAAAATAATAAAAATATTTAAAGCATCATTTACAGATTTTTTGCAATGCAATTAAAGACTTTGAACATGTACATAGTGCTTTCAAAGTGTATGTTTCTCACTGATTCTGATGAAAACTACAGGGTGATTTGAAACTCTGTACAAATTTTAATGGATGATAGGGAACACAAAAACAAACCTTTTTCATTAATGAATGTATGTTTGCAGACATTGCCCTTTGGTCCTAGAGGGCACTGCTGGTCAGTGTGACAATTACTGGTTATTTTTCATTATCATCATTTATAAAACTGATTTTATAAGCATAACAAACAGCATTTTACGAATGCTGAGATTGCTGGAGCTGGTATAGCCTAGTGGTTAAGGCAGGAGAATCACACAGGGTAATCCCATGTTTGATCTTCAATATAAACCTATTCCCATGTCGATGCAGATTATGGGTACAATAAATCTGTAGGTCAGAAAGTTCATCTGAAAGGTGATTGGTTAGGAGGAGTCACACTAACTGTTTTATCCTAGAAATGATCTAGGAGTTACTTCATTTCACGCTAAAATACAGGATTGTGGATTGAGTCGGAAGCAGTTTTGGTGGAGTCTCAGTCAGGGAAAAAAATTCCTCCAACTTCAAAATAAAATCGTTTAAAAATAATTTTATTTTTCATATTTAATTTTTTCAGGCAATAAATAATAAATATGATAATTTTATTTTTAAATATTTTCAGGCAATAAATTAAAAATACCAATTAAACAAGTATTGGTATAAAAAATTAATGTTTATAAAATATGTATTAATTTAAAAACATTTTAATGAAACAAAATTTACACATATCTGAAATTAAATATGGATAGAAATCAATATTTTTGAATTTATAATACTGCATGAGACTCCAATTATGTAATCACTATTTAGCATACAATGAATTTCGAAACAATCACACAAAATCGACAATATAAAAATTACTAGAAATCAGCCAATGTAGAAAACTCTTGAGAATTTTGATATTTTACAACACTGTGCAGCTGCTTATTTAAGGTATCCTGCACCCATGCAGTGGATACCTAGATTGCATGCATCAGTGACTGCTAACAAAGGCCATTTTGCTGTCTACTGTGACTATAACTAAGAGAGCTATTGCAAGATAAAAGCTTTTTAAAAATGTGACTGGACAAGGTCGCTGAAGACAGCTAGCAATATATACAGTGAAAATATAAAAAGTCCTTATTTAATATATACAAAATATAAAATTTTAAACCTTAGGCAACAGAAGGTTTTTTTATTAGTCTAATGCAATTTAATAAGAGGTTCAAGACCAAGAGTACATTTCTATTAGGCATATAAAATATATATATCTAAAATATTTCCAAACCTAATAAATGTTCATGGACAACTTCTTCGAATTCATCATTTGGCAGAAATTCACACAAAGTTCCCAGACAAGCTGCAGCCACCACTCTGCAGGAGTCATCTGGATAAGAGAGCATGCTGATGACAGTGCTGGTGATGTTGTGCCGCACAGGATCTGATATTTTGTCACCAGCTGGCTTGATGATACAACGCAAAGCGTGCAGCATAGTTTCTCTAAGAGAATAAATATATGATCAATACATGATCACCTGCCCAAATTAATAATTTCTGTTAAAATAAAAATTGCAATACATTTATTATTCAATGATTAAAAATTAGTTGGCTTTTTGTAATTAGCAATTGAAGGTGACACCAAATTGCTTTACATTCATTTAATTCTTTTGAGAGATATCAATCACACCCCACATTGAGGAAAAGTAAAATTTCTATCAACTTGAGAATGATGTGATAATTCTTATTTATTAAAAATTATTTGTCAGTCAATATTTGTATTTTTTCTTTTTAAATAAGGGAAAATGTGATGGGTCTTCTATGGATACGATCTTGCTTACATTCAATAGACTTACACTCATACACACAAACTTCATTAAAAGATGTTGTTCATGTTCATGGATGCTCAAATTACATAAACCCATCAAAATCGACGAATCTAATTTTTGAACCCTTCACAATACTTTTGCTTTGCATATGCTATGTACTGTAGGGAAATTATAAACATTGAACAGTATTGTGAAAAACCAGTCTTATCTAGAAATCCAATGCTGTATTCCATTATTGTTGCTCAAAAATTCATAGGGATAATAATAGCCTCATGTAACAATAGGTATTCCAGACAGATGGGTGTTCAATGAACATAAGCTCCTATTATTATATAAACTATACAATTTTGCAGTTGCAGTTTGCATGTCAAAAGGGCTTTATGGCTAAAATTAAAAATGGGGCGATTATGATGAGACACTTTTCAGAATTCGATCTATCTGTCATTGCAAAATTAATGCAGGGTTTTCTTGAAACTACTCAACAGATTGAACCCAAATTTGGCACAAATGAATGTGAAAATGTCATGATTAAAACAAAGCAAGAAACTTATAGTATGCATATTTGGCATGAAAAATTTATAGTATAGGACTTTCTTAAAAACTAAATAAGTTGAAACTAAATTTAGTACAAAGGTAGGCTGTTACATAAATCTTAGAATAATGCAACAACAAAAGAAAGATGTGAAGTCATGAACACGAAATAGATGCATGTACTTCATTATCATTATATATAATTGTCTAATGTGTTTGTGTATTTTCAGACCATTCAGAAGCCCCTGATAAATATTTGCCAGGGATTTCTGAATCCAGATTTTTAATTTACCTCCCTGGGGAGAGGGGGGGGGGGGGCAGAGAAAATAGTTTTTGAAAAGTCTCTCTAGGGCCTCCAGACGTCCCTCTGTTGATCTAGAAGGCCGAATCTTCGCACACTTATAGTAGTATTGACTATGGTACAGAACCTAACAGAACCACATTTCCATTTACATCCCTTTCTAGGGTGTAGAAAATGGAGGGGTGCCTTGAAACGTCTTTTCAGATCCTAAAGAAGTTCCTTTGGTGGGCTAGAAGGCTGAATCTTTGCACACTTATGGTATTGACCATTGGACAGAACTTAACATAGCCAGATTTTTGTTTACCCCTAGGGGCAGAGAAAATGAGTTTTTTAGTCTTTTCAAACCTTTTAGTCTTAGAACAAATCATGTAAACCATATGTGACTTAGAAGGCTGAATCCTTGCACACTTATAGTATCAACCAGAACTATAAGGGTCATTCTATATCAAATGAACCAATTTAAAAATAATTTTGGACCTTGTAATCTCATATTTCACCCATTTATAGTTTATAGTTAATACCTATGGATTATATGAAAAATCCAGATTTTTTATTACAGATTTTCAAAAAGTGTAATAAATGGACAATTTTACACTTGGACAATTTTAAGTGCCATTCAAGAAAAAAATCATATTTTTATAAATAGTAATGATACAGCCAGCTCATATATAATTCATTTTAAATCTCTTTTTACGGACTTTAATTGATATACAACACATACCAGTTTGAAAAAAAAAAAAATTGATTAATTTTCAAAATTTTCTAGTCTTTTTCTACTTTGTAAGGGGGTGGGTGTTTTTCTTTTTTACCTTTCATCCTGCTAATGAAGTTAAGATTTAGGGGAAAAATAAATTAAAAACTAGCAATTTTTAATATTTTGAAAACATTCCTCACAGTCATGATTTTGGACCCTGCCTGGTTTACACTTCCATTTCGAAATTGGAACAGCAAAATTTTTAAGGATATTCAGGCAAAAATAAGAGGATAAGGCCCTGAAAAATGTGAATTTATGGAATTTTTAATGACTGTACAAACCCTGAGTACATATGGGAAGGTACTCTGACAAACATTAAGTGTGCACATGCTTGGAAGTTGGCAAGATTTCTGGGTATGTAACTTTTTCCAATATTAATGTACTCTCAACAAAGTAAAGTTACTTTTTTTTTAAGTGCTTTGAAGCCAAAAAAACAAAATATAATCAATCCTATATCCTCTCTGTTGTACAAAATTTACAATTTAAAATCAATTTTTTTCTCATGTTTTTAATTAAATATTTAAGTTTTTTCAATCTTATTTTAAATAATTTTTATTATTTGTGAATTATTCTGGGCAATTAAAGAATTCACCATTGCATATATTAATTTCTGTCTTATGAACCAAAAGTTATGGAAGTGACCCAAGCTAAGTACTTAAAACATTAAAAACAAGTAGCCAAACATTTTTAATGAACACAGCTCAGAATATATTACACAAGGTTATTACACTTAAAATATTAAATTATTTTTTCTAGACCCAAAATTATTTTTCAAGAACCATATTGTACACAATATTCTAAGCTTCATACCAGACATACCATAGTAACTATGATAAAGGAATGAAACAAATGTCTCATGAAGTGAAAACCACAAATCTGTCGTAATTTTGTTGTTACATCATAAGAAAATCCACAAGAATTTTTTTTATATTTGAAATTCCAAGTACACAAAAGAGCAGTGCAGTTGCTTTAGAAAAATAAAGAACTTTTCAAAAAGATTATTTCTTGACAAATTTCAAATATTTTCTGCAAGTTTTCAAGTGAAGAAACCAGCTATTTTAAAGAAATTTGCATATATATTAGGATTATCCAAAACGATGTTTTAAGACTTGTTCTTACACACTAATTGGGATGAAAGGAGAAAGGCTGGTTTTGTATTTGGACATGCTTCTTTTAGTTCTGCGAGTAAGCCAAATACTCGTTTGGTAAAAGACTTATTGTTAAAAAGAGGAGGTCAGATTTTGAAATGCTATAAAAGATGCTATGAAAATAAATCCAGATCTGATAAAAAAAAAAAAAAATTCTGATAAGATAATTTAAAATTTACAAACATTAAGCATACATAATTATATTAAAATGTTATAAAATGACAGAAAAGTACTTAATACAAGAAAAATTTCAGAGATGATTACTTTAATGAATTGTCTTCAGCATTCTTTACTGCATTATGTAATTCTGTATATAAGGTATCTGGTCTGTTATGAACAAGAATTAAATAACTTAAAGCAGAGGCAGATCTCAGGCGAACAGATCGGTGACCATCGCTAAGTGACCGCAGGAAAGTTGTTTGAAGTTGGGGTAGAAATGGCTTTAACATCATACCAACCTAATAAAATAGAAATTCAATATTTAAGCAAAATTAATGATTAATAGTTTCATAAAAAACAAAATTGGTTAATTGTCTCTAACTACTTTATGCATTTGCAATTGGGTTCTCCTAATTTGTGCCTCAATCAGGTAATTAGGTGCCTGCTTGCCACAAATGAAAAAAAAAAAAAAAAAAAAAAAAGTTAAATATGATAATAATAAAAAAAAATAGTCCAATGAGGATGAATTACAAAACATTACACAAAATGTTATTTTAATAATAATAAAAAATAGGGATTGAAATATTTAGCTGAAAACTTGCCATAAACCTGCCCCCCACTTAACAAAACAATGGAAAAACATATAAATAAATTCAGCTATTTTTTAATTATGAGCAATTAGAAAAGAGAAAGAAACAGGTTTTTCATTACTATTGTTCTGCAGGTAGGTGTAGGGAATAAAACTCACATTGGAATATTCCCTAGATGCAATCAGTAGTGGAACTTTGAATCCAACAGTTAAAACAATAGCAAATTAAAGTTTAAAATCAATACAAGATCATGGTATGATCCTCCACGTATTTGAGATGGAAAATAATTTTAATTCATGGCATTAAATACAATTCTCATTATAAATGCAGCCAAAGCTGCAGAATGTAGACGCATATGCAGATACATTCTAAATTGCAACTGAATTTGCAGATACTTTTCAGACAAAATACAAATATCCCACATTTTTTATTGCATATATAACAATAGCATACTCATTTTGTCATATTTAGTACCTATATAATTTACCAAGAAAAACATGTTTAAACAATTTTTGGTGTGAAACATTTTAAAACACAAGATACGGAGTGAATTATAAAACAAATGTGACAGGAATGAAAAAAAAAATATGTAACAGAAGTGCGACTATACTTGCAGTGCCAAACTTAATACAGAACCCAATATACAAATTTTCTTCTGATTATATATATTGTCTTATAAAATAATTAATCTGATGGAAAATTGTAAAAAATTTAAATTGTAGATCTGTGATATCACCAACATCTGCACTATGGAGTATGGACCAGTATGCACTTACTATTGTACTGTATGTATTTACTATTAAATATTAAAATTTGGGCTCGACTTTTGATTTAGAAAATTGGCCAGTGGCTGTTAAAACTTTCAGTTTTTTTTTTTAAATCTTAGCCAATAATTGTAATACCTTTCGAGAAGTTAATTTAAAAATGTCTAAAATTATAAACTTTATACTGTAAGGAGCATGCTTCAATTACAATTTGTCTATTGCAACTGCTTTACACTCTTTAGGTGAGCTGGACGGCTTAGGCAATAAAATTAGAATTTCTAAATTGCTCATGTTTAATGGAAGGTAATGCAGATCATTATGTTTTTACCTGTAAATATACAAATATTTTCATTTAAAAGAGTCAAATATTGTAAATAAACCTAAATTGTTTGCTCGAATTATTGAAAACATCAATCCTAACTTCAGGATTTGTGATTTTATTATCATAGCTAGTCAAATAGTTGATGGTTTACGTCAATTATATTGTTTTGCTTTAATTTTGTAAATTTTTGTTCCAGTGGTGCTTTAAGATGTTAGTTACTGTTATACAGAGTCTTCAATTTTGTTATTCTCTCATGTGGGATGGATGTGCCCAGCAACTAGCTGGATGTACATGTACCCATTTTTTTATTTTATTAGTTTTGTAATTGTTTTACTGTTTGCTTCCATTTCGATATTTTTGTGTTTTTCCCAGCCGTCTATTGTAATTAGAGCCTGGGTAATAATAATAAATAAAAAAATAACATTTTATATAATAAAAATGATCTGAATATGTGCCACATTTTTTAATGCAATGTAAGTTATGAATTTGATTTCTTAGAAAAACAATAGAAAGTTCTAGGCTGATGATTTGGCTAAGTCATTGAATAATAGACTTAAATTCGTCTTATTACTTATTTATTATATAGTGTGGATCCTGCTTATATTCAGTTTCCATTTCCCAAAAAATTTTCAGAAATACAATGCCCAGCACAAAAGCAGAAATTCATGGATCTGTGGAAGAATCTCATGCATATATATAACTTTCTATAATACTTCCTTGAAGAAAGCAGGCATATGAATATTTTTCTAGGCCTGCTTTCTTCAAGGAAGTATTAGTTGAAGGAAGCAGGCCTATGAAAAGTTGTAGTTTAACAACTAGCAGCTTTATTTATTGTGTAACATATGTACTGAATAAGGGAATATTACCTTGGAAAGCAGTAGAGCAAGAGTCTCCAAAAATGCTACTTTTGTGGGCCAATTATAACGATCACCAAGAATACGAATAAGAGGCCCAGTGATGTGTACAACAGATGGCTTCAAGGCATCTGAACTTGTCAACTTAATTACTTCCCCAAGTCCCTGGGCAGCTTGTTCTTTATCCTCAGCAACTCCATTCAATATGGCTTCTCGGAATATTGGAAGTATAGGCGTTATACCCTGTAGAATAATAAGAATTGTTAGGAGTTGAATGTAAAGTAAACACACTAGAATACAGTAAAGTATTTTTAGACATTGCTGCATAATTTAAAAATATTTAGATGCTCCACTTTTTCCCAAGTACATAATTAAATGAAAATAATAACTAAGTACTGTTAATTTTAGGTGCAATTATCACTTCTATACACAGACCTGCCAACCTCTCAGAGACAGAAAGCGTAACACAACGCACGCGATAATGTACGCGCGGTATATTATCAGCTATGTAAATTCTTGATAATCAGCTGTAGGGATTTTTTTCCCCTACATCAAAATTCTATTGAGAAACCAATTAAATTATTACAATCCACAGCAAACATTTTTTTGTTGTTAATTTTTAAATTAAACATTTAAAATTAAATAAAAATATTAATTCTTTAATAAAATGCATCAATATAAAATAAAACAATTAGAAAACTATAATGCACATCATGGATTTTTGATTTTTATTAAAAAGAAAGGTAAGGACACAATTTTCGCACATTACAACAACATTAATAAATCTAACTTTTATTTAAACCAACATATGTGGCTGACTTTGCCTTTTTAAAAAAAAAATAAGAGAAATCCCCCATTAAATCGAAACGGAAATTTTATAAGTTAATCAAGCTAAAGAAGCTTATAAATATTTCCTCAAAACTTTAATAAAATATTAAAAAATTCAGTAAACTTCCGTTAATACGGCGTGAAATTCCACGAATTTTCCTTGCTGTCTGTATCAAAATTCTAGGTACTGCATACTGCTATTTTTAATGCCAATTTTAAAAAATAACTTTAGATTTAATTGATACCGTGAATATATAACAGTGTAAAAAAGCCATTCAAAATAACTTGAAATGTTTTATACAATTTTGGTTACATAAACAGTACAACTTGGAAAGGCCAGTCCGGACTTTACCTATTCTGGAATTTTCCAAATTATTGAATTTGGTTTTTTTCTATTTTCAAATTTCATAAGAAAATTTTAAAAAATCTGTATCATTGTTCGAAATGATCCAAATTATAGCATGTTACCCTCCATTTTGAAGGGTTTGAAAACATATTTTGATTGATACCAAGTTTGATAATGTTCCCGGCATTCAGAAAAATTTTCCTCCAGCCCAAACTAGCTCAATCGAACGGGAAAATCGCGAAACTGGCAATACTGCAAATACGCGTCTACATTCCAGCGCCGACCAATCAGTAGCTTTAAATATGACGAGAAAAAAATGGGAAAGCCGAATGAGTCCGGAACAGAAAAGGAGACTGGATTGGTCTATTAGTTGCCGGTGTATTTTTGTTTATTTCCAATGGAAAACCAAAGACAGGGGAATTTGTTAGAAATCAAAAGCCTCTCGAAATTCCCTACTTCGGTCTGAAAAAGGGAAAAACGTATTTTTTTTTTTAAATCGTACTTTTGGTGGCAAAATCGTATTATCGTACTGCTCGGGATTTATCGTACTAAATACGATTAAATCGTAACAGTTGGCAGGTCTGTATACAGCATACCTGTCAACTAAATTTAATAAACATCTAGATAATTTCTTAAATCATCCAAAAGATTATATGAAAATTCAGGTTTTTCTTTACATCAGTTTGTAAAAATTAGTTAAACAAGCATTTAATTAATGCATTTGAGCATACATAGTCTTTCATTTTAGATTTTGAATAAAAGAGCAGGTTCTTATTTTCCGTTTCATACCAAAATCTCATCAGCACCAAGGTAACTCACAAGTTACTTATCTACCAATTTTTGTGAACGTTGGTCATTTAGTTTTTCAGTTAGAGTGAATACAGACAATTTTTGCAGATCATTTCTCAAAAAGAAGCAGGTTATCTTATTCCAAATTGTACCAAAATCTAAGCAACAGCGTCACCCACAAGAAACTTACCTATAAAATTTTATGAAATTTGGTTAACTCTTAGAGTAAATACATACATTGCACAGACAGACATACAGATACATGCACACAGACGTCACACTAAAAACATTTTTTTTTATGTTCTTGAGGTCTCAAAATGTGTAGATCCGTTGAAAACCCGAGTTGTGATTTTTGACACGATTCTGTAGGAATTGACGTTGTTGGGTCTCAAGGCAGACTCGAACTCAGGACCTAGAGCTTGCAAGACCGACATTATAAGGTTAAACCAAAACCTAGCTTCTTTGGCAGAAGCAGAGTTGGCTGCTGCCACAGTACCAATATTTTCCCTATACATTACCATGTATTGAAGGGAAAGTAAAAATATTTGCTAAAAATATTTTATATATAAAATAATATAAAATATATTATTTTATATAATAAAATATATTGAAGATTAGTATACAAATGCAGATTTCTATGATACCGCTAACTAGTTTTTTATAAAAAATACTTGTAATTTTAACTCAACAGTATGTATGAATCCATCTGTTGTTCCCAGTGAGTTTTCTGAATCTACTCAGCCAACTTTTAAGATCATTTTTTAAAATTATAGGCCTCAACTAGTAAATTAACTATTTTTTTTTACATAAATCAAGAATACAATCAAATTTGAATCATAGCTATTTATTAAATCTACTATATTTATCCTCTATGTGTTTGTTCTCTGAATCCACTTGGCTAAACATTCATGATTATATTCTATATAATAAAAGGCAATGTCTGTCTGTCTTATACACTATACGTTTCGCGACCGCGCGTCGGAGAGCTACGAAATTTGGCAATCGGAGACCCGGGGGGGAGGGAAGGGGACACGTGAAAACCGATTTTTAAAATTTTAATTATTTTTTTATTTATTTAATGTTTTATGCGATTTCGACCGTTTTTTGCCCTTTTTTCTCCACGATCCAGACGTCGTAGAAAAAAACAAATTACACCATCGGAAAGAGCAGAGAATTTCGAGTAAAAATATATCAATTTCAAATCTGAATTTTGATTTCTAATATTTTTTAAAGATTTTAAAACAAAAGTCACTTTTTGCTCAAGAAAACGATTTTTGGTTTTTAAATTCTCGCATCGTGAAAAGTACTCATAATTTCGACTAATAATTTACATTTTTAGAAAGGCCAAACATCTGGCATTCTTACAAGTCCAATCTGGTCAAGAAATAACTAAAATTGGCCCCTGGATCGGAATTTTAAAGAAGTCATGATTTTAAAATTTATCGGCGGGCGAAAGAAGTTCCCATTTCCCATCACCGGTTTCCCCCCAAGCAGGCGTTTCAATGGCGCCGGTTTGTGTCTAGGTGGAGGTGACGTCACGGTTCTGAATATGCATAGCGATGGATGGGACAATAAAACACCGAATTAGAGTTTGTTTTCCGTTTCCCGTGCTTCCGGTTTTAAATGAGTTAAGAGCTTAGCATATGTATTGTAGAAATTATTATATCTATATTTTAAATGATGGAACGATATGGATTTTTAAATGGATATTTTAAATAGATATTTTAATTTGTGGATATTGTAAATGGATATTTTAAATGATGGAACGATGGATATTTTAATTTTATGGGTATTTTAAATGATGGAACGATGGAATGAGGTTGATGGAATTAAGAGCTTAGCTTATGGTCATTTTAAATTGTAAATTAGAGCGCGGGAAGTTAGCAGTAGGCCCGGGTTCGATTCTCGCCACTACCTAAACAGCCGCCGTGTTCAGGCGGAATACGATCACGTTATTTTAATTTTATGGATATTTTAAATGATGGAAATTTTAATTTTATAGGTATTTTAAATGATGGAACGATGGAATGAGGTTGATGGAATTAAGAGCTTAGCTTATGGTCATTTTAAATTGTAAATTAGAGCGCGGGAAGTTAGCAGTAGGCCCGGGTTCGATTCCCGCCACTACCTAAACAGCCGCCGTGTTCAGGCGGAATACGATCACGTTAAACATGTGGGTCCGTAAGTCCTTCCGAGAGGTTGGTGGTAGGGGAAGGAGGGTACGGTCCCTGTGGATGCCTCCCCCACTGGGTTCCGGTCTAAATTGGGTGAATAAAAAGAAAGTTATGGAGATTGTCGCGGAGGACGCAGTAGCCCAGTGGTTAGCGCGCGGGAATTGCACTCGGTAGGCCCGGGTTCCATTCCCCCCACTGTCAAAACTGCTGCCGTGTTCACGCGGAGTACGATCACGTTAAACATGTGCGTTCGTAAGTCCTTCCGAGAGGTTTGTGGTAGGGGAAGGAGGGTACGGTCCCTATGGATGCCTTCCACACTGGGTTCCGGTCTAAATTGGGTAAATAAAAAGAAGGTTATGGAGTTTGTTGCGGAGGGCACGGTAGCCAAGTGGTTACGCGCAGGAACTGCACTTGGTAGGCCCGGGTTCGATTCCCGCCACTGCCGAAACTGCCGCAGTGTTCACGCGGAGTACGATCACGTTAAACATGTGGGACCGTAAGTAATTCCGAGAGGTTGGTGGTAGGGGAAGGAGGGTACGGTTCCTGTGGATGCCTCCCCCACTGAGTTCCGGTCTAAATTGGGTGGCACTTCCTGGCCGTCCAAACAGTTACCTTACACCTTTCTGGTAGTTCACACCAACGAGTTTGCAACGATCAGAATTTGCCACGGTCAGAATTTTCAAGGGTAGCGAACAGGCTGGTCGCCAAAGGCGGCTAGTTTTAAATAAAAGGTCTCTTTCCTTGCAGATTAGCCCAAAATGTTTACCTAATATGGGAATGCATTCAATTCAAATTATGACAGCTTATTGAATCAATCTCCCCCCCCCCCCCTCAAAGTACATTTTCAGAATATACCCAGTTTGTTTCTATGACTTTATTTTGAACGAAAAACCTTTCATACAGTAGGTCTATATTTACTGCAGCATGTGATTAGCTATGCTATGTCACATGCTAGGTCATTTGCAATAAAAATTGAAATTATGCCTATGAGAAAATGAATACTGAGCATTATACATAGAAAAATCATTTGATGAAATAAATACCTATTTCCAGTTGCAAAATTTTTACAATGATGAACCCTATATAGAGAATTAACAAAATTTGTGTGTTATATTTGGACTTTATTTTAAAAGTGAATATAAAGATTTTCTTATAAAAAGTACTAAAACATCGGAATATTGAGAGAAGTTGCTAAAATTCAGGAAAATTGTGTAAAAATTTAAAGTGTTGCCAAAAGTGTAATGCTCATAATGAAGTTTAAACTATAATTTTCTCAAGTAAATGATAGTTCATTGAAAAATAATAGGCAACTCAGTACTATCCATTTTCTGGATATTATCATTGCTCCATAGAGAGTCATTTTATTAAGATTTTATTTCAAATAACAATTGATAAAAATTAGAACTAGATAAAAAAAAAAATTTACAACAACTAATCTAAATATTTTGATACTTAATCATTTTTTAGTTATTCCGTCTATATCTTAGACATATACACACAGAGATGAACATGATTCCAAAATTGTTTAATATATTCCGGTTTTAAAAACATTTTCTGTCAAAACCCTATTTATGTTATAATATGAGAAAGTAATAGTTACCTTAGTAAGACAAAAACCAGGTAAGAGTTCTTCGCCTTTTAAATCACTTGCTGCAAATCTGACAGCCTGTCTGACATCAGATACCAATTTTAACTGTTCAGAGGAGTTCAGGTTCTAAGCAAAAGTTTAAGAAATAACATTATTTTCAACAGTTAGTAGGTACCAAGTACACTGCAGTAAATTCATATTAAAGTAAGTTCCTTAATTACATGTATGCCTTTATGACAATTAAACCTCAAAATTAATTACTAACATAAGGTTGCAGTAATATCTATGAAAAAAAAAAAAATGAGTGTTTCAGAACCAATTTAAACTAGTTTTGTAGATAAGTTTAAATACACTATTTTAGCACAATTTATTATTATTATCTGTGGCACAATTTTAAATAATATGGACTAATGGACTACAATTTGATGCAATTGCTTAAACAATTTTATTTTTTTGCAAAATTTTGATTAGCTTTAGTGTATAATCAATGACAAAAATTTATAACCACCCTGGTTTGTTGAATTTTATTGGAAAAATCTAAAGTTCAATTAACGAAGCTTATTATAGAGAACATCTTGCATAATAAAAAAAGATAACTGTGAGGAACCCAGTTATTTTTGCGGCATTTTCTTTAGCATTCAGAGAGGTCGTAGACCTCGGGACAGCAGGCATCGCCAGTTTTCAAAAACAAGACTATAAAATCCATCATCGTATCCTGATTTTGGCGAAATGAAACCATTTCAGCTGTCATCAGAGTGGGGAGAAGATAATTTCAGAGAGAGATGCGAGGGTGTCTGTGACAAGAGGAACCTGGAAAAATTCCAGAGGGGCTTAGCTCAGGGTGGTCCTGGAATAGGAAAATGGAATATATATGCAAAAAGGGACGTGCATTGGGAGACGCCTGATGATTTTCATAGAGTTAAGTCGCACGTATTGAGCTCTAGAGCTGACGTCATGACAGGGAACTGACATTGCCTCGACCAGCTGAGGGTTTTGTAATTTAATATGCATTGCAGCATGTGGAATAAAGTTTGTTGTAAATATACAAACTTTGCCTGTTTTATTCAAGCTTATTGAGAGTTCATGCATCTACTTTAGTAATGTCTCACGGATTCGAACTTAGGCATCTTGGAGAGAAATGGTCAGATACCATATCGTCACTGGCACAGTACATACCGGTGTATTTTCAACGACACGCACCTAAAGACCAAATGCTACTTAAATAACAATGAACGACGATGCACAGAGACGATGTCAGAGACATTTTCATCACAACACCTGTGTACATGTCTATCTCTTCTATAACAGAAAATTGAAGCTTTAGACTGTTGTGAAATTTAGTACAGGGGTATCTGAACCCCTGGAACAAAACCTCTCAGCAAGACTTTTTTTCAGTTATTTTATGTTGAAATGTAATTTTGCGCGATTTTCACATAAATGAGTACCTTAGTGATCAAATAGAAATGTAAGAGACATTTGCACACTTTTGGTCAGATCAGAATAAAACTAAATTTGCACATAAAATAATAATAAAAAATGATGTGGCCATAAATTTTTGTTGTTCACTGTACGATCATTGGCTATTTTATAACAATTTACTAATTCTATAAGTCTTTTGTTAAGAATAGTCTATTATTCTAGGTTGCTTAAAAAGTGTAACAAAATATAACTAAAATTTTTATTAAAAACAACTTTATAGAATATCTTTTAATAGACATTTTTAAATTGATATATATTGTGTATTATATTTCTATAACGAAAAACTAACTCATTCATCTGCTTTTTCTCCTAGAATATCTGTTATTCAGCCGTTCCGTGCAACTAAATTATATCAAATGAAAAATTTCTTTTGCAGATTTTGGAAATATAATGAATGGGGATTAGCTGAAAGACTTACCTTTGTGACTGCATGTAGAGCTTCCCAGCTCAACTGTAGCACACGTTGATTATGTTCGGTAAACAATCTAATAAGTCCACGAAGTAACTGAGGCACATGTTGAGAGATATCAACCTTTCGTTGGCAACAGTAGGAGCATAGCAGGGCAACTGCTGCATGCCTTCGTAGTGGATCATCACTTCGTGTGGCTTCTAGAAGATGATCAACGACAGTGCGAACTCCTAAATCATCAGTTGCTGCTAAGACAACTGTTTGGCAATATTCTAATGTCTAAAAATAGAATTTCCAAAAGATTTGGTATAATGTTAAAATATATAAAAATAAAATAATGATTATTCAGTTAAAGTAAAAATGAAAATTGCCCCATGTACCAACATGATTTACTAATTTATCTTGCAGAGATTTTCAAAGTGTTATGTGGGTTTTACTCCCCTTTGAAATTATTAAACTATTTACTTTATTTTTATTTATTACATTATTAATTTATCATTTATCTTTAAGTTATTTACATTTCATTATTCTAAGTTATTATATTTATTTGACCTGTGATCGTATAGTATTTTTAAATCAATAAAGTTTACTTTTAATATTATTATTTGTTTGTTTCTTTACCTCTTTACTTAGTTTATTATCTACAGCTTGGTCTGTGCTCAACCATGTAACACCTTTAAAAACACCTCAACATCATAACTCCTAATAATTTCACTTACCTTTAAATAAGTAAATAGCACAGCCAACAACATCTTAATAAAACACAACTCATTTGTTAAATTAAAAATTAACTTTTATTAACAATAATTAAAAATTTAAGGTTCTGAACCATTTAAGGTTTCATTACATAAATAGTATAAATTTAAGTAGTACATTGCGTTTATAATTAAAATCTATTAAATGAAAACTCATTTTGCAATTCAATAATCCACTAACAAAATTACCCAGGTACAGAATCCACTCAGGTCTGAAGACCAGAGCTTGGTCTGCCTGGAGCTGGCTGTCCACCACCAAAAAAAATGTTAAAACTTAAATGCAACGAGAATAAAAATCAACACAAATGGTACATGTTAAAAATGAAAAATATTTGGGTTCAAAACTCAAATGGAATAAAACAAATTAGAGGGTAAAATTCAAGTTTAAAAATAAAAGTGTAAACGTCAGTATTCTGCATAAAATACGTAAAAACCACCAATTAATTTGAATTGCTCTTCACACAGGTGACTATACAGATCACTTGTTTCAGACAAAGCGTTGCAGGAATGACCGGACAAAATCCGGTAGGACTTAAATTTGTGATTGATGACACTGGTGGAATGGATATGGATCACAGGCTGCTCGGGATCTCACACCACTGGAGACCACTAGGTTGACACTGGTTGCGCGGAACACACAAGCACCCGAGAGCACAGGCCCTATAAACTAAAACACAATGCTGTGGAACGCTTGAATGGGCCGGCATCCCAGATGTTTACTACTGGAGATCATTGCAATGGATTGGTAGAAAAGTCGATTCACTTTTGATGAAGTTTAGATGCAAGACATTTGAGACGACCGCGGGATACAGAGCACAGGCCCTATAAACTAAAACACCATGCTGTGGAACGCCCGAATGGGCCGGCATCTCAGATGTCCACTACTGGAGATCATTGCAATGGATTGGTAGATAAGTCGATTCACTTTTGATGAAACATAGATGCAAGACATTTGAGACGACAGCGGGATACGGGCGCCCTTGCATTGGGGCCCCGTTCCACAGATCTTCGCGGCGATCAAAACACCACCTCTAACAGTGCTGGTCAGGAATCGAATGTGTCGCCAGGCAACACGCCTGCCTCCCAGGAGACGCCAAACTTGGCGAGCGAAACTCTGCACTTCGCGCCCACGCATACACTGCGGAAATAAAACGCTGTTATGCCAAGAATCAAAAAAGGATAACTTCCGCCAAACGGCAAGGAGCCGCACAATAGCAACCCGCCAGCCCCACCGGATGCAATGGCACCCCAAATGCAGGTGTTTAACTGATAAGCGGTTCAAGGCCAAGTTTCGCTTAAAAAGTGCCTGTCTTTTGCAGATTCGTTAATGAAGTGAAGTGAAGTTAACAGCTGGAAACGAAGATCATAAGAATTAACAAAAGATTATTTAACGTTTAAAGGCACATTGCGCACAATTTTGAATAATAAAAACATTATAAATAACAAATTACGTTAAAAGGGGGATAAATCGCTGAAATATTCAAAAACACCCAATAAATTTTGAATTTTGAAGGGAAAGGGGAAAATAACGAATTTTAAGCTATTATCAAATTTTGAACTATTACTTAAATTTAGAACTGTCAAATCTCGGCATAACAAAAGCTTATGGTATGGATTTGTATGAGAGCTCCATAGGTAATGTATCATGGGAAATGGTAAAGTCAACGGAGAAGAGGAAAATGTAACCAAATAGCCAAAGGAGGAATGATTTTTACAGATCTATTGGAAACTGTGTTGCATTGTTATTAAAAAACTATGAAAACACAGCATCAAGCACAACCTGTCAGTTCCACTGACCTATATATAATACAGATGAATACTGGGTATAGTCCTTTAAGGATTAACACATCACTCACATAATCAAGTCTGCATAGCAAGATGATGACTATAATACTATATTTCTAAATATTACTGCTGAAATTTAATGTAATTAGGTAATTAAATAAAATTTCCCCACTTGCTTCCAACAATTGGTATAGCTATGTTGCACAAGATTAGAAGATATAATGGAAGTATGGAACTAAACATTAAGCATAAGTAAATATTTCAAAACCTATTTGAGTAACATTGAAATTTCTGACCATCTTTCCTACTTGATTTGAAACTGAGGTATATTTTCTAAACCCTGAAAATGTGCTAAGATTAAAATTTGACTAAAACGACGGCACTAGAAAACAAGCTCCAGACATTTTTTTCACTAAAATGGTCATTAGAATATTAATTAACCATTACGTTTTTGTTAGGTGTTTTGCTTAACAAAAAACTTTTATTCACAGGTAACTTCTCATGCCCTTTGGTGTTAATCATTAGGCAATTAGGTTTCAGCAAAAGAAATAATATATCTTATTACCTGTGTTTCTATAGGAGTACCAATGGCAGAACTCAAGGCTGACAAAAGTGCAGGAAGAATCTTTGACAAATGCTTTGTCAGTGCTTCTCCAGCCACAGCAGAGAGAAACGATAAAGCTTTGGTATTTACAGGAGGAGCTGTTAACTGTCAAAAGGTGTTTAAAACATAATTAACAGATTAAATAATTTAAAATATATTATAAAATAACATACAGAAGGAATTGGTTATAATGACAATTCTGGGATTAAGTTCATTTACTTGTTTAAATCCATTTGGTTCAGAAACACTATAGTAATTCTTGATTATTCATTGTTTTGGTTATACGAGGTTTGCGAAATGAATCTGGACTGTTTTGGAAAGTAATGATGTTAAGAATTTTTTTAGCCAAATTTGAAAAACTACTGGACATGATTTTGGCCTGGAAACATCGATATGAATAACATCTATGCTTGAGTATAAATCTGAGCTTTACGAGAAATACCAATGAACATAATAGATAAAAATATAAAAATTTATTTCTTGTTTTGTCATAAAAATGGTTCAGATTATGAATACATTAAAATAATTTCAATATTTCAATATTCTGAACATTTAAAAAAAGAAAAACCTTAAAGTATCTATCTGAGTGAGAGTTTCTTTCTTTATATCTTCAAAATTATAAAAAGTAGATATAAATAATTAGTGACAAAAATATGCATTAGTAAATTTAGGTTATCAATCTATATTTATTCTTAAAGAAAATATTTTAAAGTTTTCGAGCAATCATCTTCTCAAGTTAAAGATTGAAAATTTTCAGTTTTTTAAGTTTATAAATGCTTATATCTCTAAAACTAAGCTATGCACATTAAGCAAGAATTTGTATCTCTTTAAAAGCCCTTTAAGCATACATAATTGGATTTTGGATTGAGCTAGCTCTTAGTTTTTGAAGTACAGTGGCTATAATTTCAATATTTTAATATTTTAACTTGGGTTTTCAAATGCATGGGAAAGTTGTAATATTTATAATGTCACGGGTGTTACAGCTCAATGTGTTTACTTACTCCTTGGTGAAATACTGGTGCACAAGCACAAGTTATTTTGTTTTGTCTTAAAAAAAATAGGAAATTAATTGAACAGAGATTCTAAAGATGTTTAATGATTGATGAATCAATTTTAATTAACAGTTATCATAGTAGGTTCCAACTGCAGCCAGTACACAAAAGTTATTTACTTGCTAATCTGTTAACATTTAACATTTATTAAATGTAAAATTTAACAATTTTTGAAGTTGTGTAGTCCAAACTTTATCTAAGAATGTACTAAAAATCAGTTTGTGAAAATTTCATTTTAATCACATAAAAATGGAAAAATCCAGCTTTTTGATTTGAAAAAAAAAAAAGCTATTTTAATGAGGTTTAAACAAACAAAAATACAAGCCAATATATTTCATCCTGGTTAAAATCAGTCAACCTTGCTTATAGCAGTTATAGTTTATAATTTTCAAGACATTAATAAAATGTTAAGAATAACATTTATTGAAGTGTGTGGTCAATTATGAGAATAGCAAAAAATGGAACAAGAATGTCCCTTAAAAAAAAAACTAAAGACTACTCCTGAAAGGTAGAACATATTGTGAAAAGAATAAAATATTCTATATCCAGATATCTATTACAGAATCAAATATCTTTGTTTTCTCTATTTCTTTCATATTCTTACGAATTATTTTCTGTGGAATTTTTATTGGAAAATTTACAACCATTAAATGTTGATTTTTTACGAATCCACTAAATAGCAGTGGTCCTGCTATTCCATACTCTATTATTTGAGTCAGCTTGGTATCAAAAGGTGATATGGAATATGTTCCTGTGGTTCAGTGGTCAACAATGTTACGATACCATCCCAAAGTTTGTCGATTTGAGTCTAGCCAGGGCTGGTTGTTCCCTTTTCCTGGATAAATATTTTCCAGCTTTTTCAATTTCCTTCCAAATCTTACTTAGATTATTTTTTGTGGGATGTTTATTGAAAAATTTACAACTGTTAAATGTTGATAAAATATTCTATTTGTATATATAATGTTGCTTTAATGAACATTAAACTTAATTACAAGTGGTAAATAAATAACCACATCAAAGAAGTAGCTGCAAAATCTTAAACTATTATAGCATATTTTTATTTAAAGTATTTTTTTTAGCAAAATTCAACAAATATCTGAAATAAAAATGTAAACAATACCTGCGGAACAAGGTAAGGTAAAACAACTTTGCTTTTAATGGCCATCACTTGCCTCAATCCATCTAATGTGTATTCAGATTGCCCAGGATCACTCTAAAAGATGAAACAAAGACGATTGAAGTGGAAAATAATTTTTAGTCACAATAAAAATATACAATAAATATTCTGAATAAATAATTTTAGAAAAATAAAACCAGCAGTCAATTTTTAGAGAGGGGGGGGGGGGGGGGGGGGGGGGGAGAAAAAGGAAATGAAAAACAGTTTGTTTAGTTTTCTTTCATAATTTTATAAATGGGATACAAGATAAAACAATAAAAATGTATTAAAATACTTTTTGAATATTATCACCAAAAATATACATTTGGAGAAGTAGCTGAATAGGCATTTGGAATTTATTTTACATAGCGTAACTCATTCTTTTAAATGCCGTGAGCCAATAAATCTTGTGTCTGCTATTCGAAAACTACCATGTTTTATTTTGGTAATGATTTTTTTTCAAAATGTAAGTAACTTAGCCTCCTTTAAAATTTAAATAACATGTTTACAAGAAAAGCTATTTCCGAAACATTAACATTATTCCTACTTTAATTATTCTTTGACTCATATTTTATAGGCTCATTCCATGTCATTCTATGCCAATTCACCCAGGCCATAACATCCACCAACTCCGATTTTCATGGAACTTTTTTTTTACTTGTTACCACCATTAAGCTATTAATCCATGTAAAATTTTTCCCGTCTAGGAAAATTGCATATAAATGATTAATAACAGAAAATTGCATATAAATGACTTTTCCTGAGACTCTGCAATTAGAGGAAATACATTGAGGAAAAAATTCACCTCTCTGTGTCCAATCAACATATCACTACCATATTTTTCATCACATATCAATAAAAATGTGCACATTTCAGAAAAAAAAAAAAAAAAAAAAAAAAATGTTTTATAAATATTACCTACTTCTGAGAGACACTAAAATTAAATTTTATTAACAAATTTTTAAATGCAAAGCCATTTTCATTAAGTGGGTATTATGACATGAAGCACAAGAGTCATCAGGGCGCTTTTTTAAAAACTTGAACTTAAGTTACTACCATCAAGTTGCTAATCCATAGAAAAATTTTCCTCTCTAAGCCACATGGTTTCTGAGAGATAAAATGTCAAAGTTTTGGAAAATTGCACATAAATGATTTTTCCGAGACTCCACTTTTAGAGGTAATAATTGAGAAAAAGATTCATATCTGTGTGCAATAATCTACATACCCATACCAAATTTTTACCACATATCAATAAAAGTATGCAGATTTCTGAGAAAACTACTGTATAAATATTGACTAAGAGATAGGCTGAGAGATGAAAATTTAAACAGTTTAATTTTTTTAACAAAATTTTAATTGCAAAGATATATTCATCAAGTTAGTATTAAGGTGTAAGGCATTAGAGTTACCAGAACCCCTTATTGTAAAATGAAACCTAAAAGTATGGTTTAAAAGACAAAAGGTGGGATTACATTTATGGCATTGCCATTCTGAAATACAATTTTAATTTTAGATGACCATCATATATTGTGTTCATCAGTATAAATGTAGTACAATTGATTGATTTTAACTATCTCTGTGCATTATCATTCAAAACATATGAAATAAATATGTTTTAGATCAGGATCTAAAGTATGCATGCTTGATCTGATTCACCAAATAAATTTATCTGGCTTGAGGGTAATTTGACAAAAAATGAATAAAATAATAATGAAAAAAAAATGTCAATTCAAGGTTCCCATTATAAAAATTGAGTTTTCCTTACCGAAGAAAACAAATTGAGTGATAACTTTAAAACTTAAGTGAAAATGAAAAACTATTTGTTTTAATGAAACAATTTTAATTTATAAACATTTGCATAATGCTAGAAATTAACAAAGAATGCATTTATTTACATAATATACAAAAATGTAACAAATACTGTATAAATGGCAAAACTTTGAAAAATGAATTTGCATTTCATGGATGCAGGAAGTTTGCTTTACCTAGGGTTTAGTATTTTCAGTATTAGAAATTAGTCAGTTTAGTATTTTCAGTATTCAAAACATATGAAATGAATATGTTTTAAATCAGGATCTAAATTACGCATGCTTGATCCGGTTCGCCAAATGAATTTATCTAGCTTGAGGGTAATTTGACAAAAAATAAATAAATATTCTAATACTAAAAATACTAAACTTTTTTTTCCCCTCAGCATTTTGGCGAAAGTTAGGCCAATTAAGTTTTGAGTATAAATTAAATTTTATTTTTGATGTTTGGTAACAAGATTTTGGCGAAATACATTTTTCTCTTGCGGACACTGAAATTACAATCTTTTTTTCACTTGGCAAAGTGTAGCTGAAATAAATTTCATGGTTCAATTTAAAATACTATTTTTGACATTTGATAACAAGATGTTAGCAAAATTTTTCCTTCCGTAGATGCAGGAATTGCAATCCGTTTTGAATTTCGCTACAAAATTTTGTGCAATTTACAAGCAACAGGTTTTTTCCAAAAATTGTAGGGGGATGTCTTTCTAAAATTCCATAAATAAGGTAATTTAATGTAAATCTGCAAAAAATCAGAATATTTGCACTTTTGCGAAATAAATTATCTCATGTAAGAAAAAAATATGTATATACTAACCAACTGCTTTAGTAGGTGTGGCAAAATATCATCAAGAGCCCTGACGCCAACTGTTGAATGTAAGCTATCAAAAGTTGTTGCAGCAGCAAGACGAACTTCCGGTAAGGGATCACTCAACGCCCTCCTAAATGGGTAAAAATTTTAATAAATAAAAAATAATTAGTCAAACTAAACTATGATCTCTTTCAGCAGACTACCTGAAACTTCTTTAGAGCAGGAAAACTTTTAGGGGAAATTTATATATCTTCTACAATTTAAATTAAATTTTAAACTTTGTTATTTCAGTGACATTCAAATAGCTAAAAATCTGTTATATATTGTAAAATCTTAGAATCCACAGAAATGCAGTTCTGCTTCAGGAAACACATATAGCTCAATTATCAAACTTTTGTGATCAGATGCTACAAAGTATATACAGTCAAACCTCGATATTTCAAATCTGACGGGGATATAAAAAATTCGAAATAAAGAGTTTTTGTGATATCAAGGTTCAATTTTAAATAAAGCCTGTTAGATCAATAACATATGTACATACATATATATGTAGTGAATATATATAGATTACAATCATACAACATATCTTAATAAAACCGTTGTTTGTTTCTATCAAATGCCAAATGGTCCAAAACACCGATGTCTCAAAATAGTGTAATACAGATTCATCATAACCACATGATCTTTTTTGCTTCTGTCAGTTGTTCCTTCTAATGCTGAGCCATATATGATGTCGGTGACATTGAGTAAGTTAACTGATTTACTTATTAGTTCTCCATTCTCTAATTTTCCACCTCCCTCGATGGAGTAACATGGTAAAAATTATTACATTCTTACAGCTTGCACAATTAATTTCTTAAAACATTTGTGATCCAAAACTAGACTCCTCTCTACTCTAAACAGAATTCTTACAATGCATTCTTTTCAGATTTCAACAAAAGACTCTCATCCTCCTTCTATGAACACCTATTTGGAAATGTCTTATTTCTCCCACACAGAAGTCTGTAATGATGAGATAGCAAGAGTTTCAAAGAAAATGCTTTGAGATACTTATGAAAAATACATTGACTTAATACAAAAGTGCAAGAGAAGAGATGTTTTTTTAGATATCAAAGGATTCGACACATCAAGGTTCGATTGCATTATACTTGTTGAACCTTCTACACAAACATTCAACCTCTTTTCTTAACTTGAAATCCTCCCTTATACATTTTATTTCAGTTGCCACATTATTGTACTATATATATACCCCAACTTACATTGTTATGGTATTTCATGCCAAGAATGCAAATGCATTGATGAAGTGTCCAACATTTAGCATCACAATCCTACTTTATTTATTTTTTTTACACATTTTATTTCCTTTACATGCGTACAAATATTGTATTGGCAAATACGATTTCTTTCTCTTGATCTGAAAGTATATAGTTGCTAAAAGAACATGATGAAACAAAATAATAAAATACAAGTTTCAATTTTCAAACAAAAATACAAGTTTATGAAGACTTGAGCACATGAGAAATCACATTCATGTACCTGTGATTTAAAAGTGCTTCTGTATATTAAATGCATTTTTGCGATTTAAATGTGTTACTTTGATTTCATTGTTGTTCTGTATTCTAATTTCTTTAACTTGATATTCAAATTCTAAAACCATAATATGATCTCTTGTATTAGGGTCCCTAAATATTGAAAGTAATTTTTTATACTTCTAATTTCATAGTTTATTCGTTAAATAAAGTTTTAATTTGAAATCTTTGATCAGCTTGTATACTTTATACATGCATGTCTATTCAAAGACTGGCTTTTTGCTAGTTTACTAACATCTAATGAAAATTTATGAATTCACTGGTATACAGTTCTTGGCTATATATTATAAAGCAGACAGAACAGAAGTATAACAAACATATAATTTGAATAACAATTTACCTTACAGTCGGAACCAAACTATCAACAAATGTCAAAACCATTTCTCTACTAGTTGAAGCCATTATTTCACTTAGTCCAATGCATACACCTTGTCTCTGGTCAGCTCTTTCTGAATCCAGGCCCTTCTCCAAAATTGGTATAATTTCAGGTAGAACTCTTTCTCCCAATTTTCTAACTAAATCACCCAAAGTTCGAGCAGCCACCTAAAATATAATTGATAAATTCAAACATGAAAAATGCAACATTAAAACTATTTACATGCATAACTACTTTCATGCTTGTTAATTAAGCAAGAGACTCATTAAAGCTATATACATATACATAATAATTAGTTTTTCAGGGTTTTCAATTGAACAATAAAATACTGATATTGCAATTCCAACAGCTATTCGAAAAATTCTGGAAATCACATAAAAGCACAATTGATTAAATAATTCATAAATAAACATCATTATACTTCTTACATTACATTAAGATTTTATTCCAGTTTTTATTCTTTAATCTACTAAACTAGGGTTTAATATCATTAAAATACATTATTTTATTTACATGCAGTTCAAGGTCAAAGATCAAATCAAGTGACCTTGAAATGAAAAATATCTTTTACACGGTTATTGGACATATTACAAGAAAGGGTATATCTTAAGCTACAAAATAAGATTATTTCAGCACAATCTGTAGATTAGGTCAAAATACACAAACATTTGAATATGTCAAGAATTATGAAAATTTTCCAGATTTTATAAACAAAAAAAAATTTGCCTAGTGTCATATATAAGTGAGCAACAAAACTTAACACACACACACACACACACACACACACAAAAAAAAAAAAAAAAAAAAAAAAAAAATTTTTTTTGGTTTTGACTTGATGTGACCATATATTTTTTACATTTCAGAAATGTTTGTTGCCTTCTTATCTAACTAGAAGATATTTTCATAAAACCTCATTTTCATAATTAGTTTTTATTTTGTGACGAGCAACAACACAACCATAAAATAATTCTCCCAATAAAGCTAGCAAATTGATCAGAACAAAACTTATCAAGTTTTTAAAGAAAAGTTAAATAAAATAAGATGTTTGCGCATCTGTCTTTCTTTCTGTAGTGAAAAATCGAAAATATGGATAGTCGCAAAAGGCTTTTCTCAAAATAAGATCATTAGTGCATAATAGATTTTTAACCTGTACAATAGCTATATAAGATACACATGATCATATTAATTCATTAACAACGATTTAAATTTTTTTAACCTAAGCATTTTCTGTAATATCTTTATTTCTGCTACACGTTAGTTAACAAGAAACATTTTTTATATAAATGAATTTTTCTATCTTAATAGGCTAAACTCTGTTATTGATTCAATAAATTGTTTTTAAAACTGCGATTAGCTTAAAAAAGTTATACAGGGAGAAAATTCCTGAATTTTAATTTTTCTACAAGATTATTTATGCAAGGTTGCCAATACTCAAACAAAATAATACATAATTTCATTAATTAAATGATAAAATGCAGTATTAACAATTAATGTATGAAACTTACTTGGCGTTTGTCATAGCTGTTACTTGCGAGGCATCCCAAGAGCAATGAGAAAAGTGTTGGCAAAATTTCTCTTAATGTTCGAGGTGTATTGGTGACAACTATTTTCCATACATGCAATGCTGCTTGTCGAACCATTAAAGCAACATCTGATCGACCCATATATAATCCTGCCAAGACCCTGTTTCTTCTGTCATGACCAAGGGATCCCAAAATAGCCTAGAAAAAAAAAATTAAAATTAATATAAAGAGTTACAATTCACATTTAAATAAAAACAATGATTCACTACACTAATGTCAACATTTTATAAGCAACCAGGCCACATTGCTTCCAGAAACTTTTTTGAAGGTCACAAATTTTTACTAACATTCTTTTGTGAGCCATTTAAAATATGGTTAATAAATAAGGAAAACTTGAGCAACATATTTATGCACATATAAATGTGTGCACACACTTTATTTGTGCTTAAATACATTGCATAAGTTTTCCTTATCCCTTGCGTGTTTTTTACTAAATGGTTACTAATATATCACACCTTTCAAA
Source organism: Amaurobius ferox (assembly GCA_951213105.1). Taxonomy (NCBI): domain Eukaryota; kingdom Metazoa; phylum Arthropoda; class Arachnida; order Araneae; family Amaurobiidae; genus Amaurobius; species Amaurobius ferox. The sequence continues at coordinate 59,120,138 of OX578146.1, forward strand.
TATTTCATGGACTTCAAATACTTCCTTGAAGAAAGCAGACATAAGAAAATTTGGTGGCTACAATTGTTTTAAAGACGTTTAGAGCCTTCTATCTCATGCCAGAGTTCACAGTTACTTTAAATCTTGTTAATTGTAAACAACAAATTTGAAATTAAAAAATGAAATTAAAAATGCATGCTCATAGTAAATCTATCAAAATGGACACATCTAAATTCAAATATAGATTTTATGAAATTTTAATTATTTTATGATACAAAATTAAAATATCTCACCTTCATCAATTCTTGCACATAAATAAGATTTAGACAAGTTACAGATCTTAAGTCTTCTATTTAACTCATACTTCTACACAGCAATACTGCTTCAAAATAGCTCTTCCCTTCATTAAAAATGTGTTTGTTTTTTGTATACAATATTATTAATTATAAAAATTTTAGTCGATGGAAAAAGATTGTATAAAAGGAATATATTTTCACAATTATAGGAAATATTTCAATAATCAGGTGCAAATGCAGACTTTTGCCATAGTACTGCAAAATAGCTCATCATTTCATTCATAATATGTTTGAAAAAAAAAAAAAGCATGTAATAATAAAAATTTTAGTTGATGCAATGAGACTGCATAAGTGGAAAATATTTTAACAATTAAACAAAATATACCGAGGATCGCATATAAATTCAGTTTACTGTGATACTGCAGATAGCTCTTCATTTCATTAACAATAACTTTGAAAAATCTTTTTTGTATAATACAAAATAATTTTAAAAATTTAGTTGATGCAAATATATTTCAAAAAAGGGAGAAAGATAATTATATAGTCATCCCCCACAAGATATGTTAGGAATTGCTATCTACAAGTGTCAATTCAGCAATCACATGGAAATGGATTTCCATATGTAAGAACAGGAAAACTACGATATCAAAATTCTAGAATTTTTTTCCAATTTCATGACTTGCTGACACCTTTTATATGGAAAGGAATATTTTTAAATTCACAAGGAAAACATTTTGCCCACAAAAAAAAAAAAAAAAAAAAAAAAAAAAAAAAAAAAAAAAAAATGGCAATTTGCAGATTTACCTAAAAACCTCATGCCTGACCCTTGAAACAATTGCAGCCATCTAATTTTCTTATGTCTACTATCTTCAAGCAAGTATTTGAAAGTTATACTCTCACAAGCAGCAGTTTTATTTATTGTGATATCACACCTTTTCAAGAAAAGTGACCCTGGTCTTATATAACTTTTTTTTTATTCTAGAAGTACAATTATTTCAGTCAATCATGTAGATCAAATCAACATCAGATGAAAAACATTAGAATTTCACTTACTACAATTTTCTTGATTGAAGGTTGATTTATTTAGTATGCAACCAGTACTTAATCTCAAATTCAAAATTTTGGAATGCATCACTTTAAGAAGGTGCAATATCTTTCATCAGTGCTAAATGTATATTTTATTTAAATTGAGTGTTCACAAGTAATGTTTTCTTTTCTAAATTCATTTGTTAAGAGTATTTTAATTAAGGGGGACCAAGAAATGATAATTAAAAAAAAAAAAAAAAAAAAAAAAAAAAATTCAATTTTTTGTTTAATACAATAAGTTCTGCTGATTACAAAAATATATAATTTATGTACCTTTCATTTTATGAAAAGTTGTAAGCTTTAAAATGTAAACAAGCACCACATCCATTCTAAAAGCCGTTCAAAGATTGTTTTCTCAAAATGTGTTTTTTCTTGCTTTGGCAACTTAATGTAAAACCTATAGTATCTAACATTCATAATATTTTGCATGAGCATAAAATTTATGATTGTGCATTTAGTGAAATTAGTTTTTTACTTAAATTGCTACACACTTTTATGAAACCCTAGGGTTGGTCGTGTGGTCTGGGCCTTCAACACTTTTATGAAGAGTTTGGAAAATATGCCTATTATTGATAAGTAATAATTTACAAACTTGTATACATTTTTTAAAAATAATAAGCAATTTAAGTAGAAAAGTTTATTATGTGCACAATTATAAATTATATGACTATAACGATTTCATGAATGTATATTCTACAGTATTTACATTAAGTGTACTAAAGCAGTAAAAAAACATATTTTAAGAAAACACTCTTTGAATAGCCTTCAGAATTGACACAACACTTCTTGTTAACATTTTTAAGCTTAAAATGTTAACTTTTCTTGAAATGAAAGGGGCATAAATTATATATTTATATAATAGCAGAACTCTTTTTTTAATGACTAAATGAGAAACCTATTTTTTAAATGTTTATCACATTTGGGTTTCCTTAAGGCATATCAGGTTCAAGGATTATATTTTAACATGCAAAACATAATTAGTTTTTCAATTACAACCAATAAATGTTAAGAGTGAGTTTCTAGTGAAAGAAATTAATTACAATAAAATGAAGCCCCCACATGATATCAATAAATTAAACTTTTTGATGGCTTGATGCACTATAGAAGTGTGAAATGCAGGATTACCTTAGAAAATTATGTCCAAAATTATATATATATATCATGACCTACTTCAAAATTTGCTATAAAAATGGGAAAATTTTGGACAACAGATTGTTTAAAATTTTAACTTAAAATTAATCATCTTTATTTAAGGTAGATACCTTATGAGATTGCTCTGTTCCAAAGTTATCATCTTCATCTGCAGTTTCAGTTGTCATTTTGCCAGACACACCTGAAATACAAAGCGCAATGAAACATTTAAAACAAACATATCAAACAGACTCAATTTATCCTTTATAGTTCCAGTTTTCTCCAAATAAAATTCAAGCACTTTCATGTGCTCAGTGTTTTCTCAAGGCCCATATTTCTTAATAATTATCTACAAAAAACAAAATTGTGTTCAACAAGTGGTTTCACTCTTGATTTATCTAAGGTAGTTAACAAAGCAAATCCTGTCTTACAAGAGGACATGACAAATCTACATGGCAGGAATGCAGCAAAAAAAAATCTTAGCTGTAGCTTGACCACCATGGAAGATGGTAGAAAATTGCAGATTGTTGAGCAATCCTATTCGGATGAGCAAAGTTGACAAGAAAATGCACTAAACTATAAGTTTGGAATGAGTGAATAATAAAAATCAAGGAGTTATGTAAAATTCAAGCACATGAAAATAAAAAAATTCAAGGGCCATTGAAAATCGAAATAAAATTAAAGTACTTTTCAAGGACCAAGAGCCTTAGATAGAAGGAGAAGCATTGAAGAACAGGACATTAAAATATTTGGTAAAGATTAATTTTAACTGTTATAAAACTTAAAATATGAATTTAAAGTATAAAATTAAAAAAAATTTTGACAAAAAAATATTTAGAAAAATTGTTAATGCTAACTTAAATAAAGTAATTGGAGTATAAATAATTGCGATATGGAGTGTATAATATCTTTATTAATTGATCCTTATAACCGAATTTTATATTTTGCAGATGCCAAGAGCCTGACATTAAATCTCGATTCACACTAACAGTACATTTGTATGATACTTAAGGGGAGCTCTGTGTTCACTCATAGCACAATCAGATGTTGAATCTATGAATGCCTTTGGCACTATTAGATTCCTCCGGAAAATAGTGTGCATTCCTCTGAGTGCACAATGATTGGGATTTTCCTCGATATAAATACTTTCATTACTAAGTTATAGGGGTGTGATTGGGCAAGCAAGAAATTAGCCTAAATTGTTTTTTCATTTCATGGCGTATGAAATAAGTCAATACAGCTCAAGTTAGTTTTGGAGACTGACTGATTAAAAAGTACAAATTTCAATGTTGAGTAACAAAATGATATCAGAACAAATGCGTCTATCTAAGTCTCGTGCTAAGTGACATCACACCACAATATGTGATTCAATATCGCCATTTTGCAAATGAATTGGAAAAATGCAATATGTAAAAAAAATAAATATTAATTGAAAATCTTGTCACATGTGTTTGTTAATTTTGATTTCCAAAAAAGCTAGGGCTGTACTGAGTTTCAAATCTTGGTTAATATCATTCTCAGCATCTATGAGTTATTTTCCCCCAAGTATCCTATGTTGACATTACTTTGTGCTCTTCTTTCAATGTACACTCCTACTCAAGCGGCTCTCATTACAATTGATGCCACTCTATTAGAACGAACCTGATTAAATGTTTTTGATTCAAACTATTCAGGGTGATGTATAGAGCAAGTTCTAACAACATCAACATTCGACAAGAGAGAGCATGCACATATAGCTTTCATAGGTGCTATTACAGACTGTCTAGTAGATATATCGCCCTGCTCATAGAATCATACTGATATTGTCGATTTTCACTAAATGCTAAAATGAGTGCTCTTCCAAATAAAATAAAATTATTGGTTTTACCAAATTGGAAAAATGACATCGGTCCAAAAAATTATGAAAGTACTGGTGCTTGCAGGCACTAGGTTGCAGACCAGTTCTTTACATTAAATAAGCCATAGAACATGTTTAAGAGAATTTTATGAAAATTAGCTAGCTTATGGTGAGCCAATTTTTAATTCTTTGTTATGCGAATTTGTATAATTGTTAATCAGTGATCTTGGTCAGCAGTTTTGCTAATCATTTTCGAATCCTTCCAGAGAGCTCTGTGTTCAACGGATGCAAGAAAACTTCTCAGCTCTTTAATAGTAGATAATAAATAAAAATATATTCACCAATTTCCACCAATAAATAAAATAAAAATCATGGTTTTTTGCAAATTTGCAGAAATATCACATGTCTAAAGTGAAAGTTATTTTTTTTCTCAAGTATTTCTTAAGCATACCGCTAGCATGAACTTAATCTTTAATATATCATTACTAATCCTCATTAGCAGATACAGAATGAACAATTTTGACATTGCATTGAGTGCAACCACGTATACAGGATAAAGCTTACTAACATTACAAATCAACAGGAAATCTTTGTTTTGAAACCAATTGCTCTCGCTTTAAAACTAATTAGGCTTTCAAGATTTCTTAACCAGATGGTCATCCATCCACTGTAACTGAATTTGTAGATTTCACAAAACAGATATTTTGGAAATTATTGAAGATTGATGTAAACAATTCTTACATGCTTTTAAAATCCAGGTGCAGATAAGAAAAATGAAAGACAATAACATTGATTTTCATTGCAATGATTTTTCATTAATTATTGCATATATTTTATTAAAACTAGAGTAACAAATACAATTTCAATATACCTGATATCTTATACAGCAGATCACCCAGCAGTTGAACAGAACTGTATCTAATTCTCCAGTTGTCATCAAACAAACCTCTCTCCAGTTCAGGTAGTAGAAGTGTTATAGCAGTATCAGCATACATGTTAACTATCCGTTGACCAGCTCTTAGTGCAGTATCTCTTACATACTCATTTTCATCTGCTAAAGCCTGCATATAAATTGGACGAGAATTAGAAAATCTACCCCATTACAAATACAGTTGAATTTTAAATAAGTTACATAAGGAGGAAAAAAAAAATTCCTATGCATTCTGAAAAAATAGAGTTTTTCTAGCTATTAACCTTTTTCAGATGAGCTAAAATTTATAAACTTTGAACTTTACACCACTCTATAACTTACTAAAATGTGATACCATTGGTGACCCAAAGCTAATATTGAACAAAATTTTGCTTGGGCAAGGTGATGGATCATTATAATTGTATACTGGATACAATTCTAATGTAGTATTAAAATAAATATTTTATTTCTTGATCAGAACACTTATTTTGATGCCTTAATGGTCAATAGCAGCAATGACAAATGTGTAGCATGTGTGCTAGAAGACATGGCATGTGAGAAATCAAATTATTATTATTTTTTTTTACATTATTTATTAGCCAATGAAACACTTTATGATCATGTGCACAAAACAACTTGAAAATATGTGTAATCCAGTCAAAATAACATTATCACAAAAGCTACTTAGATAATACAAAGAAGCAATTTATGCAATATATTAAGCAATAAAATTCATTTATGCAACAGAAAAATCCCTAAAATGAAACTTTACTTTTAAACCTAAAACATAGTTCTAATTCACTACCTTCAAAATAGGGTTGATAATATGTCCTATATAGGGTGTAAATTCTTTTTTGAAGACCATAGGCAAATAGATGAACATCATAATATAACCATCTTTGACATGTGGGGCAATATCCATCCTTTCAGCAGTTGAAATTATTTCAGGCATGAAAGACTTCAGCTTTTCAACTCCCAGACCACCAATGACTTCACTCAAGCCTAAAAATTTTAAATGAATGAGATTCATAGCATGAAAAAGAATTTATTTACAACTTAAGCTCTGCTTTATAGGAAAGTAATTGAATGAGTGAAAAGATGATGCCATTATTTACACTGCTGATCATCATAGTACTTAAATGCAATGCTCCTTTTTGCAAACCAATAAATGACAGTATTTACTAAAATATGAATAATTTAGGATGATTTTATTTTCTTGCATTTTGCAGTTATTCTTCAACTTCATTCAGTTGATTGCAAAAACTAAACTAGGAACATTCAATGCCGGAATTTCCATAATTTTAATGTTCAAAACTAGATTGATATTTCTAGGTCTTCAAATTTTGATACTTCACTTAAGGAAAAAATAAGAAAAAACAAGAAAAAATGTACTTTAATTTGAGTAAAAAGTTTTTACCTATGTATTAAATATGAATATAAAGAGTAGTAATAAAACGGAAATAATAAAGTAATAGTAATAAGATCCCATATAGTAAATACCCATCAAAACTCTTAAAAAATTATAGACTAAAAACAACAACAAATCGAAAAAAATACACAATAGAAAAATATTTGCCTAAAATGGTTCATTATATTAAGGCAATGCAAAATATGGAGGAGGGGGGGGGGGGGACTAATTTTTGACTGGAGGCATAGGATTTCAAACATATTTCAGAAGTTGGTTCCACAGTAAGGAACAAATTGACCATAAACATTATTGTGGCAAAATAATGAAAGAAAAAATATCTTGTTTGCAAACACTAAACAAAATAAGTTTAGAATCTAGTTCCAGGAGTAACAGGAGTTGATTCAATTATGGAAAAATAAATAAACTAGCTCAACAAAATGATACACTGAGTGATATTAATTATAACATTGCTATCAAGAACAGTAGTCAATTTAACAATCTCATAAAAATTAATCATTTGCAATACTGAAATACCAGTTAACACTAGAACAACGGATATTTTGAACTACCTAGAATGACGGATATTTTGAACTACCTAGAACGACAGGCAGTGGTCAATTTGACCGCCATAGAAAAAATACAGCATACCTTTAATTCAAAACATCATAGTTACAGCATTTAGGATGTTTTTTTGACACATTTTTTGCAATAAGAGTTCTTGATGCACTGTTCTTGGCATTTTCCACAGGTGGGTTTATCGCATGAACACAAAAATCTTGTGTTTTATTACGGCAGAAAGAGCACTGATAACGTTTGTTACTTTTCGCTACCTTTCTGCAAGGGAGGACTGCTGGACACTGCTTGGTCGCACAGTGTGCGGATCACAGTTTGTTCACAAGATTCAAAATATAGCACCGTTGAGCAATTTGCGAAGAATTGCTGCGCAAAATACCTAATGTTCTCTTATTATAAAACCTAGACTAATTTTCTTCTGTATTTTCAATAACTTTAAGAAAATATGAAAAGTCAAAAAATTTCAATGGGCTGTGATTAGCCGTTTTGGAGGAATCGTTTCTCAAAGTAGTTATGCAGTCAAAATGACTGCTTCCGTCATTCTAGTGTTAAAATACCAACAAAATTTGACTAAGAAACTAGTTTTCAGATCCTGGTATTGGAAGCCCCAATTCAGCCTAACACATTAGATAAAAATACCATTAAGGAACAGAATGAATATAAACAAAAGAACTTTGACCAATTCAATGTCCATCAGTTACAAGGCCCAAATGGCAACATTTAAACTGAAAATATCTATAATGTGACACACCTTAACTATCTTATACATTCAAATTTTATATTGCTCAGGTTTACTAAGCATAATCATAATCCATAAGAATGAAAAAATAATCTATAAGACTTCAATTCCAATTTATTCTTCTAAAGATTTATATTAATTATTTTTTATTACAAGTTGGCAACAAGTCAGTTATGTAAATGAATTGGATGCATTTTGCTGTCCTTAGTGTCAATGTGTACTGTTTTAATACTATTTATGTATTTACAGCAATACAGCAGTTCAAACTATTATTTTCGTGCAGACTAGATTACTATCATTGTTCCAGAAATTTCTGTTCTCCATAGTAATGCAATGAAAATTTTAAATTTCAAATTGTTTGTTCCAAGAAAAATTACAAAAATGTTATCTAGTTTTAGTTTTTACATAATATATCTACACATAACATTTCATAGCAATATCAATCTCACAACAATATCATTTCATAGCAATATGCATTTGTTATGTCCAAACCTTACATACACGAGAAAGAAAAACCCCCAACCTGCACCAATTTATAATCTGTGAATTATATTTTAAATAGAAATTAACATACCTTGAGCAGCCCCAGATCTATCGACAGAACTTGATTCTGATGTCAGAGTTTGCATCAACCAAGGTAGAAGATCATCAAAACTGCTTTCACCCATGCCCTTAACCATGGCTCCTAAAGCACGTGCAGATACACTGCGAACCTACATAAGTTAAATGAGTTTAATATTACATAACTAAGGCTAAGAACTTTAACAGTTGTGAATAAAATTGCAAATAAACTTACTTCTGGTACAGGATCCAATAAAGATTGTTTAAGGCCAGGAATAATATTTGGTAGATACGGAGCTAAATCCTAGAAAAAAGTTTGTCTCATGAAGCAAGTACTGGATAATCAATTAGAATTCAGAATTACAAGTGAGAGAATACAATAAAAATGTGGCAAATCGTAAATAGGCAGTATAAAAAAAAATAAATACAAAATTTAAGTCAATACATAACATCAGTTGGCTATAATACATGATTCACTAATTATAGCATTTTTCATTTAATTTTAAGGAAGTTTGAAAAGAAAAATGCAATTTTCATAACAAAAGAAAAGTATATGTATGAAAAGTTGTTTAAATCTATTAAACTGGATGTTCGTAAAGCATACATAACTGTTGGTCTTCAATAAAAGTGAATTTCAGTTTGTGGTGAAAAAAATGAACAAGAAAATATATTTTAATTTTCCATATAAGGAATGTCAAAATTTATGATTAATTTTCCTGATAGGGTTTTTATTACAACAGGGTTCATAACCTTACTGTAATATTAACACTTAGTTTTTCCAGATACAGCAAAGATTTTCCTTCACACATAGAGGTTCATTTCCTAATTTTTAGAATAAAATTATCAACTGTTTCAGATATTTTTTTAATAGCCAAAAAACTGTATACTAATTTACTTTGATATAAATTATGTTCAATTCAAATCTAATCATAACCAATACAGAACTGCCAACCAGACAGTATAATTAAACTCACTGACTTTTCCATGTCACTTGCTAGAGACAAGAGTAATATATAAATATCTAAGAACTTCATAAAATGTTACTTGTAAAACCTGCATTTAGCTGATAATAGCATCCACGAAAAAGCTTCATAACTATAGTCTTGTCGGCATAGAATAGCTATAAGTACAAATTAATGGCCACCACTGAACAAAGAATGAATAAACTGATACATGTACTAATTAAACATTTTTGACTCTTATTGCTCTTTGTTGATCTCTTCTTTGAGTCAAATCGCTAAAACAGTTACCTTACACACCTTCAGATAGGTCTCTCCCGGCTGCTCACTTTGCTGCTCATGTCCTCAGGTGAGTCGGGCAGCTTGGGCTTTCCACCTTCAGATAGGTCAGACAGTTTGGATAGGAAAAGAAAAAGCCAAGTTGCCACCCCCTTATCCAATTATATTGAACTAAAATATAACCCTGACGGCCGTGGCATCCATTTTAAAAGAAATAAGTTATTTTTAATTTTATTTAAGCCTTTGGAAGAAAAAATAACTGAACTTAAGATCATTAAGGAAGAAAAATTTAATATAATTTGAAAAGGAGGAAATATTTACATTTATTGTTTTCGACAATGCGATCACTCTGATGTTGTTGTTGTTGTTGAGACCCAGACCGTCCGACCTACCAGAAAGGTGTAAGGTAACTGTTTGGACGGTCGGGAAGTGCCACCCAATTTGGACCGGAACCCAGTGGGGGAGGCATCCACAGGGACCGTACCCTCCTTCCCCTACCACCAACCTCTCGGAAGGACTTTCGGACCCACATGTTTAACGTGATCGTACTCCGCATGAACACGGCGGCAGTTTTGGCAGCGGCTGGAATCGAACCCGGGCCTACCGAGTGCAACTCCAGCGCGCTAACCAATGGGCTACCGCGCCCCCGATCACTCTGATGTGAAAAGGTTCAACAGAACAATAATTTATATTTAAAATATTTCTTTGAAGGGGAAAAAAAAAAAAAAAAAAAAAAAAAAAAAAAAAAAAAAAAAAAAAAAAAGAAAGAAAGAAAAAAGAACTGCATTCAAGCAAAAATTTAATTAGCTAAGAAAGCTCCAGTTTTTAATATGAACACTGAATTCAAGCAGCAGTGAACTTGGAAAGTCAGTGGGTGATCGGAAAAATTTAGTATTGAAGTGGAGAGTTATATATATATGAAAATGCTGATGGTCTGGGTTAGTATCTAAATTGAAATGTTTATCCATGATTGAAACACGTTTGGCAACATTTTGCAGCAGTGTTACCCAGAGATAGATAGATAAACAGACAGATAAACCAAGGTGTTTATATTATTAATAAGCACAGTTGGCGTTACCTGGCTCTTGTATTGTTAAAATTCAAATGAAAGATGCTATGTCGAGCAGAAGATATACCTGCCTAGTACATATTTAAAATTTTAATTGGATTAAGATGTTTTACAAGCATAACCTGTTTTCTTTTACACTTTATGCCCAAAACATATCTTTTATATAATTTGAATATTTAAAACTATAAAAGATATATTTTGGGGGTAGAACGTAAGGAAAGTTTGTCACAATTAAAAAATATTTTGTTTAATTTGGAATAATTTATTTAAAAATAAATTTTGTTTTATTTTTAATATTTTAAATATTCAAAGTTTAAAATGTTGTGGCAACTTTTAGGAAATGTTGCCAAGTTGGCAATAATTAAATATCTCTGAAAATGAAATTTAATTTCTTTGATAATTCTGCCACTTTATGAGAATTATTAGCAAGCACTGCAGGCCAGAAGGTGGGTCTGCACCCTGTTATATGATGGCCTTTATTATTAATATAAAAACACTGAAGAAGGCTACAAAATTCTTATATTTTCAATTGCCTTTAAAGCAAAAGTTCAGAAATTAAGATTATTAAATTAATATTTATACAAACTCACCTTTTGGTCAGTTAGTGAATACATATTTCCAATAATTTGTGCGGACATTTTTCTAGTTTCTGTTGACCTGTCCTGAAAGGCTCTTTGCACCACAGGCATTATTAAAGCAAGGGATGGAGCATCAATGAAATGCACAAATCGAGTGTCCAACAAAGCAGCAAGACAAGGGGAGGTTTTTTTAGATGGGTCTTGGAGAGCATCCAAAAGAGTAGGTACAATTGCTAAAAAAGGGTGTTAAGTTACATAAATGAATTATGTTTTACATTCAAAGAGTAAAAAAAAATCTATTCTTATGTAGATAATTATGCGTTTAAAAAGTACAGTCATGCATTAAAAAATGAGTTATTCTTATACACTATGAACGCAAAGAATGCTTTCAAACTTTATACCTTGAATTTCAGGATTTCTTATCACAGATCCAATCTGCTTTAAAGCCTGAGCTCCAGCTTTTTGCACATTCATATGGGAATCAGACAAGACTTCAATCAATTTAGGCACAATATTGGGCAAACAAGAGGACAACTGCTTTGGAGCACAAAAGGCCATTGCTCCCAACAATTCAATAGATCCTACAAAAAGAATATATTTCAAAAAGATCAATACATTTAAAAAAACAGGACTTTCGGAAAACTAGAGCAGCGTAAATAAGCATAAACAACAAAACAATACAGCTTACAGCTATTTAAGATGTATTGGATCCCCTTCGTTGGTGCAAGAGAACCAACAAACCTGAAATCCAAAAGAGGAATGAGCCTAAACTTATTCTTTAGGATTTCGGGTTTGTTGGTTCTCTTGCATCGAGAAAAGGGATACAATATATTTTCAAAATAGCTGTAAGCTGTATTGTTTTGCTATTTGTGCTTATTTACGCTGCTCTAGTTTTTCTTATCCTTTGCACAAATCGTATTTTACTTATTGATCAGGACTTTCATTTTACTCGGATTTTTAGGAGTCAGTTGGACTTATTAGCTTAAACGTGAATCAAATATGACAAAATAAGAATCAAATAAGCAGATATATTTATTTCAAAAACTGCCTTTTCATAAACAAATTTTAAAGGTGGCTAAGCATTAACACAGAATTCATATTCAGACTTAAAAATAAAAGTTTACAAGTTTCTTTTTTGGAATAATTTTTGCAAACTTCACAGTCTGAATCATAACATTTTGTATATAAATTTCTGTAATGAAATATGTTGAAATATAATAATAGATAAAAAATTTGGCATAAACTGATCTATATTCATAAAATGGTACTTTTCTCAAATAGATTTCTGCTGTTTTTATTTGAATAATGAGTTAAATAATCTGAAGAAACAAATACTTCGCTGGTTCAGCAGAAGTTATCAACCCGTTTCAGAGTCAAAGAACAGCTTCCAAATTCATGATAAAAAGGCAGAGCATAAGATGCAGTGAAGGCAAGAAAAGACACATTCTTGCCTTCAGGCCAACGACCGTACCGTGCTGAAAACACCAGTTCTCGTTAGATCACCGAAGTCAGGCAGCATCGGGCGCGGTTAGTACTTAGGTGGGTGACCACCTGGGAACACCGCATGTTGTTGGCTCTTTTCGGGTGCGGCAGCCCAGTGGTTAGCGTGCGATTCTCGCCGCTGCCAGAACTGCCGCCGTGTTCATGCGGAGTACGATCACGTTAAACATGTGGGTCCGTAAGTCCTTCCGAGAGGTTGGTGGTAGGGGAAGGAGGGTGCGGTCCCTGTGGATGTCTCCCCCACTGGGTTCAGGTCTAAATTGGGTGGCACTTCCCGGCCATCCAAACAGTTACCTTACACCTTTCTGGTAGGTCGGACGGTCTGGGTCTCAACAATCAACAACAACAACAACATTCTTGCCTTCAATGGTGTTGATGCTCTGTTTTTTTATACTGAAGAAAGAGGCTGTCCTTTGCCTACAAAACTGATTGTTATTTTGAATCAACCTTATGTTATTAAACAAGCAGTTTATTACTTTTAGATTGTTCCAGATAGTAGTTTGAATGAAATTTTATATCAACGAATAACATCTAATTTATACTGCTAAGTAAAATAACAAAACCTGTTTTAGTTCTCCACGAATCTTCTTCAAGAGCATTTATCAAGGATGGCAAAACAAGCTTCACTCCATGCGCACTAAGACGACTCATAACTGCCTTTGCTGTGTCATCTGTAGCCTGGAAATATTTTATAATGTATAAATAACAAAGATAAATGCATATTAACATTTACAAAAATACACAAACCTTTAGCAGTATAGTAATAACACTATTTTGATTTATTCTTATTCTGCTATTGCATAATACATTGTCAATTTTCTTATAAAGCAAAACTGGGAAAATGCACATTACAAGACATTTTAATCAGAAATGTGGAGCCTATGAACACCATGCATAACTATTCCATCAACAGAAATTTATTCAAATTATTCAGAGCATCACTCTTCGTTCTATCCTCAATGCTTCCCTTTATGTCAAACTTGAAGCCGTACATAATGATCTCAATATTAGGCCCTTTTCCAAAACTATTAAAAAATTATCAAACACATTTTTGAGAAATCTTGAGAAAGTTTAAAATGTTACAATCTATAACCTGACAGTCTTTGATCCAAGGTTTCTGAAGTACTACAAGTGGCCAAGGGCACTCCTATCTAGGAGATCCGTATTGTTGTACTACCCCATATTTTTACTTATGAATCATATCCCTAGCATTCGGATATCACAACACAACTCACCTACCCCTAATGATCACTGATCAAGGAACTCATATTCTTATTATCTACTCCTTATTTTCGCCATCCATTTTTAATTCATGACACTTTTCAAAATTTTTAATTAGACTATAATAGCATGGTATTATATTTTTCTAATGCAGCGATGAAGAGCACCCATTTCTTCTCTAAACTCTACTTCCAAAAATATCTTTTTCTATCGCAACTTCATTTCTGTAGGAGGTAAAAGTTAGAATTTTTCCCAGCCCAGAGACTCCAATAAACTGAATCCCTTGATCATTTGAGTAATTTAATAGTTACTGTCACTTTTTACAAATAACAAAATCAAGGACATTTTAAAGATGTATAATGCATTTTTTGAGTTGTGTTTATGACTTTGTGGGATCAAGGTGATTATATATATATATATATATATATATATATATATATATATATATATATATATATATATATATATATATATAAATGTAAAGTATAGAACGGGGGTGACCATATGTCTTTTATAAAATGGTAGGGGTGGATTGCGACACCCCTTTCTCGTTTTAAGCAGCTTATACCGCCCGGGCAACGCTCACGGTACCTATGTAATACAATGGTCAGTCCTCCATATGTGCAAAGACAAAAAAAAAGCACTTCAACAGTAACAAAATCAAAAAGGAGACCTGGAATGGATAAAAGACGCCATAGATTACTGTTCCCAGATTCCACAGTATTAGTAAGTCAATTCGCGCATCCGTGTTGAGATATCTTTATAACAGTATCGCAGATACGTTTAACCCTTTCGCGACGAGTGGCACGCATACGCGCCAGCTGTGAAGTTGCAGTCAAGGACGAACGGCACTCCCGCGGGCCGGAGGAAATTTTACCCTAAAGGACGACTGGCACGTATGGGTGTTTCTATGTGGAACGTTTTAGTTTGAATGTATTTGTCTCCTAGATGGCGCTAAATGCCCGTGGAAGCAACTTAAATGTATTTTGTAGATGTTTGACCTTGGCACAAGGAGAATCCAATGAATTATTTCTCCATTTGGAGCGGTGAAACACATGGTTCTGTAAAGTAAACATAGCACTTCTCATAGCATCAACAATTTTATAATTGAGTTCCGGGTCTCGTACTGATTTTGTCTTTTATTGATTTGGTTGTTGAATTAGAGGAATATAAGAGAGGTTTTTTTTTGAGTGGGTGGGGGAGGGGGGGGGGGGGGTAAAGGAATGTGCGGCAATGAAATGATTAGGTTATTTATGTTCTCATGGAAAGGAAGGCTGGGATTTCGTTAATATATCCCATCGAAAAGGTCCAGATATGGAATAAAAATATATAAATCGTCAGAATCGGAATGAGGCCATAAATGGAATTTCCTTGTGTATACTGGAAAGGACACGGGATTATCAAGCTCTGATGGTGGATATGGAGAACGCGTTGTGAAAACACTTCTAAGTGAACTTTCAGGAAAAGGATATACTTTGTATTTGGATAAATTTTTTACCTCTCCTGTACTTGCAAAGTATTTGTTGTCTAAGAATACGCATATATGTGGTACAGTTTTAAAAAATCGGAAGGACATGCCAAAGAATTATCCATCTGTACCTAAAACATATATACACTAAAATTTTTAATATTTTGATAAAAGAAAATTTGAATAAAAAATATACATCAAATAGAAAATAAGTATCTCCTTTCTTCCTGAAAAAAGTAGAATGCTGTGTTGAACGGGTGATTTTTAGTGAATTTTTTTCGAGAGTAAGGCTTAGCGCAAAAAAGTAGCCGTCTTTTACGCACATTTCGGAAACGAAGCGCTTCGTCCTTTGGGCCACGGTAGTTTCGGAATGCCGCCGTCCCGAAAGGGTTAAACACGCTCAAAATTTCAATTGAATAAATCAATGTCTTTGTCTTCTTTGAAAAAGGAATTATAATAATTTTTTAAGAAGTATAATGGATAATGTTTTTTTATGACTTCCTTTACTATTTTTTGGCTGTTATTTATGCAGTCCTTCTTGAATGTATTATATATAAGGTTTCTTTTGAAATGTCCGATAATGATATTTCTGTAAACATTTGTGAGATTAGATAATCTCACAAATAATGTTTTCAGAAATATCATTATCGGACATTTCAAATCCATTATACTTCTTAAAAAATTATTATAATTCCTTTTTCAAAGAAGACAAAGACATTGATTTATTCAATTGAAATTTTGAGCGTGTTTAAACGTATCTGCGATACTGTTATAAAGATATCTCAACACGCAAGCGCGAATTGACTTACTAATACTGTGGAATCTGGGAACAGTAATCTATGGCGTCTTTTATCCATTCCAGGTCTCCTTTTTGATTTCGTTATTGTTGAAGTGCTTTTGTCTTTGCACATACGGAGGACTGACCATTAAATTACATAGGTACCGTGAGCGGTGCCCGGGTGGTAAAAGCTGCTTTAAACAAGAAAGGGATGTCGCAATCCACCCCTACCATTTTATGAAAGACATATGGTCACCCCCGTTCTATACTTTCCATTTATATATATATCTTTGTATTCTACTTCGGAAATAGAGCAGCATTGCACCTCTTCCTTGGTAGCGAAATTGTTTTTGGTATAACTCAGCATATGTGGAACCTTTCCTATTGAAATCCACTCATCGTTATTCATTTATGTATATATATATATATATATATATATATATTATATATATTATATATATATATATATATTATATATATTATATATATATATATATATTATATATATTATATATATATAGGGTGTCCCAAAAACATTGACTTCAGCTTTTATTCCTAAATATTGATCTTAGACATATATAATAAATTATAAAGTTGCGTAAAAAAAGGTAAAAAGGTACATAATTTTATGAAATCGATAAAATTTTTTACAGAATTAAATTTGCACAAAAAAAAATTGAAATTTTTATATGGCCCGTGTACAAAAACACTTCCAATGACTAAGATGTGCCCCATACACTAATAAGGTGATGTACAAAATTTCAGCATTTTATCATAAAAAGTCCCAGAGATATGTTTAAACAAAGTTAGTGAGGGATTAATCACAAATTAAAATGTAAATGTTTAAAATATAACAAATTAATATGTAACAAAAAAAAAGGAAAACAATTAAGTAGTGTTGCACCGAATATTCGGTTGGTATTCGGTATACTGCCTATTCGGCAGTTAAACCGAATATTCGGTTCGGCCGAATACTTTAATATTCGGCCTAACCGAATAGTAAAACAAAATTAAAATATTCGACAATTGATAAAGCACATTTTTTATACAATGAATGAAAGTTATAGTATCATAGTACAAAATTAATTCAAATTTTTACTTACCAATATTATCACATTTAAAATAATTTTAATGTAAAAGAAAACACTCTGATATTAAATTTTTTTTCTCAATTTTTCTTAAATCTTATCACAACTTAACCTTACTAACTCATTTAAATATGAAACAGTAACCAGAAAATAAAACTCTTAATATTACGTGTTCAAAAATATAATGGTTAATTTTTTATAAAATATGCAGCTAAAAAAAAATCAATTATCATTTCACCAATATTAAAAAAAGGTGAAGGTGATTAATATATAAAACAAACACTTGGATGAATATTCAATTTTGCAGTATTTTAATTTCGATAGCGATAGATAAGATACTGAGGGTGCCATAGGTGTTCCTTTGTATCCATTAAAATGTGTCAAATAAGATAACCAAAGAATTTCTCTGTGTGTGGCCCCATTGTAGTCAAACCTTCTAATTTCTTTCATGATTTCTGAAGAGAAGATTACTTTGTTGAGTCTTTTGTCACAGGGTGGGTACACCTGTCTGTAACTGTTTAGTTATCTATCAGTATCTACTCTGTTGTAGTTCGCAAGACCAGGTGTGACAACAACTTAAAAAAGAATGGCTGGACATTCTGGCAAAGTATCCTTTGCACTTCAAAAAGAAAAATGATTTGGCAATGTTTGAATTTGACTGCTCAGTTTCAATTTTGATAAAATTATTTATCAATTACAGTACAGAAGAGACTAAGATAGCAAAAATTCACTTGAATAAATTGTAATTCTAATTTGTAATGATATTTTAAGCAACTTGGGTTTGTATGTAAGGTAAATGCAAGATTCTCTATAACATAATATGAAGCCATATGATTATCACATATTAGAAATTAACTATCAATTATCAATTTATGCAGATAAACATAAACCAAATTAGGTAGCCATTTACTATTTTACTATATTAACTTGCTTTTGGAATGATTTATTTTATTTTTTATTTATTTTAAATTAATAATTATACTTAATGTAAATGCAAATAAATTTAAGATGTTAAATGTAAATGTATTTATAAAAGGCACAAAATAGAAACATTTCCTATTTTAAATTGGCATAAAATAGAAATATTACCTTTAAAAAATTTAACCGAATATTCGGTATTCGGCCGAATATTCGGTTAGAATTTTAACCGAATATTCGGTATTCGGTATTCGGCAAAAAATGGTATTCGGTGCAACCCTACAATTAAGAATTTTGAAAATAAAAGGGAAAGATTGAGGAAAACAAAGTAGAAATTTTGAAGGAAAACAGTAAAATTTGGAAGAATAATGGATTAACTGCAAAACAAAACATGGCATAACAAATGCGACCCATGGAATTGCCAAAATAGCTTTAAGCAAGCTTTTGACCAGTTTCAACATTTGCATTAATTATGACACTGTTTTAACCTGTGCAGGGCCCGCGCTAGGAATTTAAAACTGTTAGCCAACAAATTAGCCAAATTACATGATTATTAGTCAAAGTTATCGTCGCCATCGGTGAAAAAATTTCTACTTTTAAGCCATAATGCAGCTAATAATATTAATTTCATTTTAAACAAGATATAAAGATGGGTAGATTTCATTTTTTTAATCATTAAATAGGCTATTAGTAAATTAAACTTGCATTTACCAATGAAAGATCACAATGAGTTACAAAAATGACAAATTTATTTTATAATTCACATAGTTTCATTATCATATAAACCAAGCAAGCGTCGAATTTTTGTACTATACACCAATTTTCAAAAGCTGCCTTAAAGTTAAAATCTGGCAATCCATATCTGGCCCACCACTATTTATAAGAATCAAGTCACTGAGATTTTTTACTCTGATGTGATTACTTAATGAAATTTACGTTCTGTTTACTAAAGCCTCTTTCAACGATGGATGTTGTCATAAGACATGTGAAACCAATTCTTGCTACATCCATAATATTTTTATATGCAGTATCATCATTATATTTCTTAGGCACCAAAACTATCTAAGAAATAAATTTTTATGTTGGTTTTAAAATTCATAACAAAAAGATAAACTACGATTCAACTTATGACAAAAACAGCAAGTTGGCATCTGTGATAATATTCAGCAGTGACCTTTTTTCAGTTGGTTTTAACTAAAATTAAATGCTTTTTTATTTACCGTATATACTCGCGTAAGTCGAGAAATTTGTGTGTGTGTGTGGGGGGGGACTTCAAAGTGGGGGGGAGGGTGTCGATTTATATGCGGAGTCTAAAAAAAAAAAAAAACATTGTAAGTCTAAAGGTTATTTTTTCCCGTAAGACAATCGATCCTAAAACGATGCGGTAGTAATTACGCAATCGCACACTCCTAAATTTTCTGCCCTCCAGATGCTCCGGACTACCATTGTATACGCGTCATCAAAAAATATACATACATTTTCGTTCGATGTTTATCACTTGTGTTCTCTGTTTACAGCTGATCGTTTTCGACAAAAAATGGCTCTTTTCAGAAATAATTCTGTAACACGGATTGTTTAAAACTATAATGCAAGATTTTAAGTTGAAAGTGTTTTTTTGTTTTGTTTATTGGAGAGTATCTAATAACTGTGTTGGGGGTTAACGGTTGTGCGATTCAGGGTTAACAAAAAGAAATCGGCTCACATAACGGACGGAATCCAGATAATGTTTTGATTACCGCGGTGGGTCAAGGACACTTGAGAGACAGGAATGGGCTGTCTGCCATCCGTTTTGAGGAGCAGCGTGCTGGGAATTAAAGAATACCTGGAGCTTGTCACACGAAAACGAGCGTCCCCAAAACAGACTTTTATTCCAAATTAAATCGGACTTTTATTCCCAATTAAATAGGACTTTTATTCCATATTACTTCCCAAAAAAATATTTACGAAATTTTCAGTTTCCAAAAAATCCTTCGCCATTTTTTATTGCCAAAGTATTTTTTTTATCGCCAATTTTGCGATCTTTTCGCATTTGGCGCGTAGGCGAATGGCTAGCGCAGACCCTGCCTGTGGGCATCTAAATTGTGAAAAACCATTTTATAATTATAAAATAAATAAAATTCTCTTTTTTGCATACAGATTACAAAATATCCAATTTATTTCAAAACCAAAATATATTAAGCAAAATTACCTCACGAACATACTGGTTGCCATCACCAAAGCAATTCAAAAGATGCGGTAAGAAATTCACCACGTAAGGTTCAAACAAACGTCCCAGCATGTTACATAACATTTCAAAAGCAAACAAAGCACCTGAAATAAAATCAATAAAAATCATTAAAGAACACTGCATTTAGACTAAATAAGTTTCAATAGTGCATCATGTTAAAAGCATTTAGATAAAACAAAAAACTTCAATTGTCTTATATCATACATTGATATTCCATATTGTTTATTTTTTCACATATGTCATAATGGTTCAAATAACATTTTATACAAGTCTTCAATCTCCAGAATTGCCAAAATTTTTCTGAAATTTGTTTCAAAAGTTTTATATTAAATGTATACTGTTTTAATTAATCAAATTTTAATTATTTATATCCCATATATTGATGTGTCACTATCAAATCAACTATACAACAGCTTATAGTTCATGGTTGCATTTGAGAAGGGAATAGTGTTTGACTTTACCATAGAAATGTCTACTTCTGGATCATTGGACAAGTTACAAACATGACTCATTGATGGCACTGAAGTGGTGAAAATCAATAAACACTCTTCTTTTTGGTAAGCATTTTCAGTCAGAAGTTTACTTCAGAAAGTTTTTGTTAATGCTATCCCAAAAGTTTTGAGGAAAACTGCCATGGTTTATTGATTTTAATCATGATTAAAGTAACAATTTAAACCAAATGATTAAAAAAACCATTAATTTAAACCAGGTATTAGTTACAAAGAAAAACAAACACTGCATTCTCAAATTATTGATTTAGAGAAATATATATTCACAAAATAAAATATATTACTGAATTTAAAGAGTGTTAATTATTTTTTTTAAATTAATCAAGTTTTATATACATCTAAAGCATATTGCAATTTTTAGGAAGTGTTAAAATAAATCCAGTTCTCATTTAAATTTTCCCAAAACTTTAAAATTTAACAATATAAAGGGTTTTTTTTCACCCCCTTACAAAGTAAGTTATTAGATATTGGATCTCTAACAAAGTACTTTTATGGAGAAAAAAATCCTTTTAAAATTCATGCAATTTTGTAAAGGACCTATCACAAATCAGGGTGGCCACTCTTTGGACATATTGAAATTCCCTGACTTTTCCAGGTTTTCCAGGTGAATTGAAAAGAAATTCCAGACCAGTAATTTTAATATAAAACGTGCGCACGCACGTCCCTATTTAGTTACAAATTTGATTAAAGAATCTTAACAATTTAACTCCACTATCCAAAAAAGTTATATTAAATCAGGAGAAAAAAATACACATTTTTTTTGTTTTTACAAATAAATTTTGACATTTTTAATAAAAAATTCATGTAAATGCAGTAAAATTGGACTACTGAAATATTTAAAAGAATTTAATGGTTTTTATTGAAGACAATAAAAAGAAATAGTCTAAACTGATGTCTATAAATATGGGCATTGCAAATTGCTCACAATGACAGAGATCATTAAAAATATGCAATAACTACACTACAACAAGCCACAGCCATTGAATAAGCAATAACTACACAACAAGCCACAGCCATTGAATAAATGTCAATTCAGCAATGTCGAAAGAATGCCATTAAAATAGAAAAAAATATAGTAAAATGTATATAATATACAGAGATGCCAAGCATCTGCAAGGGTTCATTGGTAGAAAAACCAGGAGTTTTCAGTAAAACCGCATTGACCATCAGTAAGATTTTACGTATATTGACAATATATATTTTAAAACCTTAGAATAAGTTCAAAATGTAGTTTTGCTAACTTAACTGAGTTAATTACAACTGAATGGCACTATGTGAAAATAATTAGGAAATTAACCTTTATAATTAACCAAAATATGAAAATAAGCTAGTTTAGTCATGTTAATGTACAACAATAGGAAGATGGAGATCAATGGAAAAGGATAATTTCGTACTCTCGGCAACGCCCGAGGGGCAGGGGGGGGGGGGGGGGGGCGGAATTTTACGATCGTACTATTTATATGAAAATAATTAAAATATTAGACTTTATAATCAACCAAAATATGAAAATATGTTAGTTTAGTAAAATTAATGTACAAAAATATGGAGATGGAGATCGATGGAAATCCCGCAAAAAAAAAACTGAATTTCACGATCGTACTATTTATGTGAAAATAATTAAAAAATTAGCTTTTATAATCAACCAAAATATGAAAAGAAACTAGTTTAGTCAAGTTAATGTGCTACAATAGTGAGATGGAGATCGATGGAAAAGGATAATTGCGTACTCTCGGCAACGCCCGCAAAAAAAAAAAACTGAATTTCACGATCGTACTATTTATGTAAAAATAATTAAAAAATTAGCTTTTATAATCAACCAAAATATGAAAAGAAACTAGTTTAGTCAAGTTAATGTGCTACAATAGGGAGATGGAGATCGATGGAAAAGGATAATTGCGTACTCTCGGCAACGTCCGCAAAAAAATAAAACTGAATTTCGCGATCGTACTATTTATGTGAAAATAATTAAACAATTAGCCTTTATAATCAACCAAAATATGAAAATAAGCTAGTTTAGTCAAGTTAAAGGCCAATAATAAGGGGATGGAGATGGATGGAAAAAGACAATTGTGTACTCTCAGTAAGACCCGAAAAGGACTGAATTGCGCAATCCTATAATTTAAGCGAAATATAATTTGTTTAGTAAAATATTTCTTTATTTTTACGGGCACTATAAAAATAAATTAGGTCTATTGTTCTGATATGAAATCATTAGAAGAAGAAAATGGATGCAAATTGATAATTTTGAACTCTCAGCACAGCAGGGAATATGAACTGAATAGTAGGATGCATGGATTTCACGGGATTTTCCGTAGTTTTGGGAGTAATGTCCGTAAAACCGTAAGATAAAGTAAAAATCCGTACAAACTACGGAAAATCCGTAAAAGTTGGCATCCCTGTATTTGGCGACATTTGTCCAAAATGGCGCACAAACTCCGCATTTTTGCTTTTATACGGAATTAAATGGACACATGGCAACCTTTATTTAACGGTTACAAGTACAGCGTAATACTTGGCGAAATTGTTCGAAAATGGCGTACAAACTGCGCAGTTCTGTTTTTATATGGACAACTAGTAAAAAAAAAAAATTCCAGAATTTTCACAAAATTCCCTGACTTTTCCCGGTTTTCCCTGACCATTCTAAAATTCCCTGACTTTTCCAGGTTTCCAGGTTGAGTGGCCACCCTGCAAATGCATTTTGGATTATAATTATAATTTTTTTTAAATTACAGGTTCTATGCCTCTGATTATATAAATATAAATGCGCAACTAATAAGAACCATTACATCAATATTTTCAATTCAAATTTTTATATTGTTTAATAATGTGAAAAACTACTTTACTTCATTCCAAAAATTAACTTAAATTTTCAGAAACTATTTCCAAAATTCATAAAAATGGGCATAAAATTAAATTATTTATGAGATGAAGTATTTTTAGGATTATTTTAAAGGTTAAAGAAAAAAATCAAATTTAAATGACAAAAATATCTGATCATTCTATGGTTTTTTCAATAAAGAAAATCAGGAACCCTGAAAACTGCCAAATTGTGTTAAATAAAAATGTATTTTTCAAATAAATTTCCCTCTGATGCACGAATGTCTTGAAAATTTTAGTGTAAACAAAATTACAATCATTGACACACACAAAAATTCTTAAAGGAATAAGAACATCTTATTTAATTCTATCTATAGCTCCTGCGAGACATCCCTTCTATTTTTTATCCACCCTGAACCCCTTTTAAATTACCACGGCTCTAAATGAACATTTTTCATTGTGAAGTGGTCACTTTAGCAAGGCTTTACTGTGTTTGTTTCTGAGTTTTATTGATTGTTGTAATGAGAAAATATTATGAAGATACATTTCGCTACTTATCTGAACAATCTCATTTTGGCACAGGATGGCCAACCTTCAAAACTTCTGCAATATGGGTAGTAACACAGTTCTGTAAATCAGAGGGGCCCAGGATATATTATTTTTTAGATTTATAAATATTTTATTAAGTAAATTTTCTGTATAAAGAAGAGACTATTCTTGAAATCTTTTACTTTTTGAGAAAGGAAAATTTTATAATGACAATATTGTGTTAAAATGCTTTCAGAATCTGTATATTTTTTTAACCAAATACAATTCTATTTACTTCTGCTAGTTAAATATAAATTAAGATTCATTTAGCATACATTTCTAATAATTTTATAATTTTCTTATACAATTTTCGGTCGAATACAATTGTTTCAAAAGATAGTAGAGCAAAATATCAAAATATTTTTAACTCTATTCATTTTATTGCTCAGCCATAATTTAAATTTTAAAACACACCTAAATTTAAATTTTTACTGAGCAATATGAATCATTTACCAGATTGGCTTAGCTGTAGTTCATAGTCAAATTTACTGCATATGTATAATAAACTTTTACTCATAACACAAGCTCCAATGGGGACTAAAGTAGTTAACATCACTGAAATTGTGATTTTGAAATAATTTAATACGAGCAAAAGATTCACAATGAAAAACAATGCACAAACTGAAAGGAAATTCATCTATATATTAATCATTTATTATGGAATTTTTACCTTCACGGTGCTTGTAATTCTTTTTATCTTGAATAGCTGTTGTTAATGTATTCATGATATTGAGCTGTTTTAATGACAAAATGCCCAATCCTTTGACAAGACCGGCTAATCCATAGGCAGCACCTTTCCGTTCACCATAATTGTTAGAATCTAAAAGCAATTGTAAAAGTGTATTGACTAAAGTCGGAGCTTCATCTTTAATAGCAGGGACAAGGGGCGGCAGGCAATTGGCAACAGCTTCTTGCACCTATATTTAAACCATGTTATGCAATAAGCAAAAGATATGAAAACATGAAAACAGCAAATACAGTAGAATTTATTTAATTGAACTCCAATTATTCCATTTGGTGGGTTATCAGGATGCACTACTGAAAATAGGAGATATTAAAACCATGGGTGGTTACAGTAGTACAGTGGTTGGAATAAAAAATAAAAAAAAATCACAGATTTCCAGAACATAACTTTTGAATTTCATTGCTCAGAATTTTTTTGCGATATCTTAGATATACACAAGTATTCCTTTTTATTATCCTATCCTGACAAAGTGCCACACAAAAAAATATTCATTTTAGTTAAGAGTACAGAGATGTGCCCAATTGGCTTCCAAGTACAGGAAAAATAACACATCTCTAAATCTGGCCACCAGAGAACAGTTGTATTCTTTTGTGGGGGAGGGGGGAGCCAATTTCAGACTTGTAGCCGTAGAAGCAGTCATTTTGAAGTTAGAATCGAAAAATTAACTGACACGAGAAAGAAAAGTGATATAACTAAAGCTGATAATTTTAATCCATTAGTGCTCAGTGCCCTGTTTATAGGATAGTAGAATTTTCAAATTGCAAGGAGGGGTGATATTCTACACAGGTGTCAACTTCAATGTTGAAAGCATATAAATGTTGGATTACAGGGTGTGCTGAACAAACGAATGTCAGATTATCAAGTTCGTACCATAGTATATAGTTTGATTAATGTAGCTAAGTATTTATATTTTTTATATATTTTTAGGAAAAATAATAAACATATTCCTAATATTTAAATAAATTGTTTTAAACACGATCTGCCCAGCATCATATAAACAGGACAGCCTGTTTTGCTGAAACAACATAACATGTTATTCTGGTAATACAGGGTGGCTACAGTATCTCAGATAAAAAAATTCCCTGATATGTATCACTATCTACTGTTACTGAATATCGGTTTAAAAGGGTTAATTAAAAAAATTTAAAGGGATAATTAAGAATAAATAATTAAAATGAATTACTTTCAGCATTGAAAAGTATAATAAACAAAGTATAGCATTTATGCAAGAGTTATATAAGAACAGTATTATTACAAGAATATTAATCTTTCAAGTATTAAAATTTAATAAGCTATAAACTCAGCAGTGTTCTGTAAAATCCAGTCAAGAATTCATATAGCTAATAAATATCACCTATTGCAATAAAATTATGTATAAGCAGAAAGTGTTTTTTTAATCTGCTTTTCCTGTCCTATGAAATGTTTTGACAACTTTCAAAACAATTAAAATGAGAGTGATCACTGAGAAACGTTGAAATTTTATAATTCTCTTATTTTTATTGAGGTATCTAATAGGCTATCTCCCATCACATGAAACACGAATAAGGAATGCTATACATGCGTATTATCAATCATGAGTAGGAAGAAAGCTGTAATTATAAAAAAAAAATTCCAATTTCCCTGATTTTACAGTTTTGCTTTGGGAATTCCCTGATTTTTCCAGAATCCCGATATTTCTCTGATTTCAAGGTTCTGCAGCCACCCTGTAATAGCTATAATGATTCATCCCTGCTTATGAGCAGAACCTGATATTTTTATCTAAAACCTATAAAAAAAAATAATTTGGGCATTAATGGGTTAAGTTAAAAAACATTATAATTTGAGCAAGAAAAATATAACATAACTGCTTAAACAGATATGATAAAAAAAAAGATTTTAGTTGAGCAAGAAAAGTGACAATTCAATGAGCTTTATTGCATCTACCTTGATGGAAACCAGTTGTCATTGAAAATATTATTTTATAACATATAATCAAATTTATTACCATGGAATGCTTTCTTTAATGCTAAATAACTTTTCACCATTTTGATACACCATTGTAGCTCATAACACTATATGAAATATCACGAAGAAATTCTTCGGTTTCTGATTCCTTGGCCATATTTCACAAGACTCATCCTTTGTGAACTAAACAAGTCCCCTATGTTTCAACTGCCTATGTAAACAAGTCCCCTGTGTTATGCACCCTAGGTTTCACATTACAAATTCTTTTTTTAATTTATAGGAGGGTGTAATATGTAAAATGAGAGATTAAAATTTATAAAATGACATACATTCTTGTAATTGGAATAGACAATACCTGTTGGGATGGTGTAGACAAAGCTTCAATAAGCTTTATGATGATAGGTTTAACTCTAGAATCATCTTTATCTAAATGCCTGGCTAGTGTTCCCATCAAGATAACAACACTTTGTCGCACAGCATCAAAACTGGAATTATCTGGGGCTTGGTCCATAAAGTTGTCAAATACAGGCAACAAATCAGCCAAGTAATCCTAAGATAAAAATAAAATTTCATACAAGTTAAAATAAATGTGACATTTAGAAGCCCCATAGCTTCTTTTATAGATTTTATTTCTCAATCAGAATATATGGGAATTAATATTTAGAATTTATACTTATTTTAAGTAGTCAAAATTAAGGAATTTTAAACACACTAAATTGCAAAATACGACACCTTAAGATATATTAAATATGAGAAATAAAGCCATTAACAAGTTGGTCAATAAGACTTCTATAATTCAATGTTCAACAAGTTCTTATTTTGTAATTTTTCTAGTGTTGGATTCAAACTGTATTATTTTTTTAAATATTTATGATCTTAATCCTTTTTGTGATCGAAGAGACCTTACAGAAATTCACATATAAAATTTTAGATTAGTACAGCAAAATGTACCTCACTTAAGTGCTTTTAAAGGTGCTTAATGGAAACTAAAATTAAGTCTAGGAATGCATACAAACTCTGATATATAACAAGACGTCAAGACCACAAGTTGGGAATGCCATTGCAACAGTTGTTATATAAAAAAAAAATGGGGTAAAATATCTTTAAATTTCACTAACATTTAAAATGTACATAATTTATTTACTTATTATTTCTCTACATCAAACTTTAAGCCCTCAGATCTCATAATCATCCATCACAGACAAAACAGCTATGTCTACCATTTATAGTGAGGAAGAGAAAAAGGGGTAAGTAGATGGATGGATGAAATATTAGTGCAAGAGAAAAGGGTTTAGAAAAGAAGAATGCTAGAAACAGCTGTTTTTATTCAGGATAGAGTTCTAATCATTGGGCAGACATAAAAAGACAATATAAAAGAGATCATGATGTAAAATGTTGCATAAACAAATTGGGAAGGGGAAAAAAAAAAAAAAAAAAAATCAACCCTCTAGATCAGTGGTTCCTAACCTGTGCTCCGCGTGCATTTCCCAGGGGCTCTGCGGCCGCTGTGAAGTGCACACGGAGTCATCTGTCCGTCTCGCGCTACAAAACAAGCGAGCAGGACGACGGCCTGTCACGTGCCGATATAAATAAAGGCTGGCTAGTCAATCTAGAGTTACTTCACAGTGAATTTTCATAGTGATAACATTATGATTTCTTAGCAATTCTTACGCAAGTTTTCTGTGCATTTGACCTTTTTGTGTTTAGTTGTATAGTTAGTAAGTGCTCATTAATAAAGTGTTGTGTTTCGTTCGAATACTTGATTTATTTTGTATTCTGGGTTATGAAAGAAAGTCGGTTATTGTCATATTCCTGTGTGATTTTCTTTCAGGAATGGATTGCTGACTTCAAACAAGTACTTTGAAGAAAAAAGACATTACATTTGAAAAGGAGGACAAACCAGCAATTCATGTGGAGCTTCAAATCCTGCTTCCAGGAACTCCACAACAAAGCCTTGATAACTGGAACAAAATATTTGTTTCCAGTTATCTAGGGAAAATGAGTAAGTAGCATGATAGATATACAGAATGTAAAAAGAATATAAAAAGCAATACTTAGAATATGCAATACCCCATAATTTCTTCAACAAAAAATACCAAATATGCAAAATGATTGGAAAAAAAAAATCCTGATAATTGCCCGAATCAAAGTATTTTTGTATGGAATACATTATAATTTACATGAGCAATACATTATAAGTTACATGAGAAATGTTTCACTCTTGGGGAATACATCCTAGCTTTATTTATATATATATATAAAAAAGCTGAGATTGCAGTTATTACAATGGGCATTTCCTATGTATAATGGAGGAATAATTATCATGAAGACTCTAATGATAGAACTTTAAAAGTAAGAAACAGAATAAAGTACAACATATAATTTTTATATTTAATAATTTAAAGCTTGCATATCCGTTTTATGCACATTGTCTTCATTTAGCTTATTTTTATTCAAAGAATTTGAATCAAACTGTAAAAGCCCTCAGATCTCATAATCATCCATCATAGATCCAACAGCCATATTTAACATTTAAAGAAGGAATGAAAAGAGTCGTTAGTAGATGGATAGGTGAAATGTTAGTGTAAGAGAAAAGGAATTAGAAAAAGAAAAGAATGTTAGATGTAGCTGTTTCACTCAGGATAGAGTTCTAATCATTGGGCACATGAAATACAGAATATTTATTTTTTATTTGATAAATTTCGCCTGATTGGAAGCATAACTAAAGCACAATTCATATTTCTCAAATCAAAAGAATCCTTAATATATTATGTTCTAATTAACACAATCTAAGTTGTGAATAAAAGAATTATTAAACCAGGTACATAATAACATATTTAGAAAAAAAAAAAAAAAAAAAATGAATCAGGATTATTAATAAGGAATTTCTTTTTCTTTGAACTCAAATGTTAGTGAAATGTATTTTTAAATGATGTTGCTACAAATAACTTTAAAAAGAATATTCTCAAAAAATAAATAGTGGATGGGTTGGCATGTTTTTTGATATGCAGGTCTTACAAAGCTTGCTTTTAAGGGAAGGTACAATAAGATGTTTTTCTGGTGACAGATAATCATTTGATGATTAGTAGTTCATAGAAATATCTTTGTTATTAAGTTTAGGTAAGTTCAGGATGCTTTTGAATGTTTAACAAAGTTGTTATTCAAGTTTCAATTCTTATAAATGCTACTTTGTTCAATACGCATACCAAAGCAAAAATGAATCTTTTTCATAATTCAATGAAGTTACCTGTTTTAATATAAACAAGAGTTAAAACTGTTGGAGGATATTTTAATATAAAGCATTTGAGTTAAAGCAACTGGGAAAAAAATAAAAAAAGATGTAAAAACCTTATGTAATCATCTCCAATAAAAGTGTGATAAAATAAAAAAAAATATTACCTTTTGTCAAAATACATTGATATTTTTTTGTTTAATGAAGAAATGACATTTCAAAATACATATTTGTATATTAACTTTTAATGGCCCTACTATACAATAATTTATAAGAGTCAGTTAATGATTACAATTATGACCTGGAATCAAAATTTTTCACAATAGTTATAATGTGCAATTAAAAGTTTTCTAGTTATCTAACTTTGTATTCACCCATAGGTTTGCCCAACAGAAAAATAACTTGTTAGTAGGGGCCATCATTTTTTAGCTTCAATTATGAATAACTATAAATTTACAATCTTAACATTTACAAAAATAATCAAACGCTACATGGACAGAATTTAATTTAAAAGATAAGGTCACTGCAATGGTGGATATCTATAAACCCAATCTAAATTTTCAGTTCAGGGAAGAATGCGGAACCTATCCATTGTCCAGCAATAAAAAAAAAACACTTTGTGCAAAAGATAAGGAAAACTTGAGCAATGTATTTAAGCACAAATAAAATAATAATGCCGCATACAGCAAGATATCCTCGAAAAGCTGTATACTGCATTATTATTTTATTTGTGCTTATATATGTTGCATAAGTTTTCTTTATACATTGTCTATGTTGATAGGTATGAGTAACTGAAGTAAAATGCCCATGTAGGTTAAATGTTTTTTCTTTAAAAGTCACTGATCTTACTTTCTCTACAAGCAAATTATATGTAAAACAAGTATGATGAGGTCAAAATTCTAACTCGTATGTTAACAGATATGTATGTTTAGAGCAGCACTGAATACACACCAACCATTTTTTAACGATGTATGTGAGCACAATATCTTTTCTACCAATTGTGTTAATCAAAATCAATTTGGTATTTTTTCAAAAATGGTACAAATTTTCAGGAAATTCTTTCAAAGAAATCCAACGATTTCCAGGAAATACTCATCGAATTTGATAACAATACTCATTTTGAATTTTAGTGAAATCAAGTCATAAAGCAGAAAATTTGTTATCCCAGAATATCTAAGCATATTCATTTCCAGGGAACATCTTGTGTTGGATGCATTCCATTTTTTTGTAAATTACTCCTGCAGTTAGATTTGTTTTTAGAACAATACATATACTGGAGGATTAATATTCCGAATCAAACATGGCAAGCCTACAATACATTTCTTACTAAAAACAGGTAATGAAGCAAAATATTGATAAAATTAACTAAATTTTTATAGCTTTTACACAACCCCATTTAACTAAATCTTTTTAAAAAACTGTCATTAAACTTTAAGCCCTCAGATCTCATAATCATCCATCACAGATCAAACAGCCATATCTAACATTTAAAGAATGAAGGGAAAGGGGTGTTAGTAGATGGATAGGTAAAATGTTAGTGTAATAGAAAGGGAATTAGAAAAGAAAAAAATGTTAGAAACAGCCGTTTTCATTCAGGATAGAGTTTTAATCACTGGGCACCAAATGAGTAAAATGTATAACATTTATAAAGCTATATTTATATTCTGAATAAATACCGCTATATTTAATCATGTCCACAAACATAAGAAAAGCCAATATCTGTCTGTCACACATGTGGCAAATTTGGGAGATAATTTAATATCTCTGAAAATAAAATAATTTTTTTATACTCCCTGTTGCTCTGTGGAAATTAATTTAATATTATTAATGCAAAATACTGAGAGTTCCACAGTTCGTGAGATAGGTATGTCTTGTTAGGGATTTGTATAGAATTTGCATATTGTTATAGAAATTATAATGCAATTTTGCTTTGTTAGGGGTTTGTTAAATAATATTACTTGAGAAAAATATGGGGGGTCTGAGTGTGTTTGGAATTTTTGGAGTACAAGTGATGCAAATGAGTAGATTGAAGGAAATCTGTTACATGACTGTATGAATCTTGTCATTATGGTATCTAGTTAACTTCAGATTAGGGAAATATAGCCTTATTTATTATCCCTTATTTAAAAATAAAAATAATGGTTTCAAATTAATATCTGTGCTAAACCTTCTTTATAATAAGTTAAGAAATACAGTAGTGTAAAAGTGGCATATAAATATGATTACAATAAATGTAATTCTAATTGAACGTTATGAGCCTTGTAATTATCAATATAAAAGTTTTCACCTGAAAGATCTTATTCTAAATTATAAAAATATATTGTTTGAAATCAGATACAAAAATAATAATAATAATTAGAATGAGCAATTAATGTTAAAAACAATAATGCTATAATGACCCAGGTCTATCCATCTGTCTGTTTGAAAAGCTTGGATAAAATTTGGCAATCTTGATGACATTTTTTAAAATGTGAGGCGTGGTATAATAAATGTGTCGATACATAGGTTGTATGATAATTAATAAAACTGATCGGGTGAGGTTTATGATCTGCCTGTGGATATTAGGAAAACAAGGTGCTGCAGGTGGGCAGATAGGAGGAAATCTTGTGGAAGCTTTATGGATGGCGAATCATTTTTTGCAACTTTACCCTATCCCTATCTTATGAAATGCCTACATTTCTAGTATATTGATATTTTCTTATAAATAACGTTCATAAAAAATCTTTTCTCTGAAATTTTATCTCGATAAAGGCAATTATTTTATACATACTGCAGTAAATGTTAAAACTGTCATTTATGAATTGAAACTAACCTGAAAACATTATTGAAACTAAACATGGATTGAAATGGATGCTTTAAATCACAGAAATGCATGGGACTAAAATCATGCAATCACTGCTGGATATCTGATTAGCAGCAAACATTTTTTAAATGCTACCAATTTGGCCAACATCTACAGAAATTTTCTGATTTTCAGAATTTAATGATATTTTACACAAATGCCTGCAACTAAAAATTAGTGAAAAACAGACTGAAAATACAAGATTTACAGCAGTTTTCAGAAAGATTCCTGAGATTCATAAACATATCTTATTAAGGAGCAAGCAATTGTGATGTGCAATAGATTGCAATTTCAATACCTGCAACCAATAGCATCAACAAATTGAGAGTATACAACTTATCTTTTGTCACACTCCATTGCACTTGCAATCTTTGGTGTACTTAAATGTGTCCCCTAAGTCTCACAAACAAAAAATGATTCATAAATTCATATATTTTATAAAAAAAAATTAAGTTAAAATGCATGTATATATGTTCATATATATTTAAAAAAAATTAAATACATATAGATATGCAAGGATAAAAACTAAAAGTTGTGCATGAAGACTAAATAAACTTACAAAACTAAAAGTTGGTTTTGCAATTAGCCAAAAAGAAAATATTTCAATTCCGGCTAATTACAAAACTTGATGGATATAACCCAAGACAAAAATAATAATAACTCACTTTGCCATGGGCATCAATAATAGCAACTGCAGCATCCACCATGTGCTTTCTTACAGTTGTATGTCGGTCACCCAATCCTTCAGGAACAAAAAACGACACAAGACTAGAGACCTGATCTTTGTTGAGGAATGGTGCCATTTTTCCCAGGGCAAGGGCAATACCACTTCTTGCTTCCCACATATCAGGAGGCGATTCACATACTACTCTATGCAAACTGTCTAAAACTGGTGGTGGTTGCTAAAACAGTTAAAAAAAAAACATATTTTTTATACATTGAGCACAACATAAATAGGATAGAATACATATTTGATTGTAATAAGAATAATATGAATTCATATGGAACTCGAGCATTATATAGCTATTTTGAAAGCTTCTATTTGGCACTTTTTAATGGAAATTGAACATCTTCAAATCTCAAAGAGTTAATAGGACTTATTTTGACAAAATTAAGGATGTATAAACATCAAGCATAAAAAATGTGGCATTTTAATTTAACAATAAAATTATAGCTACTGCTAAGGGGGAAATAAAATAAATATATTGTAAGTATTAAAGTATGTTTAATAAACATTACTGTAAGTAGTGGATAAAATTATAGTTCAGGATATATATATATATATATAATTACAGGGTTCTTGCCGAATTTTTCTACAATTTTTCCTAAGCTTTCTCAAAGATTTTGAGATCAATTCAAATTCCCCGAGGTTTACCCTATTGTGTATGAATCCTGTAAAAGCAGATCAGTTGACAAATCTCTGGTCGGATTCTAGCAGCAATTTTCTGGGATCATATCCAATCAGGGATGGAAATTCTTTTTGTTAATTCATGCTGGAAAATAGTTGTAAAGGTGAGATAGAGTAAAGTGGGGCAAAAGTGAGGTAGCAGGTATTAGTTCAATAAGGAGGTACAGCAAAGCTACTTACATACAATTTTTCATGATAAATTTCTAAGAGCTTCTGGATAGTAGACTCAAGATATTGAGGGAACTCATTGAACAGATCTGACAAAGCATCAGCAGAAGCTTGCCTTACTAACACTTCCTTGTATGTAATATCATTCAGGATCAGATCACATAACTCTGGTCTTTTCGAAAAGCTTAAGGTTTTCCAAAGTCTAAAAAGAGATGAAAAGTTATTTTGCTACATTAGTACATAACTAGGGTTTATACTCAATTTTGAAAACAAAAAGCAAGGAGTTTTTAATGGTATATGTAAAATTTTTAAGGAGGTTATAGATTATACATTTAAACGCTCTGCTTTATATCAGCATTATTTACTGAAGAAAAATTAATCAACACCTATAAGCAATATTAATTTGAGGTGAAATTTTCTTGATTTGAAATAATTATGTAGCTGCTTAAATTGCAAATTTCTTTAAATAATACCAATATCGATTAGTGCTATATATTAATAACAAATTGGTATCAGGCAAATCTATGATTTGTTATCAGTTTTGTAGCAGGTAAATCTAGATTAATATCAGTTTTATGGCAGACCAATGCATAATTCAAATCATTTGTAGCAGTGCAAATTCATTCAAAATCATTTTTGTCACAAATTTCCCTGAAAAAATTTCTGCACAAGAATAAATAATGCCACAATTTTTTTTTTATAAACTTATTTTTTCTTTTATTTATTTTTTAACACTTAATTAAAAATTATATATTTTAGAATAAACTTCATAAAAAAAATCTGTGTTTGCAGAGAAGTCAGGAGCTGCCCATATCAGATTTTTTTGTTAAACAAATACTTATCTTTAAAGTTAGATCTATTTTATATTGGTTCTGACATGCTTAGAAATTAAACTGGAAAAAAAAAGAGATTGAAAGTTGTACATTAAAATTTAAAAGATGTTAGGCATATGTTTAAATATAAACATTAGATTAGAAAAATATTTATACATTTCAATCTTATTAAGATGCTTGACATCTCATTCATTCCTAGCTGCACACCTAACCATAGACATAACTCTTGCTGCCCTTGAACTGAAACCATGTAAACAGAAACAACTTGGTGAAAATATAGTTCTAGCTAATGATGAACATAAGGAAATCTTACAGGTAAAAGTACGTGTTTCGCTTTTTTCTTTTCTAGTTTTGATCTTACTAATGAAGTTCTGATTTTGGGGCAAAAGAAATTAGAAAACAAATGAAAGAAAGAGTAATCTCTTAATATTTTGATAGAATCTCTCACAGTCGCAATTTCGAAGTATTCATCTTCTCAATAAGTAAAATACACTTTGTGCAAAAGATAAGGAAAACTAGAGCAACGTAAATAAGTACAAATAACACAGTATGCAGCTGTTTTGAGGATACATTGGATCCCTTGCGTCAGTGTAAGAGAACCAACAAACCCGAAGTCTTTTGGACTTCAGGTTTGTCTTATTGCATTATTTGTGGTTATTTAAGTTGCTCTAGTTTTCCTCATTTATCTTGTCGAACTGCAAACATTTTAAGGCATTTTTAAGGTGATTCTGTCAAAAATAAAGAGTTTTAAGGATTCTTAAAAACAAAATGTGAATTTAAAGAGTTTTTAATGACCATACAAACCCTGGTAACTTGTGAGTTATTTCTAAAGGAATATTTTTCTTAATAAAAAATTATATCAAGCAAAATTGGAAATTCTGATTGTCAACTACTTTGTCAAAAATTCACACATTAATTATTTCACTGCTATTCTTATGCATTTTAAATTGTACACAGTCATACAATTTATCTAAAACATAACTACTTTTATACAACAAAAACATTGTAAATTTTAATACACAAAAGTCAGCAAACCGTCAAATAATTTTGCATTAGAAAATACACTTACTCTTGAGCGGCCAAGGCATTCTGTTCAATTGGATCAAAGCATGCTACAAAAATACGCTGTACAACACACATCCCATTTTCAGTATCAGAATCCGGATGCGGAAGAACAACCTCAAGAGCTTTCAGACCCTGATATACAATAAAATAACTTAGTTTGTGATATTAACATCAGAAAACGAACATGAAAAATTCAATTTAATTTAGAAATTTAACAGGTACAATATTTTGCAACTGGAAAACCACCATTAACTTGGAATCGGACTGTGAGTGTATTGGAGCATTAGGACCAGCATTGGTGGACTGGTTTCACAGATGTTAGTGCTTATCCCTTTCAAATAGTTGTTAATTTTGCTGACAGCAATAAAACTTGCAATGGGTCATCACAATTTTGTAAACCCCTGTGGTAACCAAAATTTACAATTTGGTGAATCTCTGTGGTGACCAGTTAGTAGTACCACACAGTCATTTGCAAATGTACATAAGACTAAATTGGAGCTGTACATGATTGCAAGGGCAAAATCATTAGTTCAGTTATTAAGTACTGATAAGGAGTTTTAGAACATGTCCGGAAGCATTTCTGTACCAAATTTCATTGTTATATGTCATGTGAATGTTTTGTTACAGCACCAACAAACATCATCATTCATTATATAAGATAAAGCAAAATGAAACCATACACAGCTTTTACAATATGCTATATGAATGTAATCATTCTATGGTACAATTTGTATCTTAAAATTAATCAGTTTTGTATTTAGTTGCTCTAAACATCAATTAAAGTATTAAAATAAAAATGGTGCTAATATCCTGAATAATCTTTATTGGTTAGCAGTAAAGCCTGGGGCACACATAAATATATAACTTTAAAATTAACACCATTTAAAACAATTGTTTCAATGTAATAATAATTTTTCAAATATCAAAGAATTTTCATTGTGATACTTAAGAACATGATTAAAATATTTACTTTTAGCACAGCCAATCTTGCTTGTTCTTCATTTAATAAGAGAGCAAGGAGCAGGACATTAATTTCTTCCATGGTGGCAAAGGAACAGTCTTCATCACCTGATGCTGCTTCACATGCTTTAACAAGAGTGTTCATGGCAAGATTCTAATTTAAAAATATCATTATTACATATTGAGGTTCATAAAATTTCTTAAAATGCACATACAAGAAATTTACAGCATAATTAATGCAAACTACAATAATTTCTGGAATAAACTGCTGCATTTAGGCTTGCTTTATGCTTTGTATCTTAGATAATGGAAGTTAAATAAAATCTAGACCTGGATGAAATGTTAGCACTAAAAATGTCTAGGGAAAATAGGGCTATTGGAACTAAAACCTCAACTAAACCAAAATTTGTTATACAATAACCTATGCAAAATAGCAGCTAGCATTGTTTAAGTTCCTTGCAGAATTTAGATTGGGTGTAAGCTTTTCTATTTATGTGTTGGTATTTACTTTCTAAACAATA
The DNA here is from genome assembly GCA_951213105.1 of Amaurobius ferox. NCBI lineage: Eukaryota > Metazoa > Arthropoda > Arachnida > Araneae > Amaurobiidae > Amaurobius > Amaurobius ferox. The sequence goes on from OX578146.1 coordinate 59,158,375, forward strand.
TACAGTAAGTAAAGTATTATAATGGGGCAAAAAAATCAGACTCACATTTTGAGGGATCTACACAATGGGCATCGCCAAATATGAATCAACTATTTTTCCAATGATGCTTGATGATGTTGCACTTAAAGTTAGACATATCATCCAGAGTTCACTGTATTTTTATTGTAAAGTGTATTTTATTTTCCATAAAATAATGCATATTGTCTTACATCTTTATATTATACTGTTCTTCATATTATACTTACATGTACACTGTTCTAACTCTGTATAAATTTCGTAGACATTTTGATAATTTTTGACAAATATAGAAGTGGGTTATAACTATTTATTGGGTTTAACAATTTATAACAACGCCCTCAGATCTCATAATCATCCATCACAGATCTGCCAGCAAAATCTAGCACTTACAGGAAAGGGGGTTGTCAAATAGAATTTAATTTGGAAAATTTGGAGAAAAGTTGAGGTGTTAGTAGATGGGTGCATGACATGTTAGTGATAGAGAAAGGAAATAGAAAATAGGAGAAAGTGTTAGATAGAGCTGGTTTCACTCAGGATAGAGTTCTAATCATCGGGCACTATTTGTTTCATAACAATTTTACAAATTCCCTAGTTTGCAACAGCAAATAGTAATTGAATAATATATTACAAGTTCATTTTATTGCACTGCTAGCATCTCTTCTCTTAGAATGCACATAGAAACATAATTCTGATGTTGAAATAATAGTTGACCTGTAGATTACAAGTTTTTCAAATCTTCAAAAGTTCCTAGTTATTAAGCTAAGAGCATTTTATATGAAAAAGGCCCTACATTCATCTCTCTAATGGCTGCTAAGGTAGTTGTTTTAAGACCATTTTTTTAAAGTATGATAGCTAACAGCCCAATTTCAGGGTGTTAATTTAGGCAGACACTCATAAGCAGGATATTGATTTTGGCTAGAACAAGTTGGAAGATGCAGTTGCATTTAAACTTTCCTTTTTTCCTTAGGATTTAAACTATTTTTCACATGAGGGTGTTTTTTATATTTGTTTCCACTTGCAATTATTTTATTGGATTAGCTTTTAGACAGTGTTTGTACCATGTCCTGTATTTTAACAAAATCCATTTGATTTCTATCTGGTAAATTGTACATTCAGGGTTATTTGTTTCCACTGGTAATTATTTTACTGGTCTACTTTCTGTTTAGTGATTGTACCATATCCTGTATTTCAACAAAACCCATTCGATCTGTACTTGGTAAACTGCACATTCAATGAAACATTTAAAAAAAAAATTCCGATGAGACTTTTTCTATATAATGCAATGAATTTATTACTTTTATGGTAAAAAACAATGTTTAAGATTTACGACACTATGATTTTAATGTTTAAATCGTACATTTGGTGTTTTTCCATAAAAAGTAAAAAAATTCTAGAAAGAAAATTTATTTCCAATATAATAAACTTTGAACAAGATTGTGTACATTTTACCTTATGATTTTTTTCGATTCACACTAAATTTAGTATATACTAAGTTAACTTGATGTGAACTATTCTATAATGAAGTTACAGTAGCATAACACAAATACATCATGCTTAAACTTAGCAATTAAAACCATAATTTTGATTATATATATGTGAAAATGAAAGGGATGTCACAGGACCAGCAATGTACCATAAATCTCTTGTTTGTCTTTTCCACATTCTAAATACCAAATCTTCCAATAATACATGTGTGAAGCATTTAATGTGACAGTTCATCACGTAAGATTTTGTACATTTTTAATGCACTCCAAAATTTTCAAACTCTATCCGAGTTCAACATGAAACTTTTGATGCAAAAATTTTAAACAAATATTTGATTACATGTATCTTGCTAATAGTACATATCCTTACATTTTTAAACTATTAGCAAGATGCATGTATCTGCACACCTTCCGCTTTATTATAGCAAAGTTTGTATAAAACATCACACTAATTCAAGCGAACCCTTTCAAACTGAAACTTCAGTCTTACCTATGAACTAGTCAATACATTGTATAATCTGTTTGATTTTGCCGATCATTTTCATCATCAACTACAGCAGACCTAGGAATTGCAAATTGGAAGAAAAAGTTACTAAACACAAGGTTTATCATAAAGATCCAGCTAAACAACTGTAACTTGCTTGCAGCCATTGGCAATAATTCTGTTTACTTTACCAAGGATCTTATGAAATCTTTCCGATTTTACCTTTTTATTACTTACCTTTTTTAGAATTTTTGTGATGTTTTTCTCGACTGATCATAAAATTAGTGCAGCATGGCGCAAATTAAGATAAAAATGCAGTTGTAGCAGGTGAGTGTAATTGTTACAATTTGGCACAGGCACATGGACCCTGCACTCCTGTGTAGCAGCCTTTTGCTAAGCACCACATTCCACAGGTCTGAGAGCCACCCTTTTGCCAGATCTCACTCCCTGTGAATCTTTTTCCAAATCAGTTCCCAAATATCAAACTCTTAATCACCTCTTAATCTTTTCTGTTCCCAAATATCAACATCTCAAAAAGAAAAAGATTTGGGACATTGAGGAAATTAAAAAAACATTATAAAGTAGCTGTTTGCTATTTCTAAAGATGACTTAAAACTGGTTTGAACAGTGCACACAGCACCGAACCAAGTGTGTAGCTTCAAAAGGGAACTACTTCGAAGGTGAATAAGTTTCAAATCTGTAAGTCTTGTTTTTTTAATAAATCCAATCTGGATACTTTTTACCACATATCATACTAGGGTCATAAACAGTTAAAAGAAAAGCACAGCTATTAAAGGAAAATCAATCTTTGAATACCTGGTTTTGGCCAGTTGTTGTGCATATTACTTTAATTAGCACATCAAAAAGTTGCATTGTTGGCACACATTCTTGATAAATCTAAAAAAAGAGAAATTACATATTGCAATTATATATATATATATATACTTTTATTTTGGATATTTAAAAATGATAACTATGTATTAATTACCAAAATGACTAATAACCCAACTTTAGAATAAATAAAATAAAGTTTTAACCAATGTGACTATAGATATATACAATATATAAACATGGATAAATATTAGTTAGTTCAAATATAATTTCAGTAATAAAACAAAACTTTCCAGTGCATAACTATTTAAACTCAAAGTTAAAATATTATAGAATTTTAGGACTCATATTAATAACCAACAATAGCATTCTATAATATACTTACTTTATCAGTAGAATGATCAGTTTCTCTAATATCCAAATGCTCAGATATGATGGTTAGAATTTGCTCCAATAAAGTTAAATTAGACGACTGAGTTAAAAGTAGGTGTTGCATAAGTGGAAAGCAAAATGAAAATCCTGGAGCACTCAGATGATTTTGTGCTGTTTGAGACAGTAAATGTTCATCATAACTACCAACAGCTGTCTCACAAGTGTTTGAGTAGAGGAAGCTTATTATTTTTAACACAATATCATTCAGGTTAACTTCAGTCCATGAAGGTTCAAGGTCACATTCTGCTTTCAGCATTCTTAGAGTAGTGTAAGCAACTGGTTTACCTGAAAATTTTATAATAAATTTTCATAAGAAAAGAATGTATATAAATAACAGATAAAAATTAGATATAATATTGACTCAAACCAGTGATTTACAAAGGCTCGATTCATGAACCATTTAACTTATTTAAACTCAGAATTTTTTTTTTCCTGCAAAATTGATGTGATTCACATATTTAAGGCATTTTGGTCAAGATTATGATAAATTTTAGTATTTTACTCAACCCAATATGCATTAAATAGAAATCTGGCATGGGTCAAAAAGGGCCCTTTGGGCATGAGGCTGTTATAAAAGCATGAAAATTAGAAAGCATTGAATTGGTTATTAATTTATGATATATAATGATACAAAAGCATATAATAATTTTTTTTTTCTACATTAATTCATGAAATTTTTTAAAATAAGTGTCATGCAAAGGAGCATTACATTTTTGGCATGCCCTTACAGTTTTACTCCTACATACAGCACCTTAGATTTTCTGAGGTAATTAGAGGTCTCTGTGATATCTACGAGCTGGGCTATGCAGTTTACTTTTCATAGGACCCTGAGCTTTCCATGGTGCTCCCTACATTTGGAGTAAAGCCTGAGTAGCTTCTCTCTGGAACATAAGATTGTCTAGTTGTAAACCCTGTGATCTACTTAAAATCAAAGCTAATATTCAAGCTAACATCTAATAACCACAAGATTATAGCTTGTTGCCTCAAATTGCATCTCTATGGTTTGAAATATTATGTTGTCAATTAAATCCACACCTCCAAGGATGCCAACCTCTCAGTTATAGTTTCAGTGATCTAAACAGGAAAATTTCAGTAATCTCTCAGTAATGATGCAAGTGGTTCGATTTGCAATAAAAAAATTGCTTGTAATGATAATCATAATAATATTGGATCAAACATTTCAAATTTTTTATATATATTTTTATATGAAATCTTCACATATTTAATTAACTATATATAACTAAACAAACACATAATATGAATACATTAGTCTTCATTACTGAACAAAAAAAATTTTCAAAATCTTTAAGGAAACAGAAGAATATACTTAGCTTAACCCTTTGCGGACAGTTGATGTGCCCATGCATTGATTGCGAGCTTGCATTCAAGGACAGTCATCAAGCTTCGAGTCGGAGAAAACTTTACCCTAAAGGACATCTGTCACGGATGCATATTTTCATATGGAGTGTTTATATTTGAATTTATTTGTCTACTAGATGGCGATAAATGTCCAAGCGAACAACTCCAATGTATTTTGCAGATACTTGACCTTGGTATAGAGGGGGGGGGGGGGGGATCTAATGAATCATTTCTCCATCTGGAGCAGTGAAACATGGTTTTGTAATATAAACAAATAGAGCACTTCTTATATCTCTGCTATTACTTTCCTTATATACATAATGTATTATACGAAAAATATTGTGACGGGGTCGAAAATTCGAATTAGAGTTTTCGACAGGAGAGCACGTTTCAAGCATCCCTGATCACGAATCAAACATTTTTGAAGTGATGTCTCTGTGTGTGTGTGTGTGTGTGTGTGTGTGTGTGTGTGTTGTATGTGTGTCAGTGAGTCTGTGGAGACGATAACTGATGAACGAATGGACCGATTCGAACAAAATTTGGTACAAAAATCACAATCCGTAAACACTGGAAGCCTATTGTTTTTATACGCAATCCAATGTTCAGAACCCCCTAAATTTTCGAGTAAAATTTTGAAAAATTCGTCAAAAAATCAAAATTGCTAATAAAGTTACGCAAATAGACATTTCTTATGTAATTTTTCATTAGAAAACGATTGACATAAATTTTAGAATACTCACATGAACCGTTCCCGAGATATTGCACATTTTTCAAAAAAATTATCAAAAGTTATATATATATATAAAAAAAATTCCTATTGAGAAACATGTTCACTTTTCATATGTAATACCATGCGATAAATTTGGTGACATCATTCTCATGGATCCAGCTCGTTCCATTCATGAAAAAATATACTTTGAGTAATACTTTTGAATTTGAACGCCAATAGTCATTTACAGGGTTAGAAGTCGTAACTTGGAAAAATATAGGACATTTTCATAAAAAATATAGGACAAAAGAAATCATCATAAATATCTTACAAATTTTGCTATTTTCATTTTTGAAAAAGTATTCTATCAGATAACAACTATTGATTGCTGCAATTACATACCTGCCAACCTGGGAAAATTGGAATGTGTAAAATTTTGCGTGAATGACATTTATAATGATTTTTTTTAGCTACACGTGCAAACGACATTTCTAATGAATTCAACTATGTATGTACACGTACCTGCATTAAAAATATTGCATTAAATATCAGGTTTACTAGTAGAATATGAAAATTCAGGACACCAATTTTATAAAATTTCAGGACAATAAATTATAAAGCAAAAAATATATAAAGGTTTTTATCCGGTGAGGATTACTTTATAATGAAGACAAATATTTATGTTTGGCAAAACACAGGTTTTCACTAAAGAGAGTAACAAATATTGATCTTTAATAAAAAAAAATATATATAGCACTGAATTATATTCCTGGCATAATGGTTTCCCTTTTATTTGCCTAAATCATTGCTTTAATACCCCTTTTTGAAAAATATCCCTTCACAGAGTTTATACCCATTTTTTAAATAGAAAAATTTATATTATGCAAATATAATTAAAAAATTAACCTTAATAATTAGCCATAATATGAAAATAAGCTAGTTTAGTCGATCTAATATGCAACATTTAAATGATGGAGAAAAAAGATACTAACGTACTCTCGGCAATTCACGTGAAGTAACTGAATTGCGCAATCGCACTGTTTATGCAAAAATAATCAAAAAATTAACCTTAATAATTAGCCATAATATGAAAATAAGCTAGTTTAGTCAATCTAATATGCAACATTTAAATGATGGAGATGGATGGAAAAAGATACTAACTTACTCTCGGCAATTCACGCGAAGCAACTGAATTGCGCAATCGCATTATTTATGCGAAAATAATTAAGAAATTAACCATAATAATTAATCAGAATATGAAAATAAGCTAGTTTAGTCAATCAAAAATGCAATATTTAGAAGCTTGAGATGGATGGAAAAAGATACTATTGTACTCTCGGCGATTCATGAGAACAAACTACATTGCGCAATCGCAGCGTTTATGCGAAATTAATGAACAAAATAACATTTTAGCGATTTATGCTGAATTATGCTGAACCTTTGAAGAAGTATATTTATTACTTTCATAAAATAAGCGATCCAGATCTTAATTTACGTTACACGCGGCCGTAAATCTCCGTTAATTTGATTGGCATTACCCTGCATTTTATTATGGATTTGCTACGATCCCGGAAATAGTAGATATTAGTGCTAAAAAAGCGGAAATGTGGTGTTTCGGAGGAATTATACTATGTCTGGTTAATTGATAAATTTCAAACATAAAAAGCCGGGGAATTTCGATGGAGATTGATTTCCTATTAATGTTAAAAAATTCAAATAAATGCGGAAATGCGTAAAATATAGCAATATATGCGCAAAAGCGTAAATTTTACACAATGCGTAAAAGTTGGCAGGTATGTAATTACCGATATTTCTCCGCCCCTAATCTACAGTACCGCTACCGTTACCACCCTTTCCGTCCAGCCGGCGGGCGTCATGTTTAGAGTAGTATTACATCACGTGCAATCGGAAACCAATTGCAGACGTTCAACATCCCGTAGTTCCACGTTTTTGAAATTCTGGGAAGATTTAGCAGATAGACTGAAAACAAAATGATAGAAATAAGGATTTTATTGCTTGTAATTTGGAAATATAGGATTTATGTCCAAAATATAGGACAAGTGCGAAATATAGGACAAAATAGGACGTTTTCTATGAAATTTTTTAAAATATAGGAATTATAGGAAATATAGGACGACTTCGACCCCTGCATTTATCTGCTGTAAGAATAACTTATTTCTCCATCCATAACGCTTGGCGAGATTTTGGCGACGAATTTGGCAGAATGTCACCAACTTGGTGACATTTTTAATTGTTGCCAAATTGATAAAAATGACGCTAAATCAATGAAAATGGCGACTAATTGAAGAAAATTCAATATCTTGGAAAGAATATAAGTATCTACTATAAGAATAATATTTTTTTTAACTATAAAAATAGTAAATTCATTGCATTATATAAGGAAAGTCATGTGTTGCCCACATCAGATTTTTTTATTTTATAATCGAGTTTCGGTTCTAGTTTTGACTTTAGCTTATAATGATTTCATTGGTGAATCATAGGAATATAAGACAGTATTTTTTTTTTTAATTTGGGTTTTAGAGGAATGCGCGGCAGTGAAACTATTACGTTATTTCGGTTAAAATTGGCTGGGACAGGACGTTTTCTTTCTGGGGAAGAATATACTCGTATGATAAACGAACCGGGCAGAAATTAAAGTGATGCAGATAGTAAAGATTCGTGGAACTGTGGTATTTCTGAAGATGAATATGAAAATGCAAATGATTCTTCAGATTCTAAGCGCACTATTATTACAACGTCGCCAGCTTCAGTACCCGTTTCTGCGAATGATGTTTGGACAGGTGATTTGAAAGAACTGAATTCCTTTGAGTTTTTGAGCATACTTGGAATCAATGACAATATTATGCCACCTAATTTACATAAGGAAATTAATTTTTTTAGCATATTTTTCGATGAATAGTAGAATTCATAGTAAAAGCAACTAACAAGTATTTTGTATTGAGATTCGTATGAAAAATATACATCAAATAGAAAATAAGTATTATTCCTGAAAAAAGTAGATTGTTGTGTTAAACAGATGGTTTATAGTGAATTTTTTTCGAGAGTTAGACTTAGCGCAAAAAATTAGCTGTCCTTTGGGAATAGTTCGGAGGAGAAGTGCTTCATCCTTTGGGCCACGGTAGTTCCGGAATGCCGCTGTCAGCAAAGTGTTAAACTAAATTTAATTATTTAGTATGTTTTTAGCCAGCTCTAGCTCAGACCATGATAATTTTTTTCTAAAACATGAAAAGTAAAGAACATTTGACATGCTTATTTTTGAGTAATAAAAAATGTAATGAGTCTGCACTCAAATTTAGCCTAAAATCAGCCCCATATATTCTAACAACAATACAGGATATACATTTTGATACAGCATTATTATGGGGAACAAATTGTATTGCTTTCATCACCAGATAATATTAAATTCTTCTAGATAAACTGTTAAATTCCTCAGGGCAAATTGAATTGTGCAATCGCACTATTTATGCAAAAATAATTAAAATATTAACCTTAATAATTAATCAAAATGTGAAAATAAGCTATTTTTGTCAATGTAATGATTAATATTTAGAGGATGAAGATGGAAAGAAAAGGACACTTCTGAACTCACAGGACTACAAGAGAATTCCCTGAATTGAGCAATCGTACTGAATATGTCAAAATAAATAATTAACATGAATAATACACCAAAACAAAGATAAACAAGTTTTGTTAATTTAATGTGCAATAATTACAGGATGGAGATAGATGGAAGGAGAAAGAAAGATGGGAAAAATAGGCATTTTCCGTAGTCCGTAATTTTGTTCAGAAATCCATAAGAATTACAAAAAATTTGTAATGGTTGGCATTTCTGCACCTCCCCCCCCCCCATATTATGATTATATTTAGAAATTACACAAGGTCGTTGAATCACAATTTTCTTGTTTTTAGATAGACATGATACATCCAGACATGAAAATATTTAAAATTTCTTCAAAATGATTTTGTTGGATAGAATTTGCACAAAACATATGATTCTGTGGATGGAAATAGAATGTATTCACTGAGGACTGCAATAAAGGTGTACACATATTCAAGAGAATTTTCTGTACAGCATACTTAGATGCAAAATTTATGGTCATGACAACAATATCTTCACTTAAAAACACTTTCAGGAAATCTAAGGAATGTCTAGCTCTACTAAGATTTCCAGAATTTCAGCAGCATATTTCATTGGGACATTAAAAAAAATATGCATTCTAATATAATTTTCTAATATATGCATATACAGAAAAATCAAATTTTATCAGAACAAAATTAGTTTGCTGTAATTTACTTTCAATTTACTTCTGAGCAGATCACATTCTGACCATACGTATAATATCTAAATAGTGTGTGCAGTTATAAACAAAAATTTTCAGAACTATGCATTTTCCCATATTTTTAAATTGATTTTCTTGTTGCATAACAAAATCACACCCATAAAAAGTTTTTAAAACAAAAAGTAATGAAAATTTATTGTATAACAGATTGTAACATTAGTAGAACACAGTTTAGTTTTATTCCTACAGTAGTAGTACAAGCTCATACCCAAAGGGTTGTTGACCCACATTACCTCTGAGCATGAATACAGCAAAATTTATCAAATGGCTAATCCGGAGAACAACCCACCGCACTTTCAGGTCACTCGTCGCCAAGCATTCCGATTGCGAGCGCTTTATATTATAATCTGGTACCTTCTTGTATCAGTGTTTTTCAGAAGTAATTGTGTAACATCCAATAAGAATACTCATGAAGGTGACGCAAGAATGCATTTCTGTGGCTCAAATTTTTCTGATGTAAAAGCACATTTCTTTTGTCATAGTTGCACATGCTTTTATTTGATTTTTTGTATAAAATTCTACTATAATTTGGAAAATAAAGATTTGAAAGAAGTGATTAATTGGTATGTTATGGAAGGGATTATGAGTAATAAGTATGCTTGTCCCAAATGTGGAGATAAAATGAAGTTGAGTGTGAGAGACCGAACGACTGATTTGTTTGAATGGAGCGTTTTTAGCATTTCAGCAGGAAGAGGAGTCCTGAAGGTTAGTGTTTTTTGTTTAATTTATCTCATGTTTTGAAACTTGATTTATATTTTTCTATATTTAGAAAATTGCTTCCTCCTAAGTTCTTAATTTTTTCAGTTAGAGTACAAACTTTTTTATGAGTATCAATTTTTTGAAATTTTGTTAAGAGTACAAATTTTTTACTAACACGGACCACTGGTACATTCGTTCCACAGATTTCGACCTTCAGGTCGAACCTCTGTCCCTGTACGGATCATAGGTTGCATGGAGAAGGTGATCTTGCTACATGGGACATGCACAGATAAAATTGTAGCATATTCTGTGTTTGGGCACCGCAGGCGACCATTCCTAATAAACTGGAGATCACTGGGGGGGCCCCCGTCCCAGTGTAGAATGACTTTTAGGTAAAACCCCTGCCTCTACACGGATCACTGGCACATACGAACCACTGATACATTCGTTTCATAAATTTCGACCTTTAGGTCGTACCCCTGTCCCTACATGGACCACTGGTACATTCATTCCAGATAGTATAAAAATTGTAGTATACAGTTTTTAAAATTCACAAAAATCATATTTTGTAACGTTTTTATGAGTACTATTCACTGTTGTTCAAATTAAATTACACTATAATTTACATTAAAAACTCTTGTTCAGAATATAGTAGCAAATGTCCTTTTGGTGGGAGGAGACTATTTCTAAACATGGAAAAATACATCACTTAGAATGGGTGGGGCCAATTTCAAAATACGGGAGAGTGCGCAAATTTGTCATGATTTGTACTTAGAAAAATATGTGGGGTGGGCTGGTCTCCAGATTTACCTATCAAATTAGAATAAACATTAATGCCTAAAACTCACTTATACATTTTAATCAAATAATAAAACATGATATTTTGCAAAAATAATACCATTTTAAAACAATATTTATTTTTTAATTGCAAATGGAAATCCATCTTGCAGACGTGTTATTTTTATGATACTTTTGTTCTCAAAAATTCTGTAAAAATGAAGAAAAATTTAAGTAGATAAATTCATTAGACTTTTCAGGGGTGTATCATGTGATAACTCACCTTTTTCTACTATATGCATATCTCAGAAAAATATTTTGTAGTTTGGTTGAAAACAACAAGTTAGGCATAAATGGGTTAAGGTTAGGTTTCCCAAATTTTCAACATTAATGCACCCCCCTTAAAATATTAATCTAGTTGCCATACTTCTTTTGACACAATATTACAGTCATTGGTATTAATATTGATCACAATAGTCTATATCTTCACAGAATGAAGCTAAATTTCTTTAATGTTGGTGTTGTTACAAATTCCACTTGAACTCCAAAACAACACACTCCATAGTAGAAGTTTAACTTTTGTCCATGACCGAAACTCAGTGGGGGTGGCAGCCACAGGGATCGTATCCTTTCTCCTCCTGGTTCATTACTTTTGAAGAAAACAAAATAAAGGCTTTTTCAGATTCATTAAAATTTTCTAGGATTTTAATGAAAAAATGTAATTTTCTATGAGCTTTGTGAGAAATTAAACTGAATTTAAATTCCAGAAAGATTCTAGGCTTTCCCTGGTGTGTGGACCCTGAACGTGCATTGTATTAATACCATTTTGAGATTAAAAGAAAAGTTACCCAGTAAATTAATTTAAATATTTTGTGTGCAGTTTCCTATTACCAATATTATATTTAATTATTTCTTTTACTACAACAAAAACTTCATATTCAGTGTCCTACCTTGTCGCCATACACACCAGGTAAATAAGCACAGATTTTAGAAATATTAACTCGAGATTAACATGTTAAGCGCTGCATCAATCACCGGTGAATGACAATATACTTTCTGTTAAGGCTGCATCAATCACCAGTGACTGACGATATATATATTTTAAAAAATTATCTTTTTATATTGAAAACTAAATAGTTTGAGGATTATAAAAAAATGTATCTAAACATTAACTTCTTACCAGAAAAATTATTTCAATGGATTGGGTATTGTTAAAACACTAGATAAGCATAATTGGGTCCTATACATAATGTTGTTACTTGTTTTATCAACTTTCTGGCAATATATCTTCCAAATCATGCTGCATTATCTAAGCAGCAGTTTTTATAATATCTTCGAACTTTTGATGCTCTTCCGGTTTTTTGTTGTAATTTGTGATGAGATATTTGAGGTGTATTTACAATATTGCTACTTGGAATTTCTTCATTCCGACAATTTGAAAGATAGGTGGCTAATTTCTTTCAAAACTCTGTGATACTCGTTCTTTATAGTTATATTTTTAAATAAAATGTAAGCATTTAGAACTGAGGAATTTAGTAGGAGCTCAAAGGCTAGTCGGCATATCGCGGTGTGAATGAAAAGGAAAACAAAGTGGGCTCGACACTTAACGTGTTAATCATGAAAAATTGTATAATTTTTTTTTCTACACAAGCCTCAGACTATTTAGAAAGCTCACGTCATTTTGATTGTCTACCAGGCTTTGGGAAATCGGTAAAATCTAGTCCGTCCTCGAGGACGGCTATTAACATTTTTTACCCATTTTCGAAAAATTTTACTCGTTTTCCTAGAAATTCTTTTTCACATTATATTCTTTAACATATGTGCTGAAATAAATTGCACAACAATAATAAATTAGAACCAACTGCCTTACGATGAAGTGTGATAACTGCATATTCATACACCGCCCCCACAGAGCTTACCGCCATAATCAAACTCGCCGATGCGAAGTCTCTGATAAAGGACCGAACCCGGCAGAATTCCGATCTAAGGGTAGATGCTGAGGGGTAACAGATGTAAGAAATCTCTCCTCTATGTTTGGTAATTTGAAGGAATGGTAAATAAATAATCATATAAACCCTCTTGTCCCTAAGCAGTTTAAACCTCATTGACACTCTTTGGACTGAATAGATGTTTCATACCTTAACTTCAGTTGTCAGACAACTGGAACAAATGCCATGAATGAATTGTAAAAGTATTAGTTTTAAAGTTGAAACCAAAGTAGGGAAAAAAAGACAATACTTCTGGCTGAAAATAAAAGAATCCATTCCAAAAATTTAAATTTGTTACGTACTCCCGTTACAGCAAATGGAAATTTTATTAAGAGTTAAAAGGGGATAACGCTCTGCATGGGTTTGGACTTGATGCCCGGGCTGGGCTTGAGTTTTCAACTGTTTCGGGCCGGGTTGAGCCTTTTTTTAAAAAAAGTCCGTTACTACCGGGCTGAAAATATTTATTCTGAAATTTTTTTCAATGGATTTAAATTGAATACATGAACTTATTCCGTTTAATTCAGCTATGTAAAGATAAATGTTTAAGAAAACAAACTCAATTCTCCGTACAAAATTTTCACAAATTTGTTTTTAACATATTTGAATACAAATCATTTCGGGCCTGTCGAGACGCAGTTAGCTTCAGGCCGAGTTCATTCTACATTTATAAATTTCTTTGGTCTTGGCCCTGGTTTAAGCATTGGTATTGTCAGTTGTTGGGTGAAAATCTGAAATTTCGGAATATGTAGACCTCGAAAAGGAGAACAGAACATGTCACTTAGATCGTGAGCATGCTATCACATTTTCGTTCTGTCATCGGATTCACTGGGTGGAGGAAGAGGAGTGAGAAAATAACTAGTGTCTGTGGTTACAATGCAGATCTGATGGCTCTCCTAGAAATAAGGCGTTGATAATGCACACATTAGCTAAGTTTATGGGGGGAGAGGCTATTTGCAGGCGACAACATTCCAAATTTCATTCATGGCCCGGAAAAGGGTGGCTTTAGCCAAAATTTTACGATGGCAACATGTTATTTTATTTATTTACTTTTTTTTGATGGAATCTCTAATCTCAATAATCTCAAAGCTGTCTGGGAGGACAGCAACTTCCAAAAATCGGCTGTCCTCGCCGAATTCTAACCCGGCGAGAATGGGCGATTTCCGTGAGCCTGTTGTCTACCCATGTATATTTAATTTTTAAATAATTATATTTGGTAATATAGTCACTTTTAAATTTTGGTACATTTGGGAAAAACAGAACAAGCTGTTTTTATTTAAATGGTCTGCAAAAATTGTCAAAACTAAAAAGAATTAAAATGCTTGCTTTATATACAAATTTTTATCAAGCTAAGATAATTTGCAGCATATTTCTGTTTCTTGGAATTTTAGTGATTTGGTGAAATTTTAAAATGTGCAAATATCCAACTGGAAAGCAAATAATTTTAAAACTGCAAATTTAGTGAAGTTTCGAGTAAGTACCAGTTTCATGTATCATTTTGTGTAGTAAACTCAAATTAATATATATGAAGCCAATATATACTGGTCCAAAATTATATTTACATACATAAAAGTAAACATTGTACAAAATATGTATCCCTGCGAACTTTTGTAAGTCGGGTTTTGATTTCAGTGTTACTCACAAAATGGTTTTTTATGGCTCCGATGTATTATTTAGAAAGAATCGTTGATGTGGCAAGCTATCAGCCATTTAGAAACTGGGCAGACATTGATGGAAGTGGCAAATTGTTTCATATTTAGTTTTGTATCATATGCATTCATATTTGACTTTTTTAGTTTGTATTTTTGTGTTATGATACTATGCAACAACATAAAAAAAAAAAAATCATTCAATTATATTGAACTGTCGAGAAATCAGTGTTTTGTGCATGTAGAGATAATTTTGAACACCAGTATATATGAAAGTTAAGTAAAGCAGAGTATCGCCCACATTCTTTTTATGATGTCTAGATATGAATCTGAGCCTAATATATTTTGAAATAATTGAAATTTGCATCAGGGTTCTCAGAGTTCTTTTTATTCAAACACTAGTTTCTATAAAACCTGTCATTTATCAATGTTACTAAATAAGTTTAATGTTGTAATTTATATTAGAATGCACAGAACTATTTTTGCTTTTTACACTCATGCTCAGAAATGGCTGTAATCATGTATGCAACCATGGCCATTATAGGGTTATATTCATAAGGTGAAAATAAAATTAAGTTTTTTTTTGTTTACTTTAAATGCTGTTTTCAATACTTTTATTAAAAGATGGGTTGTTAAAATGAATAAAAATGTTTTATATGTGATTGCATTATGGAACACATACAACTAGTATATATAAAAATTTTTATAGACATAACTTCCGTTGGTGTTTAGAAAAATTCTGCATGTGTAACATTAATATTATTGGTTAAATAAACGTGTTACACGAAAATTAACTTATTAGCTGTAAACTGGATAAAATTCCTACAAACACTAACATTAATTTGGGGAAAAGAAAAGCATATGGGGACAAATATATTGTATAATGGTCATTTCAATCAAAGTGAAACAAATATGGAATATTAGGCTAATGAAAAACTGAAAGGTAAATTTAAATGTTATATCAAGAAAAGTGTGGGCAATGGCAAAAAGCCATTTTATGCATAAGTTAAAATGTCATAAAATGTTTCAAAGATAGCAGTTTGGAGCTGGAAAGTTGACTTATACATGACTATATAAGGTAGCTAACACTACCTTTCTATATCTTATAATAATAAAATCCTTATAATCTTTGCCTGTGTCCTCTGTAGTGAAAAATTTTAAGATATACAGCAATGAAATTTACTACAAGGATACCTCGGCTCCCAGAAGAAACACCCATGAGTGATGCTTTTATTACTCAAATTAGTTTTTTAGTAATTTTATGTTGAAATGCATTTTCAAACAATTTCTATACAAAACGGTTCCTTAGCGATAAAAAATATTATTGCAGAGTTTCCATCTTAATACTACAAGAAAGATGAAAGAATTATCTTTCAAAAACACCTTGCATGGAGTCCATACTATAAACAAATTTTAGTAAATTTTTTTAAAATATACACTTCTCGTGTTTTGAAAACGTAATTTATCTTCTATATCTGTCTATAATAATAAAAGACGATGTCTGTTTATTTGTGCCATCTATAGCAGAAAATCTAAGCAACGTATAACCATGAAATTTGGTTTTGGCTTCTAAAAGAAAACAACTCAGAGTGATTTATATTTTTAGAATTTAAATTAGTTATTTTATGTTGAAATACAACTTCTAGCCATTTTCAAATAAATCGGTTCTTTAGTGATTGAAAATATTATCAGCGTTTCCATCTTAACACCATCACAAAGATCAAAGAATTCTCTTTCAAAAACGCTTTGAAAGGAATCTGTATTATGAACACACAAATTTTCATGAATCAAAATTATACACTTTTTGTGTTTTGAAGATATAAAACATAATAAAAGCAATATATAATAATGAACGCAATTGGTCCGGGTGTAATGACAATTTATAATAATCCGGGAAGCCACACATGTGTCCACACAGTGGGTGACTAAGCCTTTTGAAAATTTGTATGAATAAATGTAATATGCAATTAATTCCTGCTTTAAATCTTGTGCAATACCAGGAACATTTGTTATTATTACATAAATGTGAAACTAATACATAAATATTTTCTTACCCCATAGCGAGAGAATGCCTGCAGAAACAACAGAAGACAAGCTGACAAACATACGAGTTGCTCTGAAAGCACAGAGAGGAGATGAAAAAAGGGATATTAGAGATGATGTTAGGTCTTTGATATGAAAACCAAGGGCAAGCGGTGCAACATCAATGACAGCCTGAAGTTTGTCCATTGCACTTTGATAGTCTGTGTCAAGCTAAAAATGAAAAGCATTGCATATTATATGGAGATATTTATTATTTAGCACGAATATATATATTTAAAATATATATTAGGATCTGATTATAATGAGGAACTCAAGATCCAACTAATTTGTTTATTAAATCTTTAATTATATTAAGCCCTTCAGACTTTTCTAAACTATGCAGTTTTCTAAATTTAATGCCAAGATCACATTTAGTTCTTAGAAAAAGTAAGCATCATGCTACACATTACATCATGAATTTGGCAGGTATCTAGAAATGTGAAAATTTTCTAAATATATTATTCTTCTAGCAATTGTTCTGATTTTTTTTTATATATACCCCAATTAAAGCTCACAAATTGATGTTTGCGTATTGAAGAGTTTCTTCTCACTTGAAACCTATTACAAGTAGCGGATGACAGGAAGAAACTATTATCTTTTGAATAATTGACCCGATATGTAGTCCATCAGACACGGGTGCTCATTGAGGAGGGCAAGAGAAGGCAATTGCCCCTCCCTTGGATGCTCAAGGTTTTAAAATATATCCCTTATACATTAATTATAACCTGTTGATGTCATTGAACTACATATCATCATGGAAGGTGATTTATGACATCAGAAAACAATCATGTCAAGAATGTCTAAATAAAGTTTAGTGTAGCTAACTAAAATTTAGTACAGTAGACCAAACCTGTTAATTCACCACTAGGTCAAGCTAAAAGATCAGTGGTGGATTCTGTTTTATTGCAGGCTCTAGCTGCCTCACTTGACACCTATATTGCCTTATTGTTCCAAATATTTTCTGCAATCACTGTAACTTAAAAAAAAAAAATCACTTTCTTAAAATGTCCTTTCATTTTTGTAATAGCCAGAATGAAATCATACTAGGAAAAGAAGCCAAATGAAAATATACTTTTAAACATCCTGTGATATGATTTTCCATTTCTATTATCTGCACATGTTTTATATACTTTGTATTGATGGTTACTATTTGTGTGTTTTATTGTTAACAAACATTGGAAATAATAAATAAATACCCTGGAAATTGCTGCAGCTATTTTGTAATGTTACATTATATAACAGTAATGAATATAAAAACACCATCAAAAGCAAACATGCTGATCAACAGTAAAGCAAATTATACATTTAAAAATACTGAAAACATTTAGAATTCTGATAAAATATATTGAACATGAATAGAACACTTTCCTAACTAAAAAGAAAATAAGAAACAGTTATTGTTTCATTTGAGAGAGCAGACACTATATTATACTTTTGAAATCAATAGCAATATTGCTACACTATCTGTGAAAAATAACATTCTTAGTTTTTCATCAAGATTATAAATTTTGTTTCCCAGGGTTTTTTAAATAATTTACCAATTTTCAAGGTCTTTCAAGCTATTTAAAAATTTCCTGATTTCCATAGGTAGCGTAACAATAATCTAACATTATCTCAACTTTACAATATTATTAAAGAAACACTGCTTCAATTAATTAATAAAAAAATTACTTTTCTCAATTTAGCTCGTATGTCAGCTTCTTTTTCTAACTGCAATTTCTTAGCCTCTTGTTGCTTTTTGTTGAGCTCAGGCTCCTTGACTAGTCCTTTAGCTCTTTTCTTTGCTTCAATTTCCTACAAACAAATAATAATCAACATCGGGAAAAAATAGATAATCATAAAGAAAATAATAAACTAAAGATTCTAACCTTTTTAAGTTCAATTTCCTCCATTTGTTCTTTATAGGAATACAACTTACTTTCTCGCTTTATGTTCTTATTCAAATTTGTATGTTCTTTTAGACTAAAATGGAATTGTAAATAAAATTATTAAACAAAATTTATGACAATAAAATGCACAAAATAAATCTGAGAAAATTATTTAGTATTTAACTTTACGTAAATAACAAATATGTTACCAGGAAAGTAAGTAGATCAAATTGTAATGAATTTATAGATAGTAAGAATGTTTGGATAAAACTTACTCTAAATGCTTGTAATTTTTTTTCTATTAATAGTAGATTACACTTATTGAATTACATATTTTCAATTGTACAAAACTTTAATGTGTGTAACTTGATGCAAAAAGAAACTGAAGTACTTACTACCTTTATAGAAAGAAAATTTAAATGATGCAAAATATGTATTAAAACAGTAACTCAACAAGCTGAATTATTTAAATTTCTTAAGAGTTCCCACCTAGTCAATAAATGAATTCGGTCAGCTAAAGCGAAGACTGGTTATTAAATTAATACTGTATAACAACCTATTGCATCAAAATTTGCTATTCAGGACAAAGAAATTTTACATTTTTTTTTTCAAGAAAAGTTCATCAAAGAAGTTTTACATTTTTGTACACATTAAAAAACAAACAAATGTATTTAAGTTTTTATGAATGTAAATATGTTTTACCAAGAATAAAAAATTGCAGTAATAGCCATAAAATGAGACAATCTTACTGTGCAAGCATTTTTATACAGGGTTCCCAAGAATCCCCAAAACTTTGTAAGTAAAAGTTCATTGAGTGTACATCAGGTCTATCTTTAGTAAAACCGGCGTTTCTACTAATTTTAAAAATTGAGTGAGATTTTCTTACCCTAGCAAAAAATTTGAGTGATATTTCAAATTTTTTTGCTCCAATGAAACAATTTTAATTCATAAATATTTACATATTAGAATTAATAAAAAATGCATTTATTTACACAATATACAAAAATATAACAAATATAATGTAAATGGCAAAATCTTAGTAAAATGAATTTGCATTCTGTAGAGGCAGGAAGTCTAATTTAGCTAAGGTTTAGTATTTGTAAAATTTTAGAGATTTGTCTTAAATAGCATTTTATAGCCACAAATATATATATATATATATTTTTTTGCAGTGACATTTTGGTACAAGATATCTTAATTAAATTTCAGGGATAAATTAAAATGCTATTTTTGATGCTTGATAACAAGATTTTTGCGGCGCACATTTGGCTCCCATGAACATGGAAATTGGTGTTGCTTTTGTCATCTACATTTTGGTGAAACATAGCTAAAATAAATTTTGTAGTTCAATTCAAAAATACTACTTTTTGATGTTTGGCAACAGGTAGCAAGATTTTAGAGGAACACATTTGTTTCCTACAGACACTGGAATTGCAATATTTTTTTCGGCATTTTGGTGAAGGATGGATAACAAGTAAATTTTGGAGATCAATTAAAAAATACTATTCTTGATGTTTAATAACAAGAATTTAGCAAAGCAAATTTGCCTCTTGTGGATACGATAATTAAGACTTTTTTTACAAACCTCGATATAATTTTGCGTAATTTACACATTATGTTTTATAAATTGTAGGGACATATTTCTAAAATTGCATAAATAAGGAAATGGAGGGAGAAGTTAAACAGAGGGAAAGTACCTTACTTCATCCCATAAGAAAATTTTGCACAGCAATTTTTATTGCATAAGATTCATGCAGTCTCATTCTCACAGAAACTAGGCAATAAATTTGGGGAATTTTTTTTAAAACAAATATCACATTGGTCTAGGTGTTTGTTTTAATGTATCTCTGGTGAAATGATGTTTAATCATTAATTTTGAAAAAATTAATAGCTGAGGGAGGAGGGTAAATTATTAGCTGTAACGCATAGCTACTGTATTTTAACTAAATATTAGCTGCATCCCACAGCTGCTAATTTTTTCAAAATTAGTAACTATGGGATGCAGCTAATATTTAGCTAAAATTATATCTTATAAAAGTGTAATATTGCATTTTATACATTCCATGCCAACAATGCAGCTATGGAACAAAGTTCCGTTGAAGTTTTAAAAAAGTGTTTAGATTTATGACTACAAACATTTTTCTCTTTAATTAATCTGGGCCAGACTCAAATTATTTTTTTCTTTTCTGTGTTTACATACATAAATTTGAGTTTAATCACTCAAAATAACACACAAAACAAAAACTTATTTGAAATTACATCAAATTTTCATTTTAAAAACATTTTCTTGCCCTTTGGTGACTTAAGTGTATTTTAAAATGTCCCCAGCTTGTTCACACATGCAAGCATGCACACAATTTTATTCTTATTCTAGATTGTCTAAAATGTGCAAATCCTCAAAAACTTGAGTTCCAATTTTAGCCCCTATTCCAATATTTTCCCTATACCTTACCATATATTGTAGCAAAAGTAACATACAGAATATATACTTCAATCTATGGCAACTATTTATGAAATGTGCTGTATTGTCAGTGTTACTCTGAATATTTTTATATTTGGGTAAAACATGAATTCGGTTATACTACATATGCACAAAGTAATAAATATATTAATACAGAAAAATACCCACTTTTCAATAACAGATGTATCATAGAGCTGCCCTTCAGGTGTTAGGAAAATTAAGTGCTCTTCTTTGGTAATTTGAACAAATGATATATCTTTTAGAGCAGAAACTGTCGTGGTAACTACTACAGGAACATAAATGTCAGGTTGGATCAAAACAAGTGTCTTCAAAGCATTCAATTTGGCCTGAAAAAGTAGATCCAAATACTGTTATTTATTTCAAAATCCAAAGTTAATATTTTTATTACAAATGTCAAAACATTCAATCAAAGTTTAAAATTTATTCATAGTCACAAAACCTAAAGCAAGAGAACACAAGCACTTAAGGGGGGACATCACCTTGGCCAACACATTAAACACTGATATTTTAGACCAAAAGCTAAACCTCAGTTACTCCTTAAATAATTGTTTTGTGAGAACTAAATTTTTTATGTATAATCCAACGCTCTTTATAAAATTATAAATATAAACATTGTCAATAAATGAGTAACAGAAATAATTAATTAAATAGTAAACAGATTAATGTTTTTCAAATATCAGATTTCATATAGATACCTTGCGTGCAGGATTCCAAAAGAACTGTTACACTTTTTCACTTAATATTTTATATATAAACTCTGAAAGAAGCATGTTTCAGACTATACCTCAATTTATAATGAAAAATGGAGTTAAAATAAAAATTCGAGGCACTTATAAAAAAAAATTTGAAAAAAATTATACACAAAATAATTTTTGATTTTTTGTTTTCAATAAATTTTCAAGAAAATTTAGGTATAGCATGTACATATATGCAATATAAAATAGCATGAAAATTTTTAGAATTATATGTTCATTAGTTTTGAAGGTATGATGCACACAATGTGAAAAAACATAGTTTTGAGATAAAGAGCTTTAAAGTCAAAATTTTGCTTAAAATACCTTTCACAATAATTTTTTGAAACATTTATCATCTAAATCTCTCCAGAGGTATAAGTAGGACTTTCTTTCAATGCCAGAGCTTTTTCGATTGACCTTTTGCTTCTTCTTCGTGCTCTACGAGCTTCCAATGTGCACTCTTCTGCTCGAATTTCTGCCACAGCGATTCGCATTTTATCTGTTTCTCAAACATAATGCATAAAAAATTCCCCAAACTGGAAGCCCAATTCCCTCATTGTATTCAACCGACCACTTTGGCCGTCATTAAAACACACAACTGCTTCATTTGTAGCAATTTGAACAATTTTTCTGGCTGAACCCGATGTTTTCGTACAAAATTTCCAGATGAGGGCATTTAAACTTTCATTTGTATTTTGAGTATGTCCTACTAGGCACTTTTTTAACAGAGAAGGCATAGAAATGTCTTTAATGCTAGCCATAATTGCAGCTGGAATAGAAGTTGAATGTCTGTATGCTTTTTTGCTCACAACAGCTCTTTGGTATGGTCACAGAGAGCTTTCTCCTTTTGGACAAAAGTCATGGAGTGGCTCCTCATGAGTGGAACGTTTGTGGTAGAATATGGTCCATATTGCTCTTTACATGTCTGTCACAGATTTACAATTTCTCCGAATAGCATTGTCATAATACACTGCAAGTTTATTGATAATAACATCTGTCAGACGACTTTTTTCTCCAATTGTTTTTAGGTCACCGAGTTTTTCGCCTTTCATATTTTATTTTCGCTTTCGCAGCTTTGTACCCATCCTTTTTTTAATGTGACCACACATTCTACTGTGGACACTTTGCACTCTGGGCCATAAGGATTTGCACTTTCAATAGCTAAAAATGTTTTGCAGTCACCCTCAATGCAATGTAAACAATTACACAGCAGATGGCGCGATGGCGTCATCGCAGGTTTAAAGAGACGCTCAATAAAATTTGAATGTGTTTCTTCACATATTTGGTGATAAT
Source organism: Amaurobius ferox (assembly GCA_951213105.1). Classification (NCBI taxonomy): domain Eukaryota; kingdom Metazoa; phylum Arthropoda; class Arachnida; order Araneae; family Amaurobiidae; genus Amaurobius; species Amaurobius ferox. The sequence goes on from OX578146.1 coordinate 59,181,622, forward strand.
TTGGGTTCTATTTGGAATTTCTTAATATTTTTTTTTTTTTTATGAATTCTTAACATTCTATTTTCTCCAGAATTTTTGAAATTTAAATTTTTTTTAAGGTTCAAGGTGATGTCCCCCCTTAAATCACTTTCAATGCTTGTGTGCAGTATGTACAGTTTTTCGCATTTTTCTTTAATTTACATCCTATATAATAAAAGATATCTCTCTGTGTTATCTGTAGCAAAACAGTGAAGCTTTGGACAGCTGCAAAATTAAGCATAGACATACTTCAGGGCTCTGGAGAATATGGATCAAGTTTTTTTAATTTAAATTAGTTTAAAAATTATGAACTTTAAAGTTGGAATTCAACTAAATGTTCTCTATTTTTAAATATAATTTAACAAGCAGACTATTCTGTTCAAATGTGAGTACTTCCTTTTGCATGCATTCTGTGAACAATGATGTATCATAGAGCTGCCCTTCAGGTGTTGTTGTTGTTGAAACCCAGACCGTCCGACCTACCAGAAAGGTGTAAGGTAACTGTTTGGACGGTCGGGAAGTGCCACCCAATTTAGACCGGAACCCAGTGGGGGAGGCATCCACAGGGACCGTACCCTCCTTCCCCTACCACCAACCTCTCGGAAGGACTTTCGGACCCACATGTTTAACGTGATCGTACTCCGCATGAACACGGCGGCAGTTTTGGCAGTGGCTGGAATCGAACCCGGGCATACAGAGTGCAACTCCAGCGCGCTACCCAATGGGCTACCGCGCCCCTTGCCCTTTAGGTGTTGTTGTTGAAACCCAGACCGTCCGATGCCCTTTAGGTGTGTCATAGCTGCCCTTTAGGTGTTGTTGTTGAAACCCAGACCGTCCGACCTACCAGAAAGGTGTAAGGTAACTGTTTGGACGGCCGGGAAATGCCACCCAATTTGGACCGGAACCCAGTGGGGGAGGCATCCACAGGGACCGTACCCTCCTTCCCCTACCACCAACCTCTCGGAAGGACTTTCGGACCCACATGTTTAACGTGATCGTACTCCGCATGAACACGGCGGCAGTTTTGGCAGTGGCTGGAATCGAACCCGGGCCTACCGAGTGCAACTCCAGCGCGCTAACCAATGGGCTACCGCGCCCCTGCCCTTTAGGTGTGTCATAGCTGATTTTGTATGTTCTGTGAACATACATACATGTCTCAGACTTTTGCTCTAGACAGTTGAGTGCTGTAAAATTTAAAATTTTCTAATTTCAGGGATTAAAAAAGAAAAAAAAAATCAATATAGAATTGTTTTAATATTACAAGAGTGTTCTGAAAATTTGACTTAAATCAGATGTAAACTTTTGAAAATAATAGCATACAAAAAGAGAGAGAGAGGTTTTTATGTTGCCAAGGCAGCAGTAGCGGCTCGTGAGCGACATGTAGAGGGGGGCGCTCATCTATGTATTTATGCCTATATATATGTTAGTAATATATATATATATATATTCTATATATTATATATATGTATATATAAAGCATATGTATATACATATACGTATTTTGGGCATAGCAACGGGAGTATTAAAAATACAAACGACGGATGTATTAAGTAAAATAACGTACCTCCCACCTGCTCGCTCGTTCATAAAAATCCTGGACACATGGAACGTATCTTTCCTAGTGAAAAACATTACATAGCCCTAATTTACATTAAAGTAAAATTGTAGGGGCTAGTTAAACTAAAAGTTATGCCCAGGAAGTTGACTAAAAATATGCATATTCTGGCAATACTTACTGATGGTTCAGACACTATAGCCACCCTTAAAATCAAAATCGGTGGATTAGGAGGTGAGATAGAAAATTGAGGGGGGGGGGGGTAACCAAAGTAAGAGTTACGTTCAGGGATTTGCTATATTATAGTTGCATATCCAGATGACATGTACAAATGGTAGAGAGATTCACTATAGCGACAAGCCGAACCGAAATCGCTCAATTAGGAGCAGATATGTAAAATTCTGGGGACTAGTTAAACTAAAAGTTATACCCAGGGGTTGACACAAAAATATGTGTATCCAAGTGAAATGTACAAATGTTGCTCAGACTATAGGGGAGACCGGGGAACAGTGGGTCACGGGACACAGTGGGACAATTGATTTATTTACTAGAGTAAAAATATTTAAGAAAGGGAAAAATATGATACATTATGCCATCTTGTGTGGCAACACTGTGCAAACAGATCACAGCCATCATTTGTTTTGGAGGGAGGCAATAGTCATTTTTGTTCTCATCTGACCTGTTGTGAAAATTAGGTAAGTGTTGTTTTTTTTTGTATTTATGCAATAAATTGTCATCCAATAATCAATACTTTTGCATTAACCCATAGGTTAAATCTTTTTTATTGCATACGTATGATGGTTTTTCATTATATTTGTTAGTGGTATATAAATTGTAACTTTTGTTGTGTGTGTGTCTCTTGGGGTACAGTGGGACACCCTTGATGGGGCACACTGGGACACTGTCACTCAACATAAAAATACCTCAGATTTTCAGAAGTTGAAACAAAATTATTAGAATTTATGCTTTTCAATTAATTATTACTTATGGATAACCTTTTCAAACTACTTTTATGTTGTGTAAACATGTAACAACTTGAGTTAACCTGATATTGTTAGAACTGCATCAAAGCTATAGGCCTGTAGGTATATTGTGGGGAAAAAACTACATCCGAAAAAAAAACTACATACACTAATAATCAGGGGGGAAAGACTAATAATTCACGAAATAGTAGAGATTGTAGGAAAGGCATATCCACATGCCTTTTGTGCCACTGGGTTCCGGTCTAAATTGGGTGGCACTTCCCGACCGTCCAAACAGTTACCTTACACCTTTCTGGTAGGTCGGACGGTCTGGGTTTCAACAACAACAACATGCCTTTTGTGCAAATAACATCCTATCTGGTTTTTCTGTCACAGGTATTTTTTGGTATAATAACAATACCTACACTGATGCAGACTTTGAGGCTGCAAGTGTAACTGATGTCCCACAGGTGTGCGTCACTGACAACCCAACACCCGAACAACCCAGTCCTACTCAATTTCAACAATTTACTGAAGCTGATGGATTTAGGCCTATTACAGAGGAACCACAAGCAAGCTGCTCTTATTTAAATTCACCTTCAGTGAAAAGCTATGTAGGTCTACACATAATGGAAAAAACTGTTCTGTCACCTAAAACTGTAAGGCCTCTCCCAAAATATCATACAACTGAAATACATAAAAAGATGCGAAAAAGTAAAAAATCCGAAGTATTAACTGACACACCAGTTAAGGAAAGAATAGAGCAGGAAATTTTAAAAAGATTAGAAAAGAAAAATCAGCCTAAAAAGAAAAAAGCTTCAAAAGATCTCAAATCAAAGAATAAAAGAAAAATTAATAGAAAAATTCGGCAAAACAGTTCCTCAGAAAATGAAGAATGGAAAGAATCTGAAACGATAGCAGGTTTGAGGCAGAGAATGAAGATGGTGATACTATTGATAGAGATTTCGTGTTGGTCAGTGTGCGGGAACAAGAAAGCAACCTTCAGCTATTATGTTGCGGAAGTGATACAAAAAAGTGAAATTGACTATGAAGTGAAGTATATGAGAAGACTTTTACCAGGATATAATTTTGTTTTTGATGATGAGGCAACATATTCAGATCTTTACAGTGACATCGAAATGAAATTGCCGAAACCCGTATGTCATGGAGGAACGAAAGGACATTGATATTCTGTTATTCAACTGTTAACCGCAACCTATACAAATTATGAGAATGAATGTGTAATGTATCATCATACAAATATATGTATTTTTTTTTTGTGTCCCATTGTACCCCATTCAATGTCCCAGTGTACCCCGGTCCGGGGTACACTGGGACGAATTACATACCTCAGGAAATATAATATTTTTACACAGAAAAACTTGAGGAAAAAATATGAAAAATTTAACAATGGAAGTTAAAAAGTAGTACTATTGTATTGCATATTTGTTGAATTTCTAATATTAAAAATGGAAAAGTATTACCAAATAAATAAAAATTGTCCCACTGTACCCCGGTCTCCCCTATAGTCACCAGCAGAATCAAAATTGCTCAATTAGGAATTGAAATGTAAAATTATGGGGACTAGTTAAACTAGACGTTAAGCCCAGGGGTTGACGCAAAAAACGTATGTATATTATATCCATCAAATATGTATATCAAGTTAATACGTACATGTGGGTCAGAGACTATAGCCACCATCTGAATCAAAATCGCTTTATTAGGAGTCGAGATGGATAAGTGTGTGTGTGTGTGTGTGGGGGGGGGGGGGTGCTATTTGAAGTAAAAGTTACGCTCAGAGATTTATCACTATAAAGATGCAGATTCAGGTGACATGTGCTAATGCTGCTGAGACCATAGCTACTAGCAAAACCAAAATCGCTCAATTAGGAACAGCTATGTAAAACTGTGGTGGATAAAAGTTACGCCAAGGGGTTGACACAAGAAACGTATGTATATTATGTCCATCAAATATGTATATCAAGGTGATACAGATGGTGCAGAGACTATAGCCATCAGTAAAATCAATTAAGAGGTGAGATGGGAAATTGGAGGGGGGGGGGGGGGCGTTGTTATGTATCTGGCAACAGCCAGATTAGAGAACCTTCCAAGCTGTGTGACGCGCACGTGCTTTGTTTACCTTTTCGGGTTCCGTAGTTTCGTATTGTACATGTTCGGTGTAGTTGTTGTTATGCTCGTTCGTGCCTGTGTATCTTAATGCTAATAAATGTTCTTTGCGTGTATGTAAAACGAATCGTATCGTCTCTCGGTCTACCTGGCATACATGACAAAAGAGTTGGCGACGAGAATGGGATCTTCGAACATTAATTTTGAATCTTATGATGCGTTTGTGGAAGACTGGTCCAGTTATGTGGAACGTTTAGAATCTTACTTTGTTGTTAATGGGATCGAAGATAAAATGAAAGTACCTGCTATTTTAAGCCTTATGGGAGCAACAACGTATAAATTGTTAAAGAATCTGGCCACTCCGAACATTCCTTCTGAATTGACTTATCAAGATATCGTAAAATTACTTTCGGAACATTTGAATCCTAAACCACTAGAGATGACAGAACGGTTTCGTTTCTACAAGAGGAAGCAATTTGAAGGTGAATCCATTGCAAATTATTGTGCCGAATTACAAAAACTGTCGATACACTGTAACTTTGGGAACAATTTAAGTACGATGCTTCGTGATAAATTGGTGATGGTTCTCAAAAACGAAAATATACAGAAAAAGCTGTTAGCAGAGGATAAGTTAACTTACGAAAAAGCTAAGAGCATTGCATTCGCAATGGAATCTGCTCAGAGATGTGTGTGAAATTCAGAATCAAATGGTATCGATAAAAAAATTACATAGTTCGCAAGATAAAACTATCAAAAAAGATTTTTCTAAATTTAAGAAATCTGAACCTACAAAGAAGTTTGATAAATCTCGGAAATGTTACAGATGTGATAGTACTCAACATTTAGCTCACGAATGTAAGCACAAGAACACTCAGTGTAGGAATTGCTTAAAGAACGGGCATTTGGCAAAAGTCTGCCGCTCAAAACGTAACGAAACAGTTAAACAAATAGAATCTTGTTCTGAAACTGTACCAGTTAATAGCGTTAAATCACCACGACATGCAAGAGATAAGATTTTATTAGAAATTTTTGTTGAAGGGAATAAATGTTTATTTGAATTAGATACTGGAGCTGCTATTAGTTGTATGAATGTGAATGAATTTAAGAAACTTTGTCCGGATGTAGCCATTAAGCCTACCAAATTGCTTAGGAATTTCGATAATTCTATGATAACATCAGCTGGCCAAGCAGTGGTGCAAATTCAATACAAAGATCAAATTAATACAGAAACTATTTATTTGGTACATGCAAAAGTAAACGCAGTTTTTGGTCGTGAATGGTTGAGAAATTTCCAATTAGACTGGAGCTCAATTAAAGCAGTTCGGGTTGAAAATTGTAATTCTCGAACCAATAAATTAAATATCTTGCTTCAAAAGTATGAGAAAATTTTTTCTCCGGGTATCGGGAAACTGGAAAAGTTTTGTTGCCGTCTTCAAATGAAACCTAATTACAAACCGGTATTTTTTAAACCTCGACCAGTACCATTTGCTTTAAAAGAAAGAATAGAAACTGAACTTAATAGGTTAGTTGCAGAAGACATCATTGAGCCGGTGACATATAGTGATTGGGCTACACCAATTGTTCCTGTTATCAAACAGAATGGGAACCTACGAATCTGTGGTGATTATAAGGTGACTATCAACCCGGGACTAAAAATTGAGCAGTATCCTTTACCCCGTATCGAGGACATTTTTGCTGAACTGTCAGGAGGGGAGTTCTTTACTAAAATCGACTTATCTGAGGCATACCTTCAAATGTTAGTTGATGAGCAGGACCGACATCTATTGACGATCAATACTCACAAGGGTATGTTCCGTTACAAGAGAATGAATTATGGTATAGCCTTAGCTCCGGCAGTGTGGCAGAGAGCCATTGAACAAGTTTTATCAGGCATCGCGGGGGTACACGTATTTTTAGACGATATTACCGTAACGGGGAGAAATGATCAAGAGCATTTTGAAAGGTTAGAATTAGTACTACAGAGACTAGAAGAATATGGTCTCAGAGTAAATAAGCGGAAAAGTGAATTTTTTAAGAAATCTGTGAATTATTGTGGTCATACAATTGATAAATTCGGCCTCCACAAAACACAAGAAAAAATCGATGCAATTACGAAGGTACCAGTTCCAAAAACTGTATCTGATTTGAAGAGTTTTTTGGGTTTAGTCAATTACTACGGAAAATTTATTCCCAACTTATCTACTCGTGTCGCTCCTTTCAATAATTTACTGCAGAAAGGTACTAAATTTTTGTGGACTGCAGAATGTGAAAAAGCTTTCAAGGCATTGAAACAAGAAATTGCTTCAGACCGAATTTTATGCCATTATGATCCTAAGTTACCTCTTGTATTACAAACTGATACATCACCAGTTGGAATAGGAGCAGTTTTAAGTCACATTATGCCAGATGGTTCAGAAAAACCAGCAATGTTTGCATCAAGGTCATTGACTAAAACGGAACGTAATTATTCGCAGATAGACAAGGAAGCATTGAGTATCGTATGGGGAGTAAAGAGATTTTATCAATATTTATTTGGTCGACATTTTGATCTCGTAACCGATCATAAACCCCTAGTATCAATTTTCGCACCTAATCGTAGTTTACCATGTCTATCAGCAACACGAATGGTTCATTATGCACTTTTTCTCCAAGCATTCAGTTATACAATCAAGTATCGAAACACTAAGAATCATGGCAATGCCGATGCACTTTCACGGTTACCACTAGCAGTTGACAAGGACTGTGAGTACTTGACTGAAGCAGACGTGACAAATATTTCGCAAGTTGAATTAATGCCTGTTACAGCAACTGACATAGCTAGAGCTACTAAAACTGATAGGAAATTGTTCGAACTGTATGAAAGTTTAAAATCTGGAACTGAATTACCTGTGCCTTGGAAAGGTAGAGAATCTGAATTTTCATTGCAAAATGGTTGCATAATGTATGGTCATAGAGTATGCATTCCTGAAAAGTACCAGAATCAAGTTTTGGAAGAACTTCATGTTGGACATCCTGGAATTGTCAAAATGAAGGCCATAGCTAGAAGCTACTGCTATTGGCAAGGTATTGATGCCAGTATAGCCAATTTTGTTCAGAACTGTTCAGCTTGTATCGCAACGAGGAACGAACCAGCAAGGATAAATCGACATCAGTGGGAATGGCCAAATGGACCTTGGCAAAGGATACACGTTGACTACGCTGGTCCTTTTATGGGGAAAATGTTTTTTGTAGTCTCTGATGCATATTCGAAGTGGATAGAAGTCATTCCGATGAAAAATATTACAGCTAGTTTTACAATTCATCATCTTCGTATTCTTTTTGCTCATTATGGAATTCCCTTAACTTTGGTTAGTGATAACGGCGCAAGTTTTACTAGTTACGAATTTCGACATTTTTTGAAACTGAATAATATTAAACATATAACTTCAGCACCGTACCATCCTGCTACGAACGGACAGGCAGAAAGAATAGTGTAGTTATTCAAAGCTTCGTTGAAATCGAGTAGAGGTGATTCTGGAGATCTAAATGTGAAATTACAAAGATTTTTATTACAGTATAGAATAACTCCACATTCTCTCACGGGAGAAACTCCGAGTGCCTTGTTTTTGAAGAGATGTATTCGCACTAGGCTTGATCTTTTTAAACCAAATTTGAGAGACAAAGTTGTTCAGAAACAGAGTTCGAGACTTGACACAGAATCTATCTGGCGTGAGTTTCAGGAAGGGGAGAAAGTAGCCGTAAGAAATTATTCCGGACCTAACAAATGGAAAATTGGAACAATTATAAACCGAGATGGAACTTTGAGTTATAGCATACAAGTTGGAAATGAAATTTGGAAGAGACACGTAGATCAAATAAGGAAATGTGGGAAGTCGATTGAATTATCCCAAGCTGCTACTGAAATTCCAATTTACGATAAAGAATTGAATTTTCCAGATGAGCCAGTATCCGATGATGTTGCTGAATCGGAACCGCCTGCACCTGTACCTGAAGTTGTCCCTGAACCTAAAGATGTACCTGTACCTGCCACTCCAAGTGATGATATACCACCTAAGCCTGTACCAGACGCTTCCGGAAAGCCGAAAACTGATGTGCCACTCCGACGCTCAAACCGAATCAGGAGACCTCCAAAGAGACTCGACCTGTGACTCTATATTTTGTCGGGGAGGAACTGTTATGTATCTGGCAACAGCCAGATTAGAGAACCTTCCAAGCTGTGTGACGCGCGCGTGCTTTGTTTACCTTTTCGGGTTCCGTAGTTTCGTATTGCACATGTTCGGTGTAGTTGTTGTTATGCTCGTTCGTGCCTGTGTATCTTAATGCTAATAAATGTTCTTTGCGTGTATGTAAAACGAATCGTATCGTCTCTCGGTCTACCTGGCATACATGACAGGCGTAACTGAAGTAAAAGTTAATCTCAGGGATTTCTCACAACGATGCATATCCAGGTGACATGTACAAATGGTGCAGAGGCTATAGCCACTAGCAGAACCAAAATATCTCAGTTAGGAAACAAGATGTAAAATTGAGGGAGCTAAGCTAAAAGTTACGTCCAGGGGGTTGGTACAAAATATATATTCAGGTGAGATGTACAGATGGTGCAGAGACTATAACCATGATTAGAATCAAACTCGCCGAATTAGAAGCCGAGATAAGAAATTTGGGGGCTACCTCAATTTAAATATAAGCCTAGGGCCAATATTATAAGTCTAGAGCCAATTTGGGGGCTACCAATATAGTCGCCAGCGGTCAGGCCAAAATTTCCAGAAAAACGACATCAGATAAAAGGATCATGTTGAAAATTTAATTTTTAAGTTTTTTAACAAATACTTAGAATTTCTTTAATTTTTAGGCATTTTTTAATGTTAAATAGCTGAAAAAGTAAGACAGCTGGGTAAGTCAACTCAAACTAAATATCCGAAATAACACATTTATGAAAGTGTCACTAAAAATAGCCTATATGTCACAGTGTGCCAAAAATTGGAAACTCGTGACGTTTAAAGAATTATTTTGAAGTCAAGCATATTGAAATTCGTTACCAGCAGATCAACCAGAGCATAGAAATAAATCCCTTCCGGAAGAACAGAACAACAGACAAACTACATCAGAAATGACGAAATGCGAAACAACTTAAAAAATTAAGACAGCTGGGTGGGTCAAGCGATCCCTCAAACTGAGTGTCCTAAACAAGGCACTTTATTCACGATAGCCAGAAACCCCTAAAATATCATAAACCCCCCCCCCCCCCTTCCCATCACCACACACGTACACTTAATTCTCTCATTTGTTCAAATGTTTATTTAAACTTACAAATTTATAACAAAGACGAGAATAAGAACAAACACATTCTTAAATGTAGAAAATTGAAGCCAAATTAGCGAAACTGAGCTAATTTGAGAAGTCCCTCTTTGTGTTTTTCTACTCTTCTGTTTCTTTTTGGCTGGGGGCACGCTCAGTCCCGCGACACAATCTACTAGTAAATCTGCAATGTCTGGTTTTTTTTTCACGCCAAATTTCTAATATTGCTCCTATACTATTCTTTCACTCAGGAGATGCCGACGGCAGGGACGCGGCTTTAAAAATATCCCTGTATTTTCCCCTATGTGTTGAAAATTCTGTGCAATACAACTTTCGTGAGTCGACTTTCTCCGAAGAAAGGTGTAGTGCTGCCATCTAGTGACTTTTTTCACAACTTATTTTTAATAATTCTCGATTTAATTGAACCAAAAATTCAGATTTTTTCAATAGAAATTGTAATAAATCTGTATAACTAAAAATATAATTTGGGGTGTTTACTCAATGGTGTCGCACATACTCGCGGCCCCCCCCAATGGCCGCCACTGCAAGGCAGAAAGAAATTTGCTAGGCAGCCTGTCTAAGACTGCCAGACTAAAATGGCCTGGAAAACCACTGTTGAGTCATTAACATTTAAGAACTAGAGTGATTGCTATTAAATTGAATCATATTATAGGAACATGGCAGAGTTTTACCCCACCAAGTCATGTCTGAATCTGTAACTGGCATGTGTTATAAGTGTATGTGATATAATCCAATTTTCAGGGATCTGTAGCCCAGTCCCCAAGATAGCTATAAACTTTGTCTTTTTCTGTAGTATGGCCACAAAACTGACAAAAAAAAAAAAAAATTGTAAATGACAATTTGTGTGGTAGCATCCAAGAAAAAAGAACTTTAAAATAACTACAAACTGATTTTGATGAATAATAGCTCATTTTATATGTTCCAGTGGAATGCATATACTTTTCTTTTAAAACTTGACGATAAATTTGTCTTCATGATGCTTGGCAGTAAAGTAAAATTTGAAATCCTATTATATATATCACTGTTGTGTAATCATGTTGATAAATATTTCTACAAAAAGTACTGAAATCTCACAAAAATATCACTTCATGGTATAAAATTTCGCATCAAGTACAAGGAACAAAAACCCCATTCTAAAAGTTATGAAATTTAAACTTAGCTTGCATCAAGTTTCCATAGAACCAGAACTGCACTTTCAGGTTTAGGGTACACTGTTGGAGGATCATAACCCTCCTTCAAATTACACATAACTTTTAATTACAACTAAAAAGGGCTAACTACAAATAAAGAGTTGTGCGATTATATAAAGGGTGAGGAGTAGGATCGTTCAAGAAGGTAACCTAGACCTGAAAACACAACTACGGTCTTATGAAAACTTGGCACTAATCATTTTGAAATTTCGTAACTTTTTGGAAAGAAGTTATTTTTTGTACTTTGCGGGGAGACTCTTATTATAAGTGGTGTTTTTGTGAGATTAACAAACATATTTTGAGCCAAGTGGCTGATATAATAAAGCAACAATTTTATAATGATATTCAGCTGTTTGCATTTGTATTTTTAAATCAATAAAGAAAATGTGAAAAAGTTAATAGTGGACCCAATAAGAATATTCCACAGTACAAACGATGCATACTTTAGCAATAAACTCAGATTCATCTGCTTTTGCAATTAGATGGGTATTAACATTCTCCTCTTCACTCAGCAAAAATTCTTCTGGTTTCATTTTGAGTTTGGAAAGCAACTTTTCCCAAACATGAGGATGAGAAGAATCTGGAAAACATTCAATATCAATAACGGACACCTTGTATTTACAAAATAGCAGTTTCACAATGAAAGTATTTATTAGACTTTATATTTATTTATGATATGGCTGTGGAGTTGAAAGTCAATAGTCCATGTCAGTAGAAATGCACCAACTCCAACATAAAATTAAATAATAATTTATTATGGAAAATTTAATAGTTTTTAAATAGTTTTTAGGTAATAAAAAACATAACACTTTTACAAATTAAAAACAGTTAATATGAAGACATGAAAAATTAATATTTAAAAAAAAAAAAAAAAAATAGAAAGAGAAACATTCTGATAAAATGAAGTTTGAAATTAAATAATTTCTTGGAATGAATGAAAACAGATTCTTCAGAATTTATGGTACTGCATGGGATTCCAATCATACAATAACTTTAATGCTTGTTTAATACTGCAACTTATTTCATTGTCAACAATGCAAAATTTTCCAAAACTCATACTAAAAATAACAAATTTTAGAGAATTTTTTTCAAATGAACTTTGAAGATCTAGAGATCCCATATAAACTCCAAATTAATACAGTTAGCATTAAAAAAAATAAATAATAATAATAATAAGAAAAAATACATTTTTTTTTTTTTGAAACCACAAAACATTTATTTAAAAAAAAAACACTATTTTAAAAACTTTTTCCAATATCATTCCATTTTCTTCTGTTCTTCAAATTTAAACAATGTCTTTCATTATGTATAGTAAAAATTAGAGAAAACTAGCTATGAAGCTAGCTACATAACCCGAACTAAAAAAATATAATTCTATTAAAATACATTTCACAAAATATGTTAAACTAGCCGCCTTTGGCGACCAGCCTGTTCGCTACCCTTGAAAATTCTGACCGTGGCAAACTCGTTGGCGCGACCTACCAGAAAGGTGTAAGGTAACTGCTTGGAAGGCCAGGAAGTGCCACACAATTTAGACCGGAACCCAATGGGGGAGGCATCCAAAGAGACCGTACCTTCCTTCCCCTAACAACGGTCGAAATCGCATAAAACATTAAATAACAAAAAAAAAATTAAAATTTTAAAAATCTGGATATTCACGTTCATTGTGTAGATGTTTATTGAACTATGTTCAGAAGTAACCAACATTGAATGTGGGCGTGGTAGTCCAGTGGTTAGCGTGCAGGAATTGCACTCTGTAGACCCGGGTTCGATTCCCGCCATTGCCAAAACTGCCACCGTGCTCATGTGGAGTACAATCATGTTAAACATGTGGGTCCGTAAGTCCTTTCAAGAGGTTGGTTGTAGGGGAAGGAGGGTACGGTCCCTGTGGAAGCCTCCCCCACTGGGTTCACGTCAAAATTGGGTGGCACTTCCCAGCCATCCAAACAGTTACCTTACACCTTTCTGGTAGGTCGGATGGTCTGGGTCTCAACAACCAACATTGAATGTGTTACTAAGGATAACAGCAAAGTCCTATGGGCAATGGCATGAACAAATTTTACCTAATTCTAAATTACATGAAATTTTACATCAACACATATACACAATAACTCATAACATAAGATTTAAAAGAGCTAAAAAGTATCCAAATATAAAAAGGTACATACAAATAACATCTAAATGAGACGGGATCAATGTTTCGATACACAGTTGGCGAATGTCATTTTCCTCCAAGTTGGAGCCAGAACACAACGTTAGAAGAATGCCCAGAAGGATGTGAAGATTGACTTCATTGTTCTCAGTTTCATTTTCACTTTTATCAAGTTTCTATAGGAAAACAAATGTAGGAAATAGAATTAAAGAAATGTGCATTTATCGCTATACGCTAACTAGGACTCCTTGCTTCTACTCAACAACTAGTTTTCATGCATATACATCAAAAGTTTAAAAAAGTATAAACATAATCATTTGATGTGTTTAGATCAGGCTAATCTGTCTCCATAGTTGTAATCCCAATAAAATGTACATATGTAAAAAAAAAAATTTCTTTCAAAATGTGTTATTAAAAAAACTCTTACAGGGTTCAAGCACATTGTGAGATTTCAAAACAATGGACATATTAGAAAATTGTATACATTTATGAACATTAAATACAAGATAATGGAAGAAATGTGGAAATTAATCACAATATTTTAAAGTATGCTTTTGTGCCTTCAATTTCTGTCTGTTTGTCTTGGACATTCTTCCTTAATGCATTTGACTTAATGCAAAAAGCTATATTATTTGTCATCTCAACTTTCTCGAAAGATAATCAGCATATTTAAGCTGCAATAATATTTTCAATGCTCTTGCTGCATTTCTTTCTGCAATATTCCAATAAATTTCTGTTTAATCACTGGGCCATCTATTAATAACTGAATAATTCTATTGAAATTCACAACGTTTTCAATTAATGCAAGATATATATCTTAAGCTATTGAATTTATAAATTCGGAAATGAGAGCAGGACCTAAAGCAAAAATTAGTACTTTAAAACATGCTTTATTTTTTAAACTACAATTAAGTACTTTTAAGGCTCATACTGTCGTCATTTTTCTAATTATCCAGTACAATTTATTAGAAACCTTTGATGTTAATGATTATTTTAGCAAGGAGCATTTGCATGCAGTTAATTTCCTTCTAAAGAAAGTTTCTTTCAATTGGCAACTCATACAACATTCTTATGCGACACATGGTTCACATATGGCAATGAATTGTTGTATAGTTTGCATAGAAAATAACTTGAACAATAGTCTTTTTCATTTTATTTGTTCAATAGCAATTTACATTGTTTTGTGATATGGGTCTTTATTTGATTATATTTCATAAAAACTGAAGGTCTGATCAAACAAAAAACTTATGGTCAAATTTTGTCAATCACTACATTATATCTAACTTTCAGAATTTCATCAATTTTAGCCTATCATATGCAAATTTTCCATTTCTGAGGAAAAGTTGGTTGTAAGTTTAGTGAATCCTAAAAACTGGCCAAAAAGTTATCCCATATGATCATACCCTAGTTCATAAAACCAGATAAGTATTTTTTTATTTGACATCAATCTATAATCAATATTTTTAAGAAGCAAAAACACTTCCTTTTGCCTATAATAGGTTTTTGTCAATCTAAGAGAAAGCTAAGATTTTCAAAAAGGCATACTTAAAAAGGTTTTAAATATACCCTTTTCTCAAACTATTGCCTTACAGATCATTTTTCATTTCCATGCCTTTTATACAAATATTATAAATATTACACAAATCAAGCATAAAATGTTTATTAGTTTTGAAATTTTGATATATGCACATAAAAAATAACAGATGGTGAAGGCATCCATTATTGCTAGTTGTGAAGGCATCCGTAGTGAACAGTGGGCAGAGGCCCATGTTCACTACTCTCTTTTACTAAAAATAAGCTTCAAATTTAGTACTATCACTTTGTATATAGTAACCATTTTAACTGATTAGGTAAATTTAAATGTTCATATTTTGAGAACAATTTTTATTTCAGCATTATGAAGGGTCCTTTTGTACGGTTTGTGTGAAATTTCATAAAAAGTTCTTTTCATACATCAGGAATTTTGTAAAGGGACCATTTTTAAAATGTGGAAATTTTTACAATCTAGATTTCTTTCTACTCTTCCCAATAGATTATATATATATGACATATGCAGGATATGTGTAATCTCAGCAAGTACTTTTTCTAAATCATCAATAGTCATAAAATATTTTGCTATTGAAAGGTAAAAGCTAATTTTTTATGTTTGTGTCACATAAATAACTTTCTTAAACTTGACATAAATTACTTTCAAAATATCTGGAATGCAAGCCTTTACTTACCTTTCTCCCACATACATACATTAAAAGTCTCATTTTTCAAGTTGACAAGGCTTTAGTGAGGCTTATAGATATATTTGGTTTATTTGTGCTAATAAAGCTATTGATACCATTAATACTCATTGTTTAGTACAAATTATCAATTTCCCATATATTAAATATTACCGCCATTGTTACAGAAAGTCACTTTTTTTATAGGAAATAATGCTATGATAATTTCAAAATTCAAATAATTCAAGTTCTAATTATGAGAATGACACATTTTTATCTAGTTCCAGTATTCCCATAATGCATCTATTCATAAAATTTTTACAATGGTAGCTATATTTGTTCTTCAGTTATTGTGTTCACATCCCACACATGGAAGAACATTTTCCCAAAAGTAAAATCTTAAATTTGAAAATTTTCAGAAAACCATTACTTTATTAACCCAATAAAATTACCTTTATCTTCAAATTGTTCACAAAAGATGGAAATTCCTTCAAAAGAGAACATGCAAAGTTTGTTCCATCCAAAGCTGACAACATTCTCTTCACATGGGATGAAGCTTGAGTGCGAACTTTAAAGTCTGGGCGAGTGAGTATGTACAAAACTGCTTTTTTCAGAGAACTAAAAAAAAGAGTAAATTTTCATACTTTATCACATTACAGCAAAAGTACTGCTTATAATTTTAAAATATAATGTTATTTCATTTTTTTTTATTTTATTTCTAT
The DNA here is from genome assembly GCA_951213105.1 of Amaurobius ferox. Lineage (NCBI taxonomy): Eukaryota > Metazoa > Arthropoda > Arachnida > Araneae > Amaurobiidae > Amaurobius > Amaurobius ferox. The sequence goes on from OX578146.1 coordinate 59,197,877, forward strand.
GTAGGAAAAAAATATTGCAAATTTTTTATATACTTCAATATGAGTGTGACATAAAAGTTAACTTAAATTGTCTTGTTTTGAAATTGATCATGCGTGAAATTTTCACACTCAGAGTGTTGACCAAAATTAGTTGATTGTTGTTCTTAATTCTAAATCTGATATTTTTAATACTGTCATTAAAGTGGAAAATTTATTTTATTGATAGGAGATTAATTTATATTTTTTATGTAAAATATTTTAAATTGTGCATTGCAATTTGAGTTCGGTTTGGTTTTAAAATTTAAATGGAGATTTAAGTAATTTGATTTTTCTTTTAATATTTTGTTTAGTGATTTGATATACTTGGCTGTTAGTGAAATGTTAATGTACCATGTATACACGATGTATACACGATGAGATATATTGATGGATTTTGAATTGTGCTTTTTTTCGGGGGGGGGGGGGGGGTCAAAAAGGTTCACAACCTGTATGAGGACTCACAACCCTCGGCTCCTTGTGGGTTTTTTTTTTTCTTTTTTAAGAATTTATTTCCAGATACATGGATATGGTATTGAGATTTATTGATGTTGATGAGAGTGCAAGATGCTGCACCATATTTATTGGATTCGTGTTTATTATTAGTACAAAATGATGCATAATGTCATTTTAGTATATATTTGTCTTCTAAACTATCTAAAATGACAAGTTGTCAGCTTATAGTATAATTTGTAAACAATTCGGTTAATTTCTCATATTCAGTTCCAAATTGTTAGGGAATTCAGTTTATTATTTGGGGTAAATATTCCATCATTTTTTTTTGTTTGTAACTTGAGCCAATTTTGAAATTATTATTTAAATAGAGGAATTTTGCTTCGAATAATTGTGTTTTCTTTGTAGAGTAGAGAGAGATGGTTATAAATTTGTTGATTTATATTTATTAGTTATTTTATGATGTCATTCAAAATTTGTTGTTTAGATTATTGGAATTCTTTGGCTGGTACAAAGTTTTCGTTAAAATTGTTAAAATTTATGTTTTTTTCGTAACAGCTAATGATATAAAACTCTGTTTATTATTTTTCTACTTCTTCTCTTTGATTGCCTATTTGTAGAGCATTTATTTTCTTTTAATGAATCTGATGAACTTCTAATAGTGTGAAGTTATATAAAGTTGAAGAGTTTTATGTTGAACTTATATGTTTGTTTGAGAGTTAAGAAAAGAGTTGAGAAATATGTTAATTGATATTATGAAAATGTTGTTGAAGTGAATATTTGATTTTTGATTTACTTATTAGGAATTTCATATTTTTATGTGATTTATATGGCTCATGTTACAGATGTAATTTTTTTTTTCTTTCCTCCTTCGTTTTGCGGATTTTGTTTTGTGTTAGTAAAAATTTTTCATTTTTCAAATGAAAATTTTTTTGGGGAAGTTCGAAGGAGTTGTTGGGTTGTTTTTTATGTTTAATAATTTTAGGAAGTTTGTTTTAGTAAAATTGGGTTTAGGGGACTTATTTAAGTATTATTATTCTCATTTCTTAAATTTAGTTAGGTTTTTGATATTCTTCCGTTCTAAATGTATTTCATTCCATAGGTATTGTATTCCAAATGACGAAAGTTCGTTCCTTTTAGGTTTTAGCAATTTAAATTTATTTAAATTGGGCAATTGAGGTTACATTTATTCCCCTTTTTATTCCCTATGATTTTATTCTAAATTTGTTATTTTCAGTTAAGAATTCATTGATTTATTGTGATTTTTCATTTTTATTCTATTTTCAGTTTTTTAAATTTTTCTGAATCGTCCATTATTAAATTATTGCCGAATTCGTATATTCCAAATCGTTTTACTTCCTTTCTTTTCAATTTTCATCTGCTTTAACATTTTGAGTTCTTGATTGGTTGACCGTAATGTTAAAATCGTCTCATTATTTTATCGTTCATCAATACTTTTGTTTACGATGTATGGCAGTGATTTTTGACAGTATATAATTGCGATTTGCACATTTTTTTCATCGATTAGAGCTGGAAATGTAGTCTTGCAACGTTGTAATTGCGCTACGGCACGTGCACACTGTTCATAATGGAACAATTTGTTCCGATTATAAAATCATCCCTTTCGGAATGCGACAGTATTTCATCTAAGCCCAGAGATAGTGAATCATTTTAAAGAGCCTCTGAAATTGTGTCTTCAGTAACCGATTGAAGATGTTTGGAATACTTGTCTTCCATTTCTGCCGAGGAAGTTTTGCCAGCAATTTGTATGTTTTCCCAAGTTTTGCAGCTCTTTACATGATAAATAGAAATGTCATTACCGCTATCCAATAGACAGCTACATTATTCGTTTTCCATTTTGATGCCAAAAGTCTGCTGCTATGGTTTGGAGAAATTATTTAATTTCGGCATTACTGGATGTCCGGCTGATATGGAGAATCCCCCTTGGAGTTGGACTTTGTGGAATGGTCATTTTTCTAGATTTCTGTTGGACATAAATGTGATCCTGTGCCATGGATTTCCTCTTCAGGTGGTCTTTAGATCTGCTTCACAATTGGTGACTCATCTGGTGATACTGCCTCCCGTCGATCTCTGCTGTTCTTCTTGGACCTTTGGTGAAATCGCTTTTTTTCCTTTAAATTCTAATTGCTTTTCTTTTTGCATTATTTTAAAGTTTAATTATTTTGGTAGGAATAAGACCTCTTGACTTATAAATTGTAAGTCTCCAGAACCTGGATTTTTCTTTGGGATTTTAACTTTTAGTTGGGATGTTAATTATGTTCTAAATTTCCTTTTTGGCTAACTGATGTTCTTTTTTTTATTCTAAATTCTCGTTTGGCAAATAATTCTATAATTCTAACATAATTTAAATATCAAATACTGTTTCCTTTTAACTTTTAGTATTCTAGCGTTTTGTATACCACTATACGATCAGCCAATTTATTTATTTATGAGATTTGTTTGATTAATGAGATGTTAAAAAGTTGTAATATGTTTAAAAGGTCTTTAAATTTGAAGTTAAAATTTTAATAATCGTTAGATTTTGAAAATTTAAACTCTGTTTCTCTCCCTTTTCTTTTTTGTGTTCTTATTTTAGGTAGTTACAGATTTATAACTTGGGAGAGTCTGGTCATATGGCACTTCTCTGGAATGTTTTTAGAAACTTTTTAGGTACTTATTTAGAATTTAGAATGCTATTAGGGTATTTTTAGGAAACTTTTGGAATGCTTTTCTACAGTACAGATTGGTGCCATGACCAGGATTCGAACCTGGGTTATTACAGTTACAATAACGGACGGTTCTTACAACCGTCCAGTTGTAAGAACAACCAGGTCATCCGCAATGGCCTGTAGGAGGTAGTCCCTGCTACTGAACTGAAGCACTCCATTAAAGTAAAGGTTCCAAAGGGTGGGTAAACCCTGGGGTTAACCCATAGTAACCAAGTGGGTGACCCTTAGATGCCCCTTCGCAAAGGTCACTGTTCTATTTTCCAGATATGAATACAAAAAGTTTTTAAAGCCAGCCGGAATACCTAAGTCCTCCAAGACATCCACGAGTTTGACCCAAATTAAATGGTCAAATGCATCGCTTATATCGATCCGTGTAAAAGCACAATGTTTTACTCCTTTTCACTTTTGAATATTCCCTACAAGATTCGTGCAGGTATCCTCTGTAATATACATATCTCAGAATCCGAATTGTACAAAATTAATGATATTGCTACTATTTAGTCAATAATTTAGTTTATGTATACCTGTTTGATGACCTTCCCTAACGTCGACAAAAGAAAAATGGGCCAGTAACCAGTACAGGAAGATCCTCTTTTCTAAGAAAATTAACCTCAGCATACCTTAAATAACCAGGAAAAATTCTGTGTTCAAGGCATGTCTATGATATTAGTAAAGAATTTCATATTTGATAAAAAAAAAGGGCCTTCCAGATTCTATAATCTAATGTGTCAAGCCTCAGGGACTTACCCTTATTAAAATTCTTAAGTACGACAAAAATTTCTTTTTGATTAAGAGCCATATCCGGGTAATTATCTAGAACCCTTGGGAAGTCCATAAATTGTTCATCTGCCAGGAAACAATATTCCATTAACTTCTCAATTTTTCTGACAATGCCAAAATTTGGAAATCATCAAACTCTCCTAGAATATGTATATTATGTATATATAATTTGTTTACAGTGGCCAGTAGTCACCTTGAAGGTTGGACCATATATGTTTTCATACCTTGTGAAGTTTTTCCATGCAGCAAGATTGGCATAGTTTATGGCTTTACGGTTGAGTGCCCTATGCTCTTATTGTACATACATTTTATCAAATCAACAGAACCCGAGTCCGCACCCCTACCGATCATAGACCTGACACGCCTATACAAGGCCGTGACATAATTCCGGTAAGTTCCAAACTCCTGAGTCCACCAGGAAATTTTTTTAGCTCTAGGCATCCTCCTTTTGCGAAGAAAGAGGAGACTCATTAACATTTTCACATAATTTAAAAAATGAATCAATTTCATCTTCATTGCTAGAATTCAACAACTTTAAATTCATAGTTGGTAAAAAAAAATTTAAATTATACACAAGCTTACCAATGCCGAACCGAGTTTTATAGAAAAAATCACCAAAGGAAAAGAGCGCACTCTCCAAAATAAAAGAAACATATTTGTGATCGCTAAGGGATTCATGATCAAGAACCTCCCAGTTGAAAATTAAATTAAAGGTATCAAACCCAATTAATGTCAGATTCAGCCATCACCTTTCCTGAATGGAAAACAAAAGTGGGACCAGAGCTGATGTCACTACAAAATCCCTCCAACTGCGATTGTCTTCCAAGGGGTATCCCCATAGTGTAGACCTGACGATAAAATCGTCCAACATGACGGCGTCGAAATGTCCAATATCGACCTACCTAAGTTCATTGAATTGTTCGTCACCATCACCATGCGGAAGAAGCTAAGTATTAGAAATCATTATAGATTTGTTACCACTCAGGCTAATGTATTTAAAAACAGAACACAGAGTATTAAATTTAAAGTTTAAGAAAGAATTACAAATAATAATAAGAGCACCTAAAGATTTTTAGGCAAACTAAGAAAAACAATAAGGGGGAATAGGAACCCCTTACTGCGAAGGATATAGGGATCTTGTAAACAGAGAATATCATAAGATTTATCAACAGCTACCAATAATGTATGGTTATGTGCGGCAAGGTAGTGGTTAACATTGATCTGCAGAAATGTAAGACCCATAGTCGGTCAATCTAGCTATTCCCTCGATCTGACGATGGCATAGCTGCCAACCTCCAAATATGAAAAACCGGGAGATTTTTGTAAGAAAATATGAAAAAACCGGGAGATTTTGATAAGCCCAATTTTAGACGATGCAGACAGATAGCAAAAGTGGAAATTATTTTCACAATTAAACGAAATATAAGGAGGATTGCGCACAAATGCCGTTTTTCGCGATACTGCTGCAAAATAACCTTTCACTCCATTAATATTACGTTTGAACAATAGTTTTACTGTACAAACTATGACATAATTATAAAAAAATTTGATGATGCTAACAGATTGCAAAAGTGGAAATTATTTTCACAATTAAACGAAATATATGGAGGATCGCGCACAAATGCAGTTTTTCGCGATACTGCTGTAAAATAGCCTTTCATTCCATTAATATTACGTTTGAAAAATAGTTTTACTGTATAAAATATGACATAATTATAAAAAATTTGACGATGCTGACAGATTGCAAAAGTGGAAATTATTTTCACAATTAAACGAAATATATGGAGGATCGTGCACAAAGGCAGTTTTTCGCGATACTGCTGTAAAATAGCCTTTCATTCCATTAATATTACGTTTGAACAATAGTTTTTCTGTATAAAATATGACAATTATAAAAAAATTTGACGATGCTGACAGATTGCAAAAGTGGCAAAATAGTTTCATAATAAAACGAAATATAAGGAGGATTGCGCACAAACGTCGTTTTTAGCGTTACTGCTGCAAAAAATACTTTCATTTCATTAATAATAAATTTGAATAATAGTTTTGTATATAAAGTTTTGTATATAAAACAAAATAATGTAATAAAATTTTAGTCGATGCAAATGCTTTTTTCCCACATTAATTAGATAATCATTGGTCATCTCTCTCGTGACGCTGTGGGAATAATCGCCGTTTGCGAGCGCCGATTACGCGATAGATAGGAAATGCATTTTTAGACGAAAGAACGGGAAAACTTCGATTTCAAAATTTGTTTCTCATTTTGTAATATTTTTGGAAAATTCGTGATCTATTTCCAATTTTTTTACTTTTGTAACCTGTAGATACAAATACAAAAATAAAAAAGTCAATCGTGATTCATTCCTACACTGTGGTAGAAGAAAACTGCAAAGAGTAAAATAACTGAAAGTCACGATTTGCATTTGCGTGATTTCTGCCTAAAAAGGGGGGAAAATAAGGGCAGCTGAGTGAAAACCGGGAGATTGAGCGACTTACCCGGGAGATATAGTGAAAAACCGGGAGAGTTGGCAGCTATGCGATGGTAAGTATTTCAATTAACGTCAAGATATGTATGATTAATACAAAAACTAGGTCCTGCACTCTGGTTACTACAAGGACAGTTGATGCATAGAGGTAGGTTTTTACATACACCTCCTTCATGAGACCCTCCACAACTCACAGTATTCTTTTTCAGTACACCTAGTAGTGGTGTGCTCAAGATGGCTGAACTTCCTACAGTGACGTACACTTAAAAATTCCAGTAAAGGGACTCAATTTCAGTCAAGATACGCGAAGTCATTATTTATGATCCAAGGTAGATACACCAGGATATCCAGTGGTTTAAGGACCGTCCTTTAATACTAAAGTCCACTGTAAGGTTTGTTTAAAAAAATGTGGAGTTCAGCCCAACCAAAGCTTCCTTGACTCCTTCCTTGCTTAGCTGAGTCAACATTTGTAATAATTACTCTTGGATGGCGATGACTGGGTCAGTAATGCCGAATTTCTCTATCAACTTTACTTTTCCCCCCATCTCAATGAGGGGCACTGATACTTAATGGGCACAATGAACAGACTAGCTTTTCATTCGTTTTGAAGTCACCATCTAGCTTTGGTTCAACAATAAAAACTTCAGGTCTAGGTTTAGATGGAAGACCAGACTGGGCTCCTCAAAGGCCACCCTGGCTTAACTAAGTTGGTTAGGCCCAGAAGGGCCAGCTCTATTTTAGGGGGTGCGCACACCAAAATGTTTGCTCTTTCAATTAAAAAACACCTCCTTTAAAATGTGACGGCTTGATAATTGGTATATGGGCCAATCATCTGCTAAAAAACCTAAGAAAAATTGAGTTTTTCAAAAATATTCTTTTAAGGGGGGGAGGGGGGTTACTCCACATAAAATCGTTTGAAAGGTGAAATGATTGAAAAAGCATGCTTCACGGTGTGAGATTTCAAATTTGGTGTATGGGCAGATAGTTCAAAAGAAAGAATGTGTGCAATTAGAGTTTTCTAATATTTGCAACTTCACAGGTTTTCGCACACCATGATGTTCGATTTGCCGACTAAATTAGAAACACTGTATTTAGAATGTGATAAGAGGCTTGAAATTTGGTATATGGGCCAATCATTTGATAAAAAAGCCAAAAAGAATAGAGTTTCTTAAGAATTTCATCTTAGGAGGTGGGTGCTCCCCATAAAAAAGTTTGAAAGGTGCTACATTTAATGTAATGGCAGATAGATGGAAAAGAAGAAAGTATACAATTTCAGTTTTCCATAATTCAATACTTTAGGGGTGGTGCATGCTAAAATGTTTGATTTACCGAATAAATGAAGAACACCTGTTTTAAGTGAGATAAATAGTCTTGCAATTTGGTACATAGGTCATCTGTTCAATAAAACCCTCTGGAAAATTGAATATTTAAAAAATGTTCTGTAGAGAGGGTGCTCCACATCAGAAAGTTCGAAATGTGAAATGATAGAAAAGCATAGTACTTCGTGATGAGATAGAAACTTCAAATTTGATATATGGGTATAGTTAGAAAGAAAGAACGTGCACAATTTTAGTTTTTAAAGATTTGCTACTTTAGAGTTTTAAATGATAAACACTTTCTTTTAACTGAGAGAGACTTGAAATTTTGTACACTGATCAACTATTCAATAAAATCTTTGGAAAAAATTGAATTTTTCAAACATGTTTAGTAAAAGGGATTGCTCCACACCAAAATGTTCGAATATACTTCATGATCAGATATAGATTATAAATTGGGTGTGAGGGTAGATAGTTGGAAAGGAAAGAAGTATACAATTTCAGTTTTCCAATATTTACTTCTTTTGGGGTGCTGCACACAAAAATGTTCTATTTGTGGAATAAATGAGAAACACTTTATTTTAAATGAAATATAGACTTGAAATTTGATACACAGGTCAATTGTAAGATTAAAGAAAAATTGAGTTTTTCAAAAATGTTCTGTAGAGGAGGGATACCTTTCGAATGTTTTGGTGTTTCCACACCAAAACATTCGAAAGGTGAAATGGGAGATAAAGACTTAAAATTTGATGCATTGGTCAACCAATCGATAAAACCCCCAGAGAAATACCGTATATTTCAAAAATATTCATTTAATGGGTGCTCCACACAAAAATGTTCAAAATATGAAATAATAGTAAAACAGACTTTATAATGAGATAGACTTTAAAATTGGTGCAAGGATAGATTGTTAGATATGAATAAAGTGTATAATTTCAACTTTTTAATATTTACTAATTTATGGATGACAAACACTTAAATGTTTAATTGGCTGACACAATGAGAAATGCCCAGACTGAGGTGAGACATATTTGAAATTTAGTGCATGAGTGAACAGTTTGAAAAGGATCACTGGAAAAATTGAATTATTCAAAAATTCAGGGGGGGGGGGGGGGGGGGCTTATTGTGAGAGTTGATTTTCAACAGGTATTCGGCTCGTAATGCTTAAAATGTCAAGTGTTGAAAATAAGGCAACATACACTGTTAGGAGATGGAATATTATTTTACATGCTGCAATTTCCATATTAACAGAATTCTAAAATGTGTGTTATTTTTAAGTTTAAATTTGAAATGGATTTTGCTATTCAGAACTAAGTGTGTAAATGAACACTAGCTATTTTTCCCATGTGAAGCATGGGTGGAAATGGCCAGTACTATTATAAAATCCACAGAATGTTCTTTTTAATAAAACTTGATTAGTAACTGTAAACATTTTTCCAATTTTTGATAAATATTTAAAAATTATCAAAATAAGCAAAATGCATTTTTATAATTTGACATAATAATCAAATACAAATGTAATTTGATGAGCATAAAACTGCAAGTATCTATAATGTGGCCAATTTTAAGCATTTATTTAAAAGGAGAATAGTGCTTTACTGTGACACCTTTAAATTATATCAAATGGATGCTAGGTGAAAACTTTTACCTTGGGACGCATTTTCGTTCAAGATTGTGGTTATTGAATAGTGACTGGTTTCATCAATGTCTGGGCAGTATGGGCTATATTTTTCTATTTTTGGTTGTTACATGAAAATAAGTACTTTTCAAAGAATGTAAATAAAGAAATAAATTTCGGGTCAATGATAGCACAATAAAGAATAAGGCATTTTTCAAGGACTTTCAAGATCTGTGTGAACCCTGTGTTAATGAATAAGGATGGTTATGTATTACATGCTATTTCTAAGCTACAGGTGACCGATTCATATTTTCAAAATAAGAACAGGCTGATTACCAAAAATGGTTAATGAAATATATTAATGGTTCATTGTGTTTCAGCTAGCACTTGAACCCTTTCCGGACAGCAGTCTTGAATACACATTATCAATCAATGCGTGGGAGCGTCAACCGTCCGAAAAGGGTTAAAGAAAGTGCAACATTCAATGCCATTGCTTTTCAATAACTTTTTATTAATGGACAATTTTCTATTTTCCAAAAGAGTGTTTGCTATTAAGTTCCACAGTACTGTGTATATCAAGAAAGTAATAACTAGTTTTAGCATTGCTTAAGTTAGGACTAATTTTTGAAGCTTTAAAACGTTTGAAACAAGAAATTCAAAATTTACAAAATAAACATGTTATTTCAATTTTTTTTTTCTTTTCTTTTTTATTTATTTTTTTTTGGGGGGGGGGGGGGGGGAGTATTAGGAAGCCTGCAAAATAATGACTTAAAGCCTATCACTTTAACTGTCACTTTGGCCTATCACTTTTAAAACAAAATTACAAAACAAAATGATCCAAGATTTGAAAGTAAAACAATAATATAATAAACTATTGCTAGATAGTTCTATATCCCTTTTATATCAAACACAAAATAACTAAATATAAAGCTTACACTTAATATGGCTACAATAAATAAAATAATACTAATATTTATTTATGATTTTTAAAATTGACTTACTCTGCATTTTCAGTTACTTTCTGCCCATGGTCTAGAGCTAATCTCTCAATTGCATATATTAATGATAAAAGAGCTGCAAGAAAAATATTGTACAATGTAGTAGTATTAATAAAAGGGAGAATATTGAAAAAAAAAGTAAAATTATACTAACCTTCATTGGAGCAACAGGAAAGAAATTTCTCCGAAAAAAATGGAAGTTTATTAATTTCAGTATTCATAACAGTCTTCAATTTAGACTCTAAAAAGAAAAATCTATATTTTCATATCAAATTTTATGAAACAACTAATTGAATTTGACATATGGGGATTGATAAAAAGCTGGGGATTATGATTGTGGTGCTTGACTGACTTTTGTGATAGCACATGAAACTGAAAAAATCCTGTTAAAGTGTACTTTTTTAATTTGCATACAATGCAATAAGTTGCAGAAAATGTTAATAATCATAAGAATAGCATGTATGTTAGATACCTGGCAGAAATTAAAACATTACGAAAAATGCAAACAATTTGGAGGCTTATATCTCTAAACCTAACTCATTATATTAAAAAAAGTTGCTGATGTCGTAGCCATTGTTTGACAAATTTCGCATTCCACAAGATTCTATGTCACGTACCACAAAATCTATAGCATATAAAAATATGAAATTTGGTACATGTGTGGAGAAATATTAAGGGAACTGATATAAACCATTTTTCAATTTAAAATCTAGTATAGGAAATATCTAATGTTTAAGTCAAAGGAAGAGTATTTGAGCTGCGAGTTCGCGTCCTGGGCAGACAAGTAATAGTAAGGTCTTGAATATTTGTTGGCATGTACCTACACAGTTGATTTTTTGTAGGACAGAACCCTTTTTTTCAATTTTGATTTAGTTAATGAGTTATTCATTTTTTTATGCACTTTTAAAGTGAACATTTTTTTCTCTATAGGCGAAGATTTAATTGGTCGAGCTGATTGCCAACTTGTTTCCAATTGGTTTTTGGTAGAAGCGTAGGACACATGGGTGATTGCGTGTGCTAGCTGAATTGACAGAGCCAGCGAAGAGAGGGTAAATGTCATAACAAGGGACGGTCCTCAAAGGGTATATTATTCCTGCCAGGCAGCATGAAAGTGCTGGCGAAGCAAGCACAGTGAGCACTAGCAAGTGAGTCGTCAAAGTCTCCCAACTTGCAAAGTGAGTTACAGATTTTGTGAGCATAGGTCATGTAGGCAGTTGTATGTGCCGGTCGAATTGACACAGCTCACAAATCAAGCTACAGGGCTGGTGATCAATTAACAAAGGATGGTTCCCAAAACGTATATTATGCCTACATAGTATAGTCCGGCTCCCATGAGTTGGCAGATGACCTTGGATGAGTCCATTTCGTTATAGGGAAGAAAGCTGGCAAAACAGACGCTCTGTGCACTACAGTGAAAGGGTTGCCAAACGCAGAAACCTGTTTGGCGATCGCATTTGTTGGCGTATTTCGCCAATTGTTTGAAATTTAGAATAGTTGGAATGCTTTACTAGCATTGTGCTTGCGACTAAGAAAATGTCTAACATCTGTTCCAACTTCTAACGTCTGTTTATTTAATTAATTAGAATCTGATATTTGTGAACCGTGCTTTTATCGACAAAATGTCTGTAGAAGTAAAAGTAATTCGTTCCAAGGAACGAAATGTGGTCCACAAAGTACTCGATTTTTTTTTTAGGCTGCAGCAAATTCAGGAAAGTTATGCACCCCCATCCGACAGCCCTTGCCAGCATTACAAAGGAGCAGTGGATTAAATATTGTGAGCACACAGTAAAAGTTGAAAATAAATATTGGGAAATTGACAATTTAGTGGAAGAAACCATAGAAGAAATCAGTTTTGTGGTAGGTGCCAACTCCTCTTCAGAACATGACTCAAGAGTCAACTGAAAGTATAGAATCAGATTTCGAGAAGGGCGACAGCGGTACAATTTACGACAGTGTATTAACGACAGCGGGGGGGGGGGGGGGGGGGGGGGGGGGTGATAGATACCTTAGATGACATGGCCATGCAATGTAATCTCTAATGATGAACTGACTGTCCGAATAGTGGCCCACAAGCAAGGAAAATGGTTAGATAACATATTTAAAATTAATTAAATTACTGAAATTTATTTTAGAATTAACAAATATTAATACTTTATGAAATATGTAACTGTATAAAATGTGATTCATAGAACTTACTGAAATGATTTTCAATGGCAGCAAAAGTATTTATAGATTGAAGCGTTTTCTTTGTATTTTATAGAAATGAAACAACGTTATATAAAAAGTAAAATACACAATGATAAAAATATAAAGATGTGTGTATGTCAAGGTATTTTTTCCCCTTTTATAGATGGATCGATGATCTTTCCTAAAGAAAATATCTTATTACACAAGCGAGTAACCCATAAATTACGGGGGGGGGGGGGGGGAGAATCTCAACCAACAAATTTTTGGAACTTTTAAACACAGCTTTTCAGTAATTTTACAAAGTTTCCAGGAAAAAAATTGAATTAAAACTGCAATTTCTGTGTAATTTCAAATAATTATTCGTGCTAGTTTGTGCATATAACTCAAATTAATGAATTATAAAAGAAATAAAGAAAATAAATATGAATCTGTAGGGAAGGCATGTGCTGTTCACATCAGATTTATCCTTTTAGGAGATGAATCATTCATTCATACGCACGAAAAGCATTGTGCATTTCTCCTAAATAAAATAGTTTAAGTTACAAGAAAAGTATTACAACCGAACTCTTCAATTTTAACAAAACATTTACGACCGTTATTGTTTTATTATAATATAATTTTAATTATTATGAAGAAAACATTTCCACCACATCCCAACAGTAACACTGAATGTACTTACACATATAAAGCTCTTTATCGTTCTGCATAAATCATTTTCATACTGCACAAATTGTGCATTATTAATTCGCACTAAAGCCGCCAATTCTGGAAACCCGTTCTTCCTAGTACGTTTCTACCTGTCATTGAATTTAACTAATGGATTCGTCCAAAGTCACGTGACTCAAATGCCTTCTCGTTGGAGTCGCACTATAGACGGCACAAGAGTGCTCACAAAACAAGTTGGAGGCAAAGCCTCACGACTCACAAAGTGAGTTACAGGGGTTGGCGAGTGTAACAAGCTAAGGGGCAGAGCCCCTAGTTAGATAAAAATAAATAATCTATACAATTTACACTTACTTTGTCAGAAATAGGGTACCATTTATGAAAATACAAAAAATAATCTTAATATTTTAATGTTTTGAACTATTTTTTTCAAAAAAAAAAAAAAAAATATTGTCAGAGTTTTTTCGCTTCCCTTAACTTATTTTCACTTGAAATGTCTTCTATAAAAAATAGATACATAACAAGCAGCAAACTTATTTTTTATAGAAATCCAGTTTTTAGATCAATAATTAAGTTTTATAAAGATCTTCTAGTTCTTGAGCAATTGTCTTGTTAATTTGAAGATGAAAAATTTTCAGTTTTTAAAGATTGAAATGCTGATATTTTAAAAACTAAAAGTCCTAGTTATAAACAGCTAGACTAATTTATAGCCTTTTGAGAGCTAGCTCTACAAGGATATATATTTGGATTTTGAATCAGGATTTTAGTTCTCGATAGAAAGTGGTTATACAGTGTAGTGCCAGATTTTTTTTTTTTATTATTTATTTAAATTTGTATTTTATATATTATTCTGTTTAAAATTTCCTTAATTATGCCCTTTATTATAAAAACCTCAATTTTAAGTGTTACATTCATGTTTCTATGTAATGTGAACGTTTCTTATTTTATTCAAATGTATATGTATTTTTATATCCTTTGATACATGCAAAAATGCATTTTCCGGATGATTTTGCTTTTTGAAATCGATGACTTAGAGAGAAAAGACTGTCCCGTACAGCCCTATTTGAGCTCGTCTAGGATCTATTTCAACTTTGTGTGGCTTTAGAGAAAAACAACTAATTACATGTATTAGTGTTCATAAATTATAAATTCTTAATTTTAGATGGTTGACTGAATTCACAGCAGCAGCCCAATGTTTAACAACAATTTATATTTACCATCTGAAGTTAAGTTGAATAAGTTGGCATGTTCTAATAAATTGCATTAAAAATATTGATAGTTATTGCTAATAAAAATTACCTGCTTCTGCATCTAAAGTATAAAGTTTCAAAAAGAGACAAAATGTAGACAGAGCTTCAACAACAGCTGGTATCTGAGAGGGCTGAGCAAGGGCTTTAGTGTATGTTTTCTCCAGGACAGGTATCATTTCAAGGCCTTGATGCAAAGTATTACCTAAAACAAGTCATTTCTATTAAAATCATAGCAATAAATATCTAAAACAAGTGTTTGGGTGCACATTGTTTCTATGACTTTAATTAAAACAATGGATTTGCTTAGCTGATTAACTTCTAGTGTTCCATATTTAGGACAGTGGAAATCTATTCCAATGAAAATTGTTTCAAATTCATACATGCAAAAACTTCTATTGATAATGTTAGAGAAAACAATTAAGAACTATCAATGAATTATTATAAAGATCCATTCACTTTATATATATATATATATATATATATATATATATACTCTCTGTACCAGAGCAGAATATATCTGCAATCTAAGCATTTATGAAATTTTTAATTATAGTACTCCGAAAATAAAATTGGCTAAGTTTTTCATTTTTTCTTTAGAGATTTATGTAAATATTTTCTTCAGCCAGTCTATTAGCTCCATTTCTAATTCAGTAGCTTTTTCAACAGATTCATTGGCACTTCATGGCCTTCCATGTACAATAAACTATGTGTATCATAACCACCCATATTAAAGCCATCTCAAAATCAATTAGAAACACTTAACCATTTTAGCTTTAATTATAGATATTAACAAACACAAGACAGTTACAGAAATAAGCTATACCACCCCATACTACCACCAGGTTTTAGTTGTTGAAACAAACAGCATGGAAGGAGGGGCAAACAACCCAAAGTAGATCCTTTTGTGTCACATGTTAAAAATATATATGAGTGAAGCTGGATATTGGACTCTTTTTTTAACTATCTTATTAAAGGTTATTATACCTCATTTTGAGTTGCCATGTGTTAAATTTCTCTCTCTCATATATATATATATATATGATATAAAGATAAAAATAAATAAAAAAATAAATAAAAATAAAAATAGTAAGACTAATTTAAAACATGATCAGTGTCATACCCTGGTGGTTCAAACACACACACACATTATATATATATATATATATATATATATATATATATATATATATTTGAAATATATATATAATACGAATAGTTTATGAATTTACATATATAAAAATTTTGCACAAGAATAAACAAATGCTCACAAAATTTTTATTAATTAATTTTGATTTTATTTTTTACTGTTAAACATATTATCAATTAAAAAAATATATCTATATGCACTGAACTGACTGAGTGAGTTGATGATTTATCAAAATTATCAAGCACGTCCACTATAGTTAAAAGCTTCCGGCCGTCCAAACAGTTGCTCATGTCTTCAGACGAGTTGGACGGTATGGGTCTTCAACTATAGTTAGAAGCTTGGTTTTGATGTGATCCAATCAGTCTCAGCTTTAAGACTAGGTCAATGGAAAAATCTAATATTTCAAAAAATTGAAATCATGGGCAAAGAAAGATTCAAAGGAATAATTAAACAATTCAAAACAACTGTTCAAACTGATCAAGTACTTTCATTCGAGTCAAAATCTTGGCTTTGAACACATTCGATCCATCTCAGCTCCCAGATCAATAAAAAAATCGAAAATTCCAATTAGGTGAGATGATACAAAGTGTTTAAAAAAAACTCTCATCATTCAAGTTCTCAAAATGTGCACCAATCAATTTTTTTTTGTATAAAATTGAAACAGATTCTAATATTCAGAACTTTTATCAAGTGTGCGTGTCGATGTCTTATTATTGGTCACTAGCCATTAAGAATGGGTGAAACGCGGGTAAAATGACTGGTTTTAAATTAAACTCAGTATAACAATAATTTGAAAACCTGGGGAAAAAAATAATAAAAAATAAAAAAGCAGCTTTGAGATTAAAACCATGCAGGAGAATGTTAACTATTATAAGAATCCCCGTACTTCAATCATTATTAACTCTAATAACATTTGGTTAATTATGTACAATTTATCTTTAAAATTAACCACAATCTGAAAATAATCAAGTTTAGTCTGCCTACTGTGTAATAATTAAAGGATGGAGATGGATGGAAAAATATGCTTGTGGACTATGTTGCACCACAATACAATATGAATCATGAACCCTGTAATCTCACCATTTATGCAATAAATTATTTTACCATTTATTCAATAAATTATTTCGTTTAGTGAAATATTTATTCATTTACATGGATGCACTATAAAAAATAACCTGACAATAATAAATTAAATGAGTCACTTTAAAAATATTGGGGTAATTTATCCATGTACTACTACTGCACATAAGCAGGAGCCCTGAAGATAAAAACAAAATTGTATTTGGAGAGAAAGTCATTAACTGCCCACATCAGATTTTTTGTGAAACAAATACTTATCTGTAAAGTTAAGATTTGTTTTTGAATCCATTTTTTATTGGGGCTGACATGCATGACAAAGATTGAACTGGATGAAAAGAGATAGGGATTGAAAGTTGTATATTAAAATTCAAATGATATTAGACAAATGTTTAAAAATAAACATTACATTCCAAAAATGTTTATATATTTCAACCCATTAAGATGCTTGATCCCTTTAATACCATTAATACCTAGCTGAGATCAACCCAAGACATAACTCCCACTGGTTCCTTCCCCTTCAGTGCTTTGACTTAACTGACTCAAACAGTAAACAATTAGTGAAAATATCAATTTTCAGATTTTTTTACCCCAAATTAACACCAAAGTATAATTGAATAAAAGTTTCCCTTTGTAAAGAAAAAGAAACTTACAGTAATTTATCAAAATGGAAGTGTACTACACTAATCAATCTTCCAGTATTTTTTCTACTTTTTTTTTTTTTTTTTTCAGAAGTGAAAGGGGGTGTTTTGCTTTCTTTTTCTACTTTTGATCCCGCTAATAAAATTTGGATTTTGAGGCAAAAAAAATTAAAAATCAAACAAAAACAATAGTAATCGCTAATATTCTGATAATATTCCTCACAGTGCCGATTTTGGACATTCTACATTCTTCTTCATTTCTAACATTCTACAATTTCTTGACTTTTCCTGACTTTGAACTTTTTAAAAGATTTCCTTTGCAATTCTCAAAATATGACTTTTTTTTAATTTCATGGAAATTCCAACTTTTTCAGTTGTGGAGATAACCTTGATTTGGTAAAAAATGGACTAATTGATTTGATTGAGATGAAAACTTTTGGTATAAATGGATTAAGATAACATATAAACCGTACCATGAAAGGCAGCATTCATGCACGTTATGTAGCTGTTACGACTTGCAAAAGTTGAATTTTTCTGTGTTACTCCATCCTGAAACAAATTGAAACATTAAATGAAAAGCAATTGCATAATAAGTAAATTAAAACACAAATTTCACTCCAAAAAATATGCACAATGAAATAGATAATTATACAAACCTACTTTAAATAAATCAAGAAGGTTTTTGGGAACTTCAGATGTAAGCTTTGCACACCACAATGAAAGCATTGCAATGGTGTGTGTCACGGTACCTTCATGAACTAGAAAAAAAGAAAATAGAAGTTTAAGTAAAAAAGATTTCCAAATTAAAAACACGTGTATCTATACACACCAGTAAGTATAAACAGAAACATGTACAATAACCCATGAAAAAAGTATGGTGTGGGTAGCTCACACGGCTTTTAATTCTTACTGCAATGAATTTACTATATAGTTTCATGTATAAGCCAAGAATTTTAGGAATTTTTTCACTATTAAAGTAGGAGGGGGGGTCAGCTTATACATGAGTCAAAGATAATTTTAAATATTAAGACACAAAAAAATAAAATTAAGAACACAGAATAATTAACAGAAAAAGTTGCAGTTCAGAGGTTATACATTTATTTTTCAATTCATCCATCCAGACTGACTCATACAATTATTAATTAACATTCAAACATTTCATTAAAAAAAGGCATTCAAATCCCCTTTTAGAGTTCACCAGTATGAGTTATTTACATATCAGGTATGCATCAAAATACATATTTACTTCCCAAAATTTTACAAACGATTAAAAATTTGCATTACAATTTTTCGGGCTAAATTGTCAGTTTTTCCCTTTCTTATGCTTTAATTTCGGTATGTATGTAATTTTTTTCAATTTTTGCACAGCCAATAACCAGTTTCTAATATTTATTTGTGTAGCTGTAAAGAGAGTTTGTTCTTGCCTGCTTACACTAGCTTCAATGCTGACATGGCATAAGCATGTGATCTGATTGCAGGCAATCTGCAGGTTTTGACAACATTTGACGAGATTTTGTATGACTTTAATTCGTCTTATATATGAGTTTCTGATTTTGGTCAAATATTTTACAGTAGAATTACATACTCAGTTTATACACAGATCAGCTTATATTTGAAAATAGATGGTATTTCTTTAATAGTCTAATAATCATCTACAAGATCAACATAGTATATTGATGATTAATTAATACCTTGTACTCTCACACTTTTATTAGCAACATCATTCAACATTACTAATAACTTTTGAAAAAAAGCAGCAACTGCCAAAATACTGCAAAGATGATAATCCATTAAATAAAAATTTATGGAAGTACAGCCCCCAGTGTCATAAATATAATAATAATGGCAATTCTTATTTGCTGTCATTTTATATTCTGTGCACAAATGTAATTTTATTTCTAATTACAAATCTTACACCTGTTGCCAAATGTTCAGTTCTTAATTTCTGATAAAAGGAAAGGAATAAATGAATCAGTAAATAAAATAACTATTAATAAATACTGATCGATTATAATCAGCCTTCCATACAAAGTTTTGCAATAATAAGGCATATCAGGTATGCATATGTAAGTGTACGAGCACATGTGAATAAACTGAATTGAACTATCACAGTATTTATGCAAAAAAAAAAATTGGTTTAGTAGACTATTTTTTCATTTTTACTCACATTATAAAAATAAATTAGTTCTATTGTTCTAATTAGAAGATTAAAATGGATACTTTTGGTCTCTTAGCAAATGCACAGAAATATAGACTGAATTATGCTGAAATACAGCAATAACTGTTGCACTAATTAAATACCTTCAAAATTGAACTCAGTTTGTGTTCTGCATAAAGTCACACCTGTTCTTTTATTATTTCTTTTTTTGTTGTTGATCTACAAATCATAAACTCTGTAATTTTCAGACTTTGAACAAAAACAAATCATCCATAACACTATAGTGCACTTTTAAATTCTCTGTTAATAAAACAAGTCTCCAGAGTGTGCACGAACCCTGTTATACCCAAAAGTCAGTTCAATTTGGATGATTTTGAAATGACTAGCAAAAAATTAAGTTGATTATTTTGGCATTTTAAAGACAGTACATTTAATAGATGGGACATTATAAATTAAATATATATCTATATATACTAATTGCCAAGTGTCTGTCTGTGTCTGTCACACATTTTTTAGGCACTTCCCGAATAGACAGACATGCAATTTGGTACACGACTCTGTCGTTTGATAAAACCCCCTGGAAAAATCGAATTTTTTCACAAACGTTCTCTAGAGGGGTGCTTCACACCAAAACGTTTGAAAAATGAAATGATAGGAAAGCATGCTTTGCGATAAAATAGAGACTTCAAATTTTGTGTATGGGTAAACCGTTAGAAAGGGAGAAAGTGTGCAATATCAGATTTTCAATATTTTCTACTTAAGGGAGTGGCGCACACCAAAATGTTCGATTTTCCAAATAAATGAGAAATAGCTCCTTTAAAATTTGATAGAAACTTGAAATTTGGTATATTGACTAGTAATCATTTGATGCAAACACCCAAGACGAATATAGTTTTTCAAAAATGTTCGTTTAAGGGGTGCTCCAGAGGAAAACCTTCGAAAGGTGAAATGACGAAAACCTATGCTTCGGGATGGGATACAGACTTCAAATTTGTGTACGTGTAGATAGTTTGAAAGGTATGTGCAATTTCAGTTTTCCAATATTTTCTAACTTAGGGGGTGCCACAAACCCAACTGTTGAATTTTCCGAATAAATGAAAAATCCCTCCTTTAACCCTTTCGGGACGGCGGCATTCCGAAACTACTGTGCCCCAAAGGACGAAGCGCTTCGTTTCCGAAATGTGCCCAAAAGACGGCTATTTTTTTGCGCTAAGCCTAACTCTCGAAAAAAATTCACTAAAAATCACCCGTTCAACACAGCATTCTACTTTTTTCAGGAAGAAAGGAAATACTTATTTTCTATTTGATGTATATTTTTTATACAAATTTTCTTTTATCAAAATATTAAAAATTTTAGTGTATATATGTTTTAGGTACAGATGGATAATTCTTTGGCATGTCCTTCCGATTTTTTAAAACTGTATCACATACATGTGTATTCTTAGACAACAAATACTTTGCAAGTACAGGAGAGGTAAAAAATTTATCCCAATACAAAGTATATCCTTTTCCTAAAAGTTCACTTAGAAATGTTTTCACAACGCGTTCTCCATACCCACCATCAGAGCTTGATAATCCCGTGTCCTTTCCAGTATACACAAGGAAATTCCATTTATGGCCTCATTCCGATTCTGACGATTTATATATTTTTATTCCATATCTGGACCTTTTCGATGGGATATATTAACGAAATCCCAGCCTTCCTTTCCATGAGAACATAAATAACCTAATCATTTCATTGCCGCACATTCCTTTACCCCCCCCCCTCCCCCACCCACGCAAAAAAAAAAACCTCTCTTATATTCCTCTAATTCAACAATGAAATCAATAAAAGACAAAATCAGAATGAGACCCGGAACTCAATTATAAAATTGTTGATGCTACGAGAAGTGCTCTGTTTACTTTACAGAACCATGTGTTTCACCGCTCCAAATGGAGAAATAATTCATTGGATTCTCCTTGTGCCAAGGTCAAACATCTACGAAATACATTTAAGTTACTTCCACGGGCATTTAATGCCATCTAGTAGACAAAAACATTCAAATTAAAACATTCCACGTAGAAACACCAATACGTGCCAGTCGTCCTTTAGGGTAAAATTTCCTCCGGCTCGTGGGCGTGCCGTTCGTCCTTGAATGCAAGTTCGCAGCTGGCATCTGGGCGTGCCGTTCGTCGCGAAAGGGTTAAATTTTGATAGAGGCTTAAAATTTGGTATATGGGCTAATTATTTAATGAAAACACCCACAACTAATATAGTTTTTCAAAAATGTTTCTTTAGGGGGGGTGCTCCAAAGAAAAACGTTCAAAAGGTGAATTGATACAAAAACATGTTTCGGATCATGAGATAGAGACTTCAAATTTGGTGTACGGGTAAATATTTCAATATTTGCTACTATACGAGTATATTTTCAATATTTGCTACTCTAGGGGGTGCCGAGCGCCTAAATATTCGAATTGCAGAACAAATGAGAAATGCCTGCTTTAAAATTTGATAGAGGCTCGAAATTTGGTACTTAGGCTAATCATTTAATGAAAACACCCAAGACGAATAGTTTTTCAGAAATGTTCGATTAAGTGGATGCTCCAGAGAAAAAGATTCGAAATATGAAATGATAAAAACATGCTTCAGGATTAGATAGAGATTTCAAATTTGGTGTACGGGTAGACAATTTGGAAGAAAGAAAGTGTACAATTTCAGTTTTCCAATATTCTCTACTTTAGGGGGTGCCGCACACCAAAATGTTCGATTTTCGGAATAAAGGAGAAATGCTCCTTTTAAAACGTGATAGAGGCTTGATATTTCATATATGGGTGAACCATCTGATAGAAACCCAAGAATAATGGAGATTTTCTAAAATGCTCATTTAAGGAGGTGGGTAATCCACATAAACATTCGAAAGGTGAAATGATAGAAAAAGCATGTTTTTCAATGAGATAGACTTCAAATTTGGTGTAGGGGTAGATTATTGCATTGGAAGAAAGGGGAGTGTAGGGAGTGCCGCACACTAAAATATTCGATTTGACGAACAAATGAAAAACACCTCCTTTACAATGGGATAGCGGCTTGAAATTTGATATATAGGCTAATCATTTGATAAATACATTTAATGAATACAGTTTTTCAAAAATGTTCATTTGAGGGGATGCTATACAGAAAAATGTTCGAAAAATGAAATGATAGTAAAAGCATATTTCGTGATAGGATAAAGACTTTAAATTTGGTGTACGAGTAGTTTAAAAGGAAGAAAGTGTGCAATTTCAAATTTCCAATATTTGTTACTTTAGGGGTGCCGCACACCAAAATGTTCGATTTTTTGAATAAGTTATACACGCTTCCTTTTAAATGTGATAAAGGCTTGATATTTGGTATATGGGCTAATCATCTGATAAAAAAACCCAAGACAAATAGTTTTTCCTAAATGTCCATTTATGGCTGTGCTTCACAGAAAGACGTTCGAATGAGGAAATGATAAAATAGCATGCTTCGGGATGAGATAGAGACTTTAATTTTGGGTATGAGTAGATAGTTCGATAAAAAGAAGTGTGCAATTTAATTTTTCTAATATTATCATTTTTAAGGGTTCTGCACACTAAAATATTTGATTTGCCGATTAAATGTGAAATGCGAGATTATTCAAAAATTTACGTTATTCGGGGGTTGCTTATTAAGAAACCGCTGATTTTCAATGGGTATTCGGCTAGTAAAATTACTATTTATGCATCATTATTTGTTATATTTTTTCTATAATCATGTTCATATATATATAGGCATCCACTTTTAATTCTACTTTTGCGAATCGATAGGAGGTCTATGTTTCAAAATTGGAGTTTCAATCTGTAAAGTATGACATTGAATACAATGTTAGGCTAGAATAGTAAATACAGCAATACCTTCATGCTTTAGAACATTAATAAAGTTATTAATAGCAACTTCACACAAAGACTGAATTGAAGAAGATCCAGTTACTATATTAAAACTTAAGTTTCCTATGCCACTTAGTACTCCTATTCTTTGGGTCACAACGGTCAATTTTCCTTCAGATCCTAAAAAAAATATAATATAAACAGTGATTAACATAACAAATTTAAATGCTTGATAGTTTTGTAACAGAATAAGCACTGCATAAATAAAATACATACAACACATCTAACAAATGAAAAGATCTGTTCCAACAAAGAAAGTAAAAATATAAGACTATTTTATTGCATGAAATAAGGAAGTGTGAACTTTTTACAATTGGTGTAGATTGAAAGATTTTGTATTTCTGCAAGATAGATAAATAGTTTGAAGTAAAAGTATCACTCAAATTGAGCAATATTTTTTTAACCCTTTTGAGACGGGTATTCCCTTGGTGCACCAGTAAGAAATGTTATTCACTGGCCAGGTGCTCATAGGGGAGTTGCCATATAAATTGCATATCAGGACAGATGGCTCATATTTGAGTTTTAAATAATACTCATTAATTTAGTATTTTTTAAAGCTAAAGTCAGGCTCAGCTATATAAAAACCTCAACATTTGTAATCAGTATATTTTGACCCTGCTCCATCCGGAGGGGTTGGGAGGGTGGTATCATAGTTTGTGCAACATTAATTTAACATAATAAAAGATGATGCCAGCGTAACTGTTGGCTGCATAAAGGAAAATCTAAGCGACCCACAGCTAAAAAATATGGTATGATAGTTCCGGTCCAGTCACAAGGCACCTTGTCGAGATATTTTTTAAATGTAAATTAGTTTTTTAGTTATTTTATATTGAAACACAATTTTCAGTGATTTTCACACAAATCAGTTCCTTAGTGATCAAAAATTTTATCAGTTTCTATATTGACATAATCAGAAAGATTAAAAAACACTCTTTCAAATGAGCTTTAATATAACCATAGGATAATTTCCTTATATCTAAAAAAAAAAAATTATTAAAATGTTTGTTTTAAGTTATTTTCTTTTTGCATCAGAAAACAGAAAATTCACATGATTTTAATTTTATGGCATGAATATGAAGTGATATTTTTACATTCAAATAATAAAAAAAATTATAATTACTTTATTCCTGATTTTTATTTTATGAATTTTTAGGTATGGCTATACAAAGTTGACATTCGAAATTGAGACAAAACATAGACCACTGACACTTTTTTCACTTCACAGACAATACATGAGTTTGCACTATCTTCATGACATTACAGCTAGAGACATGTTCTTTGTTAGGGAGACAGTAACAAATTATATAGTAGTTAAATTGTTATATAGTTATTACATTAGATTGGTTGGGAGTGGCACTTATTTAGAGTTTGGGCAATGCCGGGTAATTTGTTCTAGTATATGAAATAAACAGTTACTTTAAAATTTTGTAATTCTATTTAGCTTATTACTAGCCCACTATGGTGAAATTTTTCTTAATGGAGACTTTCAAGTTGTAGTTGTCTAATAATAATGGACATTTCTTAATTTCTTAGGGTGCAATTAGTTCATATTTGATTTGGGTATTTTTAAAATTGGATCTTTATTTGATCAGATTTGCTTAGGGCTTTTATATTCCACTCACCAATCAAAATTTAGATTATAAAATGAAATTCTTTGTGATTTCTCAGTATCAAATAAGATTTCACCAGTCAACAAAAAATATATGCAGAATGATGATCACAGAATACTGTTATGCATTGATCATTAAAACTTAATTTAAATGTGAAGATTTTTAAAGATAACAGTGATGCCACTGGGCTTACTATAATATAGGTTTTGGGGACCCATATGGTCCTCAAAACATGGATCTTTTAGAAGTTATTTTGGGTCCTTTAAAAATGATAATAAATACATTAATTTTTAATTAAAATTATAAAAGCAAATATATGCTTTCTAAATGTGTTTCTAAAATCATTCTAAGTACCTAAATAAATAATAATGTCTTATTAGCGTATTTAAAGAAAATATACCTTTATTTTATTATTATGTTTGAAAAATAACGTTCGTGTATAAAAAGCAAAATAAATATAAAAATATTAGCAAATTGAAACAGATTACAAAAATGGAAAATATTTTCACATTAAAACAAAATATACTGATAATTGTTTGTAAATGCAAATTTCCACAATACTGCTAAAAGCCATTTCTCTTGTTGCTGGATTGGTTGCTATGGCTGAAATAAAACACAATAAGATGGAAAGAATACAGGAAAATTGGAATAGCCTGCATTACATACAAGTTTCTCCCTGTGTGCTATGTTTCAAAACAGTTTATCCAGCTGATGCATTCGTAAATCGGGCTCTACCACAGCCATAGAACCAGATTGAGAAGTGCGTGTTTGGAATTGTGAAGACATTTTTTTGGAATTGTGAATTTTTTTTTATATCCCGGCTTTTGCGAGGACTTTTCTTTGTTTTTTGTCACACAACATAAGTCTGAAATCGTGGGAATTTATTTTGCAAAAACTAGGAACACTTTTGCCTATCCTGACTCTTGCACGAACTTTTCCTTTTTTCTCTACTGCAAGTATCTGGTGAAACCACAGAATTTTTTTTGCAAAAAATTGGAACAATATTTTCACATCCCACAGAATGTATGCTTTAAATTTTTATGCAACCCTTTTCATCATTTGGAATGTTTGACACACTAAAGCACATGGGGGGTATCACTAGATAAAATGATCAATGATAAAAAATAAATAAATAAATAAAGTGTGGCAATTACATATAAACAATTTGTGAATTAAAAAGAAAATCAGTATTTGGAAAAAGTAACACATATTGAAAAGTAACAAGTACTCTTTGTTCTCCGGCTATCGCTACAATTATTGCTCTTTGAAAAGTAATGAGTACCAACATTGTCAAACAAAAAATAACTGTTACAAGTAACGCCATTACTTTCACTCAATTACTACCCAACCCTGCATATGAGTAAGGTATCATGCCAGGCAGTAATATTATTACACTTTTATGAATGAGACTAAGAAAAGTAAATTACCATTTAAAATATCAAAAAAGTGCTGCAGTACATCTTTTACATCTTGCGAACTGCTACATTGTTGAGCCAGACACTTAGAAGCAGCGATAGCCGATTCTCTGCATTGATCCTCCTTTGAATGCAAATGAGCTGTAAAAGCAAACAATGCATGAGAATTGCATATTAAAAGATTTTATTTTGAAATACAAAATTGAATGGGAAATACAACAAAAACTAAAAATAATTTCTTTACAGTTTCACTATTGACATAGTGCCAGTCAGTTTAAAATATTTCTAAATTTTCCTTTTTAAGTTGGCAACAAATTAGTGAGATTAATACATAAATTTAATTAATCTATGCTAGTATAAACTATTTTGATACCATTAATCAATAGCATAGTTAAAATTATCAATTTCCATCTCAAATACTATATACTAGCAACATTGTTCCAGAAATTATTGTTTTCATAAGAAGTAATACTAGTCTGAACATTCGATTAGGTTTAAAATCAATAAAGCTCCAGTATTCACCAATTGTAATATTTGTATCAAATTTCATTTGAAATGTTCCATTCATTCGTAAGATATTGCATCCACAGACTCTTGGACACACATACTAACATGCATACACACTCATATACATACAGACTAACATACATACACAAACATCACCTAAGAAACACTAGATTTATGTTCAGAGATGCTTGAAACATGCTCGTCTTTTGAAAACTTGAATTCAAATTTTTGACCGCATTACAAACTTTCTATATACATTATCATACCTGCCAACCTTAACCCTTTCACGATGACCGGCACGCCTACGCGCCAGCTGCGAACTTGCATTCAAGGACGAATGACACTCACTCGGGCCAGAGGAAATTTTACTGCAAGCAGATAGTGGCACCTATAAGTGCCACCACGCAGAACGTTTTAATTTGTGTGCTAGATGGCGTTACTTGTCCATGGAACTAACTTCAATGTATTTTGCAGAGGCATGACCTTGGCAGAAGAGGATCGAATGAATTATTTCTCCATTTGGAGCGGTGAAAATCATTTTGTAACATAAACAAACAGAGTAATTCTCGTAGCATCAACAATTTTATAATTGAGTTTCGGTTTTTATTTTTATTTCAGCGTTATGATTTCGTTGGTGAATCATAGGAATATAAGAGAGTATTTTTTTTTGTTTGGGTTTTAGAGGCAGTGAAATTATTAGTTTATTTCGGATAAAAGAATGGGAGCAACTAACGAGTATTTTGTATTCAGATTTGTATGAAAATTATACATCAAATAGAACATAAATATTTCTTTTATTCTTGAAAAAAGTAGATTTCTGTGTTGAATAGGTGATTTTTAGTGAATTTTTTTCGAGAGTTAGGCTTAGCGCAAAAAATGCACCGTCCTTTTCGACCAGTTCGGAAGCGAAGCGCTTCGTCTTTTGGGCCACGACAGCTTCGGAATGCCGCCGTCCCGAAAGGGTTAAAGAATGAAAAATCGTAAAAAATAGTAAAATATAATTGAAAAATAGTAAAATATATGCACTTACTTTCGTATTGAAAAAATATATATTAAAGGATAATCACACAATTTTAAATGAAAATTACTTATTTACCCTTATAAAAATTATTTTTAACATAGTTAGTTGCTGCCATTTTCGCCCTTTTTAACAGAGGTGCATCAAAATTTTGTTCATAGCAAACAAGAGTTTTTCTAATGTAGTATCACACATTGAAGCATGAAAACTTGTTCGAGTTTTTTCTTTTTTACAATATTAGATACTCTTCCGCATTCAGCATTGCTCTGTGGAATTCTTAAAATCCCTAGCATGACCTTTGAAAGGGCAGTAAATTTTAGTTCACCATCTATTTTATTTTATTTACTTCATACCACTGATGGCCAGCCCTGTGTTTTTCATTTATAATATTGCTAACATATACCTGAAGTTCTGAAAACTGATTTTGAATTTCATTAATTGAACAATTCTGCAGAATTAAAATGGGAAATTTTTCGATGAAATATCAGACACTTTTAAAGGTATTGTTGTTCTCTATCTGGAATAAATTGTAGATTTTGCTATTAACCAGTAATTCATCATTGAGGGGGTACTTTAATTGCATGTAAAATACACTAGTTGAAAAAAAAAATCTATCACAGATTTGTAGAATGTTATTTTATCCTTTTCTGGGAAAATTTCCTTCACAAGGTTCATACCCATTTTTCAAAGTTTATGAGAAACAGTTCGCCACCTCAAAGATGCTTTCCAGATGACACTTCAAAGACATAAAAATCTACCTTGTCGATAAACACCAAAATCAAATCCTGAATTGCAGAAGTTCGCAGGGAAACATACTTCATGCACAGCGCTTTTATCACTTATTTTTTTATGCATATAAAGATAATTTTGGACACTATAATTTAACAATGAGTAATGCTTCTTTAGTTACAATTTTTTAAAATGTTAGAATTTTTATATAGTAACATCTATAGTCAAATTGCTAATTAAAATCATGTTAAAACATCATTTAAGAGCCAAAATGTTGTAAAAATTCTCCAACAATTCACGTATGATTTAAAAAATAAGTGGTTTATAGGTTTGCATCATGAATTAGCCAATATTTCAAATACAAAGTAAATAAAATACTTAATATATAGATGAAGTCTTTTGAACTTTTTTAAACTCTAATTCTCGTGCAATATCTGAAATGAGTTTTAAAGAATACAATAGAATTTCAAGCAATGTGCTGAGAAAAGAATGACATACCTCCTAAACTTTTACCCAATTCGAAAGCATACTGACTAAGGTCCAAAGAAACTGAAGTTAATATAGCAGATACAGCTGAAAATAAAAAACATGCATTACTATCATAATTAATTACACGTTTAGATAGAAATAAATGAACAAATATCATTTCAAAAGCATATTACTCTCAAATATGATCTCAGGATTTCGCAAAAGAGCTTTCTGAATAGATGGTAACACTGAAGACTGAAACTCGTCATGAGTAATTTGGCGCAAAAGATTATTGCATGAGTCCTAAAAGAGAAAGCCAAAACATAAATTTTTAAAGCTGAAATGCACACAATTCAAAAGATTCAAGATTCTTGCAACTAAGTTAATACAAAATATTCATTAAGAATATGTAAAATCATCAGAACTCAGTATATTGAATTAAAAAAAAAATGTTCTTGCTGTTTATGTTAGTTACAAATACCAGTGA
This sequence comes from Amaurobius ferox, assembly GCA_951213105.1. Classification (NCBI taxonomy): domain Eukaryota; kingdom Metazoa; phylum Arthropoda; class Arachnida; order Araneae; family Amaurobiidae; genus Amaurobius; species Amaurobius ferox. The sequence continues at coordinate 59,227,553 of OX578146.1, forward strand.
ATAATTCTAAATCAAGACTACCAACCAGAAGCCAGTAGTCTGCATGCAGCCTGCCTAGACACAATAAAAATAAATAAGAAATGTAATAAGACACACTATACCAAATTACCTACCACACAGGTCTTAAAACAAACAAAAACCAAAATACATAAATCAAAATTAAGCAGTTTTTATTTTTAACATTTTCACAGGTACAAGCAAGCAAGGTTCTTGATATAAGGTTGCACCTTCATACCAGTATCCAATCAGGTTGATTAGATTAAAATGTCAATGGGTTAATTCCACCCCATTTTTACCAGTAAATATAAAGCTTCAAAAACAGATGAAAATCTGGAAAATCAATTAAAATGTGCAACATCCGAAATTGAAGTAGACCACAACCAAATTAGGGATCACAAAGAAAAGCAAACGTTGCAACTCATGCATTTATGTAACAAAATGAGTGAATAAAACAAAAGTTTATATAATTTTTTTGGTACATATTATAGGGACCATGAAGCCAAACACAGCAACATGTAGGGACCATGTCAAATTCGTGGCAGTGCCTAATCGGAAAGCTACTACGCTTTTCCAAGAAATTGTTGAACACATAGAGGATGGCTCACTTATATTTTCAGATTGCTGGCGTGGCTACAAAACTGAAGAATTAGAAGAAGCCAGATTTCAATATTTGAAAGTAAACCATCGGTATAACTTTGTGGATCCTGAAACCGGGGCTCATATGCAGACCATAGAGATACTCTGGGGATCTGCAAAATGGCGTAACAAAAAGCATAGAGGCACTGCGAGACAGGACTTTGACTCATATTTCGCAGAATATGTGTGGCAAAGCGTTACCGGTAGTGATAAATTTAATGAAATTTTATCGGCAATAGCTGAATTTTGGCTGCCACAAATTTCAGTGTAACATAATATTTTTTGGTAAGTAAAGTTGATCAAACCTCATTATATATTAAATTTTAATCATTGTGATTGCAGTGAATTTCTCGTATCAGATTATAGTACCAATGTTTGTGTTGGCGACAACTCTGAAAAGTAGTCGCTAACCCATGGTCCCTATAACCGATAAGCACCATTTTTTTTAAACACTGCTTTATGTGGGAAAATTGTAACATGTCAAGGTAGCCTACAGAATGATTTAGGTTAGCCAGGCCTGCTCTAAATCTTTAAAAAATTACAATACTTTTAGGTAAAGGTTCCTAAACTGATAATTGATTTAAAATACCCAAACAGATTACATTGCTCAATTGAGATCTTTTTATATTCTAAGTATTGAGAGATTTTTTTATATTCTGAGTATTGCCATCAAAATGATCTGTCAAAATAATTACAATACATAGTCAAATATTTTTAATGCAAACATACCTAACACAAATTACATATGAATAACAGTGCTATTTTAATATGAACAAGCTTGATACATGATACTATTTTACTCCTACCAGAAATGTATACCTGTAGCAAATCAGCTTCTTAGTATGAACAGAAGATTTTTCTATAGGGTTGTTAAATGTCTCAAAATACATATCTATGTAGAAAGACATCTTGACTTCTTATATAATTGACATGGACAGTATTTCCAACAAAAACTATTGCAAAGTGTTGTCGGATTACAAAATGTTGTTAAAAGATTTATATAAAACACGATATTAAGAATGTTAAACAGTTTCGGGGGCAAAAAACAGCCGCTTTCTTTAGGACAAAACAGTGCAACCAGCACTCACCAGAGAGTTAAATTGGCTTTTATTGATAGAGTAGCAAATGTAGCACTGGAGGAAAGCAGTTGCCAAATGGAACAAGAAAATATAAAAGGTAAAAACCAAGTAAAAATTGAATGAATAGTAGGATTCTATGAATGAACAATAAAAAGCAAGGAGAAAAGTGAATGACCAGCAGAAGGATTCAAATTATATGGGAAATCAAATAGTTGAACTAGATTGTAAAAAAGTCTGCTAAAATGTTTTAAAAGTCACGATAATAGCGATTATTCATTTTAACCGGCTTTCATTGGCATTTTCTAAAATCTAATCAAACATTTGAACTTTAAACAACTGTTTAATGATCAATTTCATTACTTAACTAAATTTAAAACTCTGTCAAAACATAGCAACATTTTTATTTTCACCAAATAGTCAAAAGCGATCACCAGTTTGATATCTAAATTAGCAATATTTTAACAAATGCTGGAATTTATGTTGTGGCATCAAATTTATTAAATGTAAAATTAATTTAAGTGATTTAGTAAAATTTTTTAAAAATGCATATATTTATGCAAATTTTATTATAATCACTTAAAAAAAATAAAAAAATGCAGTCTTACGAGGGTCACACTGAAATTTGAGATACGGTTAAGTGGTACAAGTTAAACTTACCAACTCTTAAGAGAGTTCAAAGTACTCCCCTCCAACATCAATGCACTTTGTAGGCGAATTTTCCAAAGATTAAATGCTTCAAGCCATCCATTTCTTGGAATTGATCAAAAATATGCTTTCATAACCTCATCACTCATCTTCGGAAAGAAAACGACGCCCACATAAATTTTTTTTTAGATTAAAAAATAGCCAAAAGTCACACATAGCAAGATCAGGAGAATAGGGTGGATGTTCTATCAATTTGGTGTTTATTTGTTCAAGAAATTCGACTATCATTCTTGCTGCATGAGAAGATGCATTGTCATGGTGAAGCATGAGTCCCCTAACATTTACTTCCTGAAGAGTTTCTGGAAGACACTTAGTGGTGTATCAGTTAGCTGTAACTGTCTTCCTGTGTGTTTTTCATCCAGGAGAGAATTTCAACCTCTAAACTCTGTAAACCATCTGAATACAGTGGCACGAGATGAAGCATCATTTCCATATTGTAATTGTAGGCGTTGAAGACATTCTCCTTGATTTAGCTCCACATTAATATCACAGAAAATCATAGCTCGATAATGCTCTTGCATCAACTCCATTTTCTTTTCTTTCAAAATTTATTCTATGATAGCTAAATTGCAATTGTTGCCATAAATTATTGTCTGCGGACATAAAAGAGTTCAAATTTAAATATCCGACCAATAATCTTTTTCTAGCACATATCTCCCAGTCTCATAAATTTCAGTGTGACCCTCGTATGATATAGAAAAAGCTATATTTTGTCTACATTTTAAAAAGTTGCTTTTTTTAAGCAGTTAAAAGTGAAAAAAAAAGCCAGACTTTTTTGAATAAAATTAGTTAACCCTGGCTTTGGAAGCTGTATGAGTTGTTCAAATGAGCTGTAAAAAGAGCAGTTTATAATAAATAGAATTTAGTAAATATGTTATATACTTTGACATTCCTGTAATGAAAAATAAAAGCAGCTTGTAATACTGCTGTGACTACTATTTCAGGTATGTATCACTGTTTCTGAAATACCAGTATTTTCTTAAAATAAATAAAATTGGTTAATTCTTGATTTCTTTTAAACAAGCTGAAATAAATGAGTTTCATTCAAAATTATACTGCTCGAGTTTTATGTCCCATTTGATGTAGATTATGTTTTGTTTATCTGTACATCAACAATTCTTATAGTTTCATCAACGAGTTTATAATTTGGTTTTGCTACTTTTATGGCACCACTGATATTCAACAAGCATTTTGCTAGTAGGATATTATTGCATGAAATATTCAAACAGAGCTCTAGATTTTTTAGACATAATTTTTGATTTACTACCATATACTAAAAATCTTTTTAAAACAAATCTTGTTACAACCTTCAAAATATATTAAATTTACCAGTGGATTTTAAGAAGCTGTTAAAATTACTTGCAGTAAAAAGATTTAGACTATGAAGACTACTTTTTAGATATTAAACACATCTAAATCTAAAATTAAGAATAAAAGAAAATTAAAACATACTATAATGTGACTAGAAGGTTTTGCTTTGCTTCCAATAACCACTTTGCACAATAGTTGTATTGCATGTCCCTGAAAATAAATTGTGTATTTTAATATTCAACAACAAAAACTACAGGAATTCACTCAAACTGTTTAAAATAACCTGAAACAGAAAAAAATGCATCAATAATAACAGCATTTAAGCAGTTGAATAAAAGATAACAGTTCTGAAGGTAAAAAACAGCCTCCCTCTCCAAGATAAAAAGAAAGAACAATCATACTATCATAAGCAAGGTGTACAGATGTCTTCTTGCCAACAGTTGTGCAATTACTGTCATTTTATCTTGAAGAAGTCTATTTTTTACCTCTGAGACCAGTTGATACTTTTAATTAACTGCTTATACTCTTACTAATGGGGCACTTTCTTTTTATTTTAAAATTTAAGAAATGGATAAAAAGTAATGCATCACTTTATCTACACATTCTGGTGAACCTCTATACAAGTCTTTCTCAAAACACTTTTTATACTTTGTACCCAAGCAACAACAGTGTTCACAGAACTTTTTAATTCAGTGACATTAGTCCTATAGCAGCGTTATTTGAACATAATGCAGCATATTCTCATAGTACAATGGGGAAGGTGCTATTTCTGCACTAAAATAATGTAAGATCCAATATGAAAAATGAACTCATTCTTAAACAAAATTAAGAATTTTGCAAAGTAAATAATTTCTATAATTGGAAGCAGTTATATATATTTGACAAATGACGCAAATTAGAAAAGTGTACAAATGTAACCGATAATCACTTAAAAGATTTGTATGTGTGTTTCAAATTTGACATCAAAATATTGAAACAATCATTCATTCCTCCCCAAAAAAGGTACATTGCTTTTATTAGTTGTTATGCACTAATGCCATTAAGTTAATATCCAACTTTTTTGTGTTCCATTGGTTCCTAATGAAAAAAACTATTACATCTATGTTTAATTATAGTTATATTGTGTATATATATATATATATATACTCTATAACAAAAAATCAACGCACCAAGAAGGAGTTGTCCGATTGTAATGAAATTTCATATGCAAAGACATTTTGAGCGAACATGCAAATGAATAAAATTTGGAACCCAATGAATTGATAGTGGGAGCTCCAGCGCATTGGAACTGCACATTCTGCAGGTGTATATAAGAAGCGATTCTGAATCTGTGGTCAAAATTTCCGTTGCATTTCGACTGCAGATATCTTACGTCTTTGGTAGTCATTTCTGGCACACTGACAGCACAGTGGTTCATAGACAACATTCTATGACCGGTTGTGTTACCATTCCCTTTACGACACCCAGGACTTATTTTTCAACAAGATACTGCCCGGCCACACACGGCATGTGTTGCTATGAATTGTCTTCAAGCTTGCCCAACATTTCCTTGGCCAGCTAGGTCTCATGATCTCTCTCCCATAGAGCATATTTGGGACGTTATGAGAAGACGATTGTAACCATCCCGGAATGTTGACGATTTAGCCCAACAGTTGGAGACAATTTGGCAAGACATTCCGCAGGATACCATATGTGAACTTTATCAGTTTATGCCATGCCGGGTGACATCTTGCATCCAGGCCAGAGGTGGACCAACGCCTTATTGACTTCTTCCCTTTGTATACGGTAAAACTCTGAATCATTAAATTGTTCTGAAATTTCAATCGTTTCTTTTTCTATGTATGTTCTTCACATCCACCAATTTTTATCACAATCTGAAAACTCCTTCTTGATGCTTCAAGTTTTTTGTTATAATTAATCTAGTTTAGAATTGATTATATTTATATTGTTAATCATTTCTTTTTATCTTGTAATATCCTACTTATTACATTTTATTAGGTTTTACATGGACTTAGTTGTATATATTTTTATATATAAGCAATTATTTTATTTTTATTTATATTATTTATAAATGTTAATGCTATTCTCTTTATATTACTTTAACTCTTATGAATTACACATCTTATTTGATTTAGTGACTGGCAAATATATTTATTCTTGTTATTATATAATTTGATAAATATTGCCCGGTATTTACAATTTTGTTGGGAATTGTTTAGACCGTTATCATTTTACCAACAGTGTGCCATGGATTGTTTTGGATATAATAAATGCCCAGCTAAAAATTATAACTTCAATAAATGTAAGAATAAAAATTGTAAAACCTGCCCATTTGCTTCTAACTCACAAATTACTAATCTAAATAGTCATAAGACTTTCTGTAAAATTTTTAATTGCATCTACAAATTATCTTGTAATATATGTAATATATCTTATATAGGACACACCAGTAATCCTATTCATCTACGTATGAATGTACATAGAGATCATGTTAAAAAATATATCCACAATAATAATTTTCTTCCTACTTCTAATAAAATCGAATATAAACACTTTGCTCATCATGGTTTTGAAAATATAACTATACATATTTTGGACATTAAAACAAATACTGCTGATAGATTATTCTTTGAAAACTTCTATATTAAATCACAATGTACTTTGTTTCCATATGGATTAAATCAGTTATATCTCAATGGTAATATTGTTAAGAAAAATTTTTGTAGATAATAAATATTCTATTTTTAATCACCTTTTTTTTAAACCTCTTTTACATAATAGTAAATTGGCTAAACTCAAAAGATTTAAACGCGGTAAAGGAAGCTCCTCCCAATATGATATTAAAGCGGAGATTAAAAGTATGCATCAACAATTCAATAACACATATCAATGGAAATTTATTAAATCATGGGTATTTGCAGTTAAGAAAAAACAATTAAACACAGTTTATGCTATTTTCTTAAAGTTAAATCTTACTAATGAACATTTTAATCATATTTTCTATGATTTGCTCATTACTAGATCAAAATATTTAAAAATAAAACTTAATCAATTTCATAATAATAACTGTTCAAATTTTTATTGTGTAATATCATTTAAGCATCCTATTTATAATTCCATAAACTTTAAGAATTTATTTAATCAATTTCATCATTTATTGCCTGTAAAGGATTTGAATGTTACTAAAACTTTTAAATATAACAAGCCTATTGGAAGAACCATTTTTAATTACAATGCAATTTCAAAATCTCTCTCAGTTGACATAGATTCCTCAACAAATTTAGATGGTGAATGTATTTGTAGTGCTGATAATTATGCTGAATTTATAAATCCACACTTGGGTCATATAGTTACTGGAGACTTAGCCATTGTAAAAGATAAATCTTTAAGAACTATAATGTCATTTGGCACTAAATTCAGGTTACCTTCATGTAATAATTCTAAACAAGTGTTAAAGTCAATCAATCTGGACCTTGATAAATTTATTTATGGATTAGCTTCTAAATATGCTCAGCCTTTAGAGGCATTTAATATGTGGAAATTTACTATTTTAAGATCTATTAAAAATACCATTTGTAGTATTAATTTATCTAGATCTATATATAATATGGATAATATAAAGCATTCTGTTGATGATTTACATAGATCTTTTGTTATTACTTATGTAGATAAAGCCTCTAATAATTATGCTATTATTTGTAAAAAATTCTATATTCAATATCTGCTAGATTATTTAAAAAATAATAGTCTATTTAAAATTGATTCACACTCTCTTAATAGTATCAAATTGAAAATTATCAATATGTATAGTGATTTAGATATTAATAATAAATTTTTGACATTTCCATATATTGTGCTAATACCTAAATTTCATAAAAATCCTATTAAATTTAGAACTGTAACCAGTGGTCATAATTCATACTCTACTACTGCTAGTAAATTATTACTAAATTATTTAAATGCACTAAATAGTAATTTACGAGATTCTAGTGATAACTACATTATTCTAAATAACAGTAAAGAATTAAAAAATAAATTAAAAACACTTGGTAAAATAATAAGATTTCAAACTTTTGATTTTAAAGATCTATTTAATAATATTAAGATTACTGATCTATATGATGTCATTTTAGCTTTATATAATGCTTATATTACTTATCATTCTCATCTTACTAAATTTACCAATTTTCCTAAGCTTCTCCATTTTGTTCTTTTCAATAATTATATCTTTCAAGGTAATAAATTGTACTTACAAGTCTCAGGTGTTCCTCAAGGTGGCTGTAGTAGCAGTATGTTAGCTAATTTATACCTATATCAATATGAAAAATCCTTTATTTCAACAGATAAAATTTACGGATATGTAGATGATCTGATTTGTCTTGTATTTACTGATAACTATGTCATAGATATAGATTTCTATCCGGATAATTTGGAATTAATACTTAATGAAACTTCTATTAGTAATAATATTTATTATTTGGATTTAAATCTAATTATAGAACCTGCTCATGGGATAGTTACTAATTTATATGATAAAAAAGATTTTTTTAAATTTAATATTAATAAATTATTACCTTTTAATTCCTGCAACTCGATTCAATTGTTTAGAAATATTATACTTAATCAACTTTTTAGAATTTATAGATTATCAGATAAAAAATTTCATGCTTTGCACATTAATAACCTCAAAATTACCAGTAAAATGTATCAATATCCTGCATATTTAGTCAATAGTATAGTTAATAAGTTTCGATTAGCCTAAAATTCTCATATTCTCCCCTTATTATCTTATTTTAGCCGTACTTCTTCATTCTCCTGCAATTATATTTTCATCTTTTTATCTCGAAGCTTTAACAGTTGAATAACTCATTTTATTTCATTTTATTGCTTTTGCGCAGTACAGTTTTTATTACTCTCTTTGGCAACAGCTAATCACATCTTTTCATTTTGGCATATGGCAACATTGATCCAGTCATATTTTGCTCGTCATGGTTGCGCTGAAGAGGTGTTTTTTGAGGTATTTATGTTTCCTTTATTGTTCCAATCTATATGCTTGTCGTCCATATAACACAAGTTTATAGATAAAGTCTATCTTGTGTTTCAGAAACAAGCATTTTTGTGTTCATTTCGAAAGGATATATGGACCCGACGAGAATTTTTTCGAAATGAACTTTTCGTAAACCTAATCTCGTAAGCCTACATCTCCTCCATGTGCAAGCTTTTTTGCTTGATTTTTTTGTTTTCTTATTTGCATTCCTCATTTTTGAAATTTGTTGATTGTCTTTGTCCTTATGACTTGCATTATGCTTTATTATTTCCTCTTTTTGTCTTAATTTCTTTTATTTCTTTGTATATGTAGAAAATTTTGGAATAGTGTATTATGAGTTACTACATACATTCTAACTTTGGATTTAATAATTTATATATATATATATATATACAGTGGCGCACCCACGGGGGGGGCCGAGGGGGCCCTGGCCCCCCCCTTGGGCTGACAAAGCAAAACGCGAAGGGCGCTGTCAGCACAAGGGAGAACTAGGTCTGCCTTCGAGAAAGTATAAAAAAAAAACATTTACAACCATTATTGTAATAAATAATTTTAATCATTGTGAAGAAAACAATTCCAGCATATCCCAACACTTACACTGAATGTAATTATACATATAAAGCTCTTTATCGTACTGTACAAATTATAAATTAATTCGCACTAAAGGCGCCAATTCTGGAAACCCGTTTTTCTTAGGACGTTTCTACCTGTGATTGAATTTAACTAATGGACTCGTCCAAAATCACGTGACCCAAATGCCTTCTCGCTGGAGTCGTACTATACCAGTGCTGTGTAGACTGACGTCACAGGCGCCTCCGTGGCCCTATATAAAGAGTGAACGGCGGGGAAGCGGCTGTTCGCTCGAAAACTCGAGGATTTCGTTTACCCAGTGAGAAAATTGTGGAAGTGAATAAATAGATCGTGCCAACGCTTCGCGAATTAAGTGTTGCTGTGAGTTGAAATAAAGTGCGACGTTACGACACAAGGTGATAACAGTGAATTGGTAGTTTCGGAACGAGGGCCTGCGTGGTGAATAGCTGAATTTAATAATGGTCCTGAACTTTGAACTGATCTTACAGTGAAATGCATCTTTAACGATCAGTGTGTGTGTATATGTGCGTATTTCGGCTATATAGCAAATTTTGTTCTTGAATAACTGAGGAGCAAGGTAAAAAAAAAAAGACAATGAGTGAAAAACGAAAAGGGCTAGGCCAACAGACACTGGGAAATTATTTTAAAAAAAAAAGTAAGATTGAAAATAGTGACGTTCCCAACGACGTTTCCCTGAGCTCTTGTTACATTGATGAGGCTGCAGTCGAAGCAAGCAACAGCCGTGACCCCGGGCTGTCTTCAAACGCTTGTGAGGAGGTAAAGGTAGGACAAAACACAATACCAAACACAGTTGAAATAGAAATTCTGGCTGCAGATATTTCTAATTATGTCAAGAAATCTAACCTCACAGATGAAGATAGGATAACAGCGCTAAAAAATCTTTGGGAACCATATGCAAATTACAGTTTTCCTGCTACTGTCACTAGTGCTGTATCAAGTCAAGGAAAACCTCACCACACTCGGAAGTTCTGCTCATCTTGGCTGAGTAAGCATAACTGGCTAGCTTACTCAAAGGCAGAGGACAGTGCCTATTGCAAATTTTGTGTTCTCTTTGCACCCCATGAAGTCGGTTTAAGATCCACACAAGCTACAGGTCAACTTGTTTCAAAAGGATTTAATAATTGGAAGAAGGCCTTGGAGAAGTTCAGTCAACATGAAAATTTTTTCTATCATAAGGATTCAGTTCTCAAAGCCGATGAGTTCTTAAGGGTCACGGAAGGAAAAACGGTTCCTGTGGATCAAGTAATGGACAGAGGAAAGCAAAAACAAGTTTTGCAGAATAGGGCTATTCTTAAACCTATTATCAAAACAGTGATTTTTTGTGGAAGGCAAGGGCTGGCCATGAGAGGGCATAGAGACTGTGGGGATTTGGACGTATTGTCAGAACCATGCCAAGGCGAAGGAAATTTTAGAGCCCTTTTGCGACTCCGAGTTGATGCAGGAGAAGAAATACTGAAAACTCATCTACAAGGTTGTGCAAAAAATGCAACTTACATAAGTTGGAATATACAAAATGAGATTATTTCAGCATGCAATGATTCCATTGTGAAGCACATAGCAACTGAGGTGAATGAGGCCAAATGTTTTGCGGTTTTATGTGACGAAACCACAGATATTGCAACGGTAGAGCAAATGACACTTTGCGTTCGTTATTTGAAACGGTTTGAAGCAAATGATAAGTATAAAATTGAATTTAAGATAGTGGAGAACTTCCTTAAGTTTGTGCCCCTGACTGAAACTACAGGTCGAGCAATTGCAGATGCTATTCTTAAAGGCCTTGCAGACTGCAACATTGATACGTCTTTCCTCCGTGGACAAGGGTTCGATGGAGCTTCTGCAATGAGTGGAGAGTACAATGGCGCCCAAGCAATTATATATGAGCAACACCCCAAAGCCCCCTACGTTCATTGTGCATCACACTGTTTGAACTTAGCCATAACTTATTCATCTAGAGTTCCGGATATCCGAAACAGCTTTGGAATAATAGGGAACATCTCTAGTTTTTTCAACACACCAAAACGAAACCTTGTTCTCACCAGCAAAATTAATGCAGCTAATCAGGGAGAGACAGAAATCAGTGCCAAAAAACTGAAGAAATTATGCCCTACTCGTTGGGTGGAGAGACAAGATGCCGTCACAGTTATGGTTTCATTGTTTGATCAAGTAATCGAGGCTCTGGAGGAGATTACTACCTGGAATGACAAGGAAACATCAACAGAGGCTCATACCTTGTTATGTTCAATGTTAACATCACAGTTTGTCATAGCACTTGTTTCAGCTGACAGATTACTCAGCTACAGTGTTCGTCTGAGTGAAAAGCTGCAGGAAGTTAACCTTGATCTGGCAACTGCTGTGAGCGACGTAGAAGACGTTTTGAAAGCTATATCTATAATTCGAGAGAACGCAGAGAACGAGTTTCACCATCTGTTTGAACAAGCTGTTAAGAAGCTGGAACAGCATGGAGAAAACATTACTCTACCACGCCGTGCCACCAGACAAATTTATAGATCAAATTTCAACGTACAGACTCCTGAAGAATACTACAGACTTTCTATTTTCATTCCATGGATTGATAATTTCATCACTCACCTCCATGAAAAATTTCTCAAACATAAGGAATTTCTACAAAGTTTTGCATCTGTCGTTCCGAATGGAAGGCAGCCGACACTGGAAGAAAACGAGAGATTTGTTGCCTTATCAAGGAAATTTGCAGATGATTTAGGACCTAGATCAGATAATACTCTAAAAGCTGAACTACATCTGTGGTACATGAAGGTCTCTGCATTGAACAAGAAAACTAAAAGCCCAATCGAACTGCTTAACTTTTGTGACCAAAGGACTTTTCCAACTGTGTTTGAACTTTTAAAAGTGTATGCCACCCTCCCAGTATCAACAAGCAGTGCCGAGAGGTCATTTTCCACAATGAAGAGGTTGAAAACTTACTTGAGAAACAGTATGAGTGAAACCAGACTGAATGGACTGGCGTCAATGAACATTCACAGTGAAGTGGAAATTGATCCAGACCAGATAATTAATGCTCTGGCTACAAAGAAGAACAGAAGGCTGGACTTCGTTTTATGAATATGTATAGATCATAATTGAATAATATAACAATATGTAATCATGAGAGAGTGGTTGAAAACAAGTATACAGTATAAGCAGACCAGAACAAATAATTTTATCTTCATCTATTTCTTAATTTGTGTTGTTTTGTATAAATATCTACTACTACTTCTTCTAATCATTCAATTCTCTTGCACTGCACTGAAGAATTGTTAGTAATTTGATAAAAATAAATGTACAAAAAAAGACAACCGCCTTGTTAATTGATATGGCCTCTGATCATTTTTTCTCGGAAAATTTATCGAGGAGTCATCCTCCTTCATAAAAATTTTGTGCACCAATGGCCCCCCCCTTAGGAATATTCTGGGTGCGCCACTGTATATATATATATATATATATATATATATTCACACAGTCATGCCCCGTATCTGTTGATTTAGTATCTGCAGTTTACCGTAACTTGAAAAAAAACTTGGAAAATTAAAATAAGAATTAGAAAAACATTTTAAGAAATTTTATCTATGAAAAGCAGGTATATGTAAAAAATAGTAAATACATGGAATGATACATTAGAATAAACAGTACACTTAAATCACATACTTTGATTTCATTTAACTTTTCCTTTAGCTTAGCATCAACCAAGTACTTGATGAAAAACCCAACAAATATTAGAGATGAACAACTTTCAGAAATATTTTTGAGGCTAATCAAATATTCATCAACAATTTTTAAATCCTGTAATAAAAAAAATTAAAACATGAAATGCTATTTTAAAAGAGTTTTATATATATATATATATATTTTCAAAATGAAAAGAGGTATGGATGGAAGCAATGTAATTATTATTGTCCTATTAAGTGTCAATATTTAAAGTCTTCTTTAAGTAGAAGCTATGTAATTTTGCTCATTTATACTCGTGAACTTATTTCAAACATTTAATGTTAGTGATATTTGATATGGCTGGATCTCAACAATTTTCTCTTATATTTGTTTTGTGTATGACTTGATACATTCGTATTCTTTTTTTGCAATGTACCGGCTCTCCGGGAGTGTTGTCGCGACGCAAAGTATGCTTAACCGGGGTGAGGGGGTCTATGTGGCTGTGTGAGTTATACAAAATGAAACTGTAAAGAAAAGGTTACCAAAATGTTAATGAACGTAAATTTAAATATAAAAAAAAAATTAGAAAACAAATATTGGTTGGATTGGAAAGTTGCGCATTTTATTTACAGAGCACATTTTTTATATAAATATTCAGACAGTAATCAGTTATTTCTTTGTAGGAAATAACCCATTATGAATTACTTACTACACAACTGTCTATTATTCACAGGATTGAAAAAAAAAATAACATAAGTTAAAATATTTTTTAAATTACTATAACTTCTTCCAGGTTAAATCGCCTGACTATTTTACATATGTAGCCAATTTTTTGCTTTCAGAAGAAAAATGCATCTTAAAAATACAAAAAGGTTGCCAGCAGCTGGTTTAAAGCAAAAGCAGAGCCTAATAGTTATTCATATATAAAATATCTACTTATCTCTTTGACAAGCAAAACTGCAAAAATAAACTTACCTTTCCCCAAAGCTTTGAAGCACACCAGTAGGCCTTTTGATTTAGAAATTTACTCTGGGTGCCAGTTATAGAAAATAAAAGCAAGGCTTGACTTTGCAGCTGAAAATAAGTTTGGAAACAAATGAAGTTCATTTAAAATAGTTTATTCGAATTCTTATTTTGAAAATACAAACACAATGTTATATTTAGATATTTATTACAGAAATGTAAAAATATTATTTATGTTTAACAAGATCTATCAAAATTTTTAGGGGAGGGCAAATTGTAAATATAAAAAAATATCACAGCTGTATTCAATTTTTCTTATTCACAACATATATATATATATATATATATATATATATATATATATATATATATATATATATATAATATAAAGAAAGTGGATTATCAGAAATATATGGGTTATAGTAATTATGCGCAAAGCAGCAAGAGGTACTATACACCATAATATATGACAGGACCGCAGCACGATCATCAGATGCTGTATACATTTCACAGAGGTCAGCAATACAGATCGCTTGTACGGTAGTGAATTTACTCTCGTCCTCTGTTCATTCCTTTTTGAAGGTCTTGTGACAATTTTTATTGTCACTCCGGAGGTGGGCTTGAGCCAAAGCTGGCGACCAGGAGTGCAGTGCCGCGGCATTTATGACGAGCTCGTTGAAAACTGGGGAGTGAGGTCACAACCCCTTACCGCCATCACGTAAGCTTTTTGCTAAGCCTTCCTTCCTTTTTTCACTTTTTATCCATTCCTTTTTTATGCATTATATATATATATATATATTTATATATATATGTTATGAATAGGAAAAATTGAAGTTATTTAACCTCATTCTTTATATTCACTACATTGATGACTGATTTTTTTTTAACTATTAAGGGTCTTGACAGTGTTCTACTGATTCTTATATCCAGTTCATTGTTCACTTATGAATCAAAGTAATAATTTAATTTTTTTTCCCCTTTCTGGATGCTTTGATGAAAAATTATGTTGATGTTGAAGACCCAGACCGTCCGAGGACATGAGCAGTTGTTTGGAAGGCTGGGAGATTAGTAAAATTACTTATGAAAAATCATGTTGAAGCCCCAGACCACACGGCCAACCCAAAGGCTTTTGGCAACTATTTGTGTGGCCGGATGAAAAATCATGTTGAAAACCCAGACCATCAGACTCATCCGAAGGACTTGAGCAACTATTTGGACGGCCGGGGATGAAAAATCATGTGTAACAACTCTTGCTATTACTTTTACATCCACATTATGCTATTACTTTTACATCCACATTATAACACTTATACTGCTTTAAATAGAATATAAAATTTACAAAATTTTAATACTTAGGTTTACTGTTTATTTATTACAAATATGTGTATCTCGGCTATAATACAGTTTTAATTTTAATCAATAATTATATAAGATAAAATTAGAAGACATTGTTAAAAAAATAGATGGTTCTGAAACTGGCAAAAATAAAAATGCAATTAAAGCAATTAATTATTAAATGCAATTTGCATTAAAGATACAGTAGCCCCTCGTTATATCGTGCCTCAATATATCATGCATTCGGATATATCGTGCTTCTGCTATATCTCCCAATTTTTTTTTTCTGATATACAATCCTGATGAAGCTGCACTATACTGGAAGTTATTGTCAAACAGAACACAGGATTTTAAGAAAAAGCATGACTAATTTTGGATGCAAAAAGCAGAAGATGTTCCTTGCAGATGATAAAGTTGAAGATGCAGATGATAAAGTTGAAGATGTTCCTTGTGGTAAACAGCAAAAAAACCCTAGAGTTTTTAAGAATGTGAATAAGGAGAATCTACCAGTGGTATACAAAAGTTCAAGAAATGCCTAGATGACACAAACCTTATGCAAAAATTGGTTTTTTAATTTTATTCCATCAGCATACCTGCCAACTTATTTGGAGTAAAAATCAGAAGATTTTTGAAAAAAATCAGAATAGCGCGTAAATTGAGTTTTACAGAACAAATCGACATAAATCTGATTTTCAAAGGACACAATATAAATAATGCACAAATATATGAAACACACAACTGTTTTGAGATCTCTTTGGAAACAGTTATATGCATGTTCATTTGTACATTATTTACATTGTATTCTTCATCTCTCAAAATATTTTGACAGAAAGTTATGTTATGTAATGATGATATAATTCGTTATGTAATGATGAAAAATGATATTCTATTATAGTTAGAAAATGCAAATTTGGCAATTGCGTTTAAGAACAGGGTTGTTTAAATACATGGGCAAATTTAGTTTTAATGCATTCCTTTATATTAATTTTAAACTATGATTTTGTTATCTATAATAACTCATGCTTTTATTTTGTCAGTTTTGTTGAAATTA
Source organism: Amaurobius ferox (assembly GCA_951213105.1). Lineage (NCBI taxonomy): Eukaryota > Metazoa > Arthropoda > Arachnida > Araneae > Amaurobiidae > Amaurobius > Amaurobius ferox. The sequence goes on from OX578146.1 coordinate 59,243,955, forward strand.
AATCATTACAATAGTCAGGATTTATGAACTTAATTTCACAAAAAACAAATTTTTTACAATGGGCAAAACACAAATTTTTTGTTTCATGATCGTACTATTTATATGAAAATAATTAAAAAATTAACTTTTATAATCAACCAAACTATGAAAATAAGCTAGTTTAGTCCAGTTAATGTGCAACAATAGGGAGAAGGAGATCGATGGAAAAGGATAATTGCGTAATCTCGGAAACGTCCGCGAAAAAAACCTGAATTTTACGATCGTACTATTTATGTGAAAATAATTAAAAAAATTTGCCTTTATAATCAACCAAAATATGAAAATAAGTTAGTTTAGTCAAGTTAATGTGCAACAATAGGCAGGTGGAGATCGATGGAAAAGGATAATAGCGTTCTCTCGGCAATGGCTGCAGAGAAGAAAAAAAATCACTATTTATATGAAAATAATTAAAAAGGTGACCTTTATAATCAACTGAAATATGCAAATAAGCTAGTTTAGTAAAGTTAATGTGTAATAATAAGGGGATGGAGATGGATGGGAAAAGGCAATTGTGTACTCTCAGCAAAGCCCGAAAAGAAAAGACTGAATTGCGCATCTTATAATTTAAGCGAAATATAATTTGTTTAGTAAAATAATTCTTTATTTTTACTCGCACTATAAAAATAAATAAGGTCTATTGTTTTGATATGAAATCATTAGAAGAAGAAAATGGATGCAAACTGATAATTTTGGACTCTCTCAACAAAAAGGGGTAAAAGTAAAACAAAGATTTTCAAATGCTGCGCGAAGTTTTTTCTTCTATTTCCCCTTGTCCAATGACAACAATGTTTCCCCTTTGAGTCCAATGTCCCAATGTATTAATGACATATATGATGACATATATCACGGTGAGTATGGAGACAAAAATTTACAACTTATTTTTGATTCCTTTTCTGTGGGGGATTTTATGCCTCCACTTCCGGGTTAGAAAGACGAGCTTTGTCTGCCGTCCGTTTCTTGAATGCTGATTGCTGGAAGTACCAGAATAAATAGAGATTGTCAGACGAGAACGTCCGCGTTCATTTGGATTGCTTGTCACACGAGAACGTCCGTGTTCTCGTGTGACAAGCAATCCAAATGCTTCGCGACATTTTGGTGCAAAAATATAAATTTGGCGATAAATAGGCAAATTGGTGCGATTTTTAGGCGCAATTAGTAAAAAATATTAAAAATCAAAGAAATCGATTACGTGCGTAAAATCGTAAAACAAGAGAATTTTCGTAAAAATTACGAAAAATTTGTAAAAGTTGCCAGGTATGCATCAGTTCATCTTCATCTAAGAAATAAGGGTTTGGAAGAAAAGGCCATGCTCCTAATTGATTAATGCAGTGCTCATCCCGGTGAAGAAGAATTTATGTCATCAGATGGAAATATCAAAGCTATGATTTTGCCACTAAACACAACACTTCAACCAATGGACCAAAGAATAATCGTCATGTTAAAAAAAAATGATTGACGGGAGTTACTGAGCAACCCATTGTTTGTTGAAGAACGACCATTGCCTGAGCCAATGAAAAGTGTGAACTTAAAAGATGCCATGTACATTTCTCAAAAGGCGTGATCCGCTGTTAAATCAGAAACCATTTCCAAATGCTGGCTGAAAGTTTTAAATGATGCTGAACTCAAGGATATTGAAGAAAACTCAATAGAGCTTCTAGTTTAAAAATCCAAGTCGCTCAGTTTGAAGTGAAAGATTGGATTAATGTAGATGATAATGAACTGACTTCTGAAACTCTTTCAGATGAGCAGATCATACCTCATGTACGAGAAGAAGTGGACCTAAAAGATGCTAAGAGCGATGATGAACAAGCAAGTTCTTCTGTCACCATCAAAGAAGCCGTGGTTATGCTTGGCATAGCACAGCATTTGAAAGATGCAACTCAAATAATATGAGTGAGATGCAGTTGATTCATTTTCGCTCATTGATATTTTCTGGAAAGCAAGTTCTGAAAGAAAAATCGAAGTAACTGGCATTAGATTGTATGTATGTACCTTCTTCGCAAGAGAATGAAGTGTGAACAATAATCAATTAAATGTGCATGTGGACATAAAATTAAGAATGTTTCGAATTAAGAATAGCAAGATCAGGAGTCTTTATTATGCGATTCTTTTTTATTATTGTACTTTTGCTCCTAAATTTTTACTGCATGTGTTCATAAAAGCATAATTTTTATAATATCGCCCGATATATTGCGCATTCGGATATATCACGCATTTTGCCATGTCTCCCAACAAGAGCGATATAGCGAGGGCCTACTGTATTAATGAATACATTTATAAAGTTAACACCAATGGGGAAAAAATATACTTCTAGATAAATAATTCAAGAAACTGCTTAACCATGACTCATTATTAGCAATAGAAATGAATTTTGTGACCCATTACTACAGCTGTAAGAAAGCTTTTCAGGGATCCTTACCTCAAAAGCAGGGCATGGAAACCTTTGATTCCAACTCAGAAGACTTTTTTTTTTTCTGTCTGACTCAAAAATCATTTATAAATGGCAAATGTATTTAGTAATTTTTGCAGGATTTTTTAATCTTGTCATTTTTTGCAAAAAGTCTCCCTTGTACAATTGAAGAGCTTAATTCCCAAAAATCCTAAATCACATTCCCTTATCTGTCTCATAAAATGTGTTGTAGCTTGTAGTTTATGACACTGGGGTAAAAAGATGGACTATCAGCTGTCACAATGCATATGACAGAAGAATGAAAGTGATTTAGTCCCTTTTGGAATTAAGCTCTTAAATGGCAAATGTTACATCTATCACAATCATTGCCCCAAAGTATCAAAATTCTGCAGAAATCTTCTACATTATCAATGTAAAACTTGGTGGATAACAAATTTCATATGATTTTAGTGGAATTCTGCATAATTAGTAACGATCAAGTTTTTGTACTACATATATTAAGAGCAATTGTGATTGGAATACCATACAGTACAATTATGAAATGTCCATTTCCATTCACGTTTAAATTTAACAGGCACAACTTTAATTTTATCAAAATAATTTTGTACTAATTTGTATTTTATTAAAATACTGATTTTTCACATAAATTGTTTTTAACTGATGTTTTTTAACTTATTGCCTATAAAGACCATTTAAAAAATATAAAAAAATTTAAAATGCCAAAATAAAATACACTGTTGCAGAAAAAAACATATGCACACCCAAAAATAAAAAATTGAGCTATAGATGAGAAACTCTGCATGAAATTGTCATTTTAAGAGTTCAAATGATCAAACTGTCAGTGCTAATCATTCTATAAGGGCTCATGCAACGAGCATAAGAATGATGCATTGTGCAGCATTTAAAATGACGTGTTCTCACTCATAGACAATTGGAACTGAATTTTCTGCTTTGTAATGGCGTTGTGTACAAAGATGTCTGAGACGTACTCGATGGTGCTATGAACAATTGAGAGAGATCACATCACAGGCTTAAGGGAAGCTGGTTGGTTCAACAAATGTATCAGTTGCCATCTTGGTCAGAGCAATATGGTATTTGCTCGGTGTCGGCAACAGTGGATCAGAGAAAATCCATGTAACCATCAGATGCTCAGAATGCCCCCCCCCCCCCCCCCAGACAGACAATTGCTCGAGAAGATGGTGCAATCAGGAGAGGAGCCACATTCAGAGCAATGGCATTACTATCAGTCATTTGAAGGCATTTGTCATCCTCCATGCATCCTGTATCAAGGGATACTATTCAGAGACAAGTGGCAGAAGGTGGGATTAGATGTCGGCGACCATTAAGACATCTACCACTAATCCCTCAACATAGACAGAGCCATCTGGTACTAAGTTTGGTCAGTGTCCGACTGGAGGCATGTTGTCATTATCAGTGATGATGACTACCGTTTATGTGTATGGAGGACTAGCAAGCGTTCCGATCCCACATTTGTTATCAAGTGGCACATAGCCATCACACATGGTGTGACAGTCTGTAGAGCAATGTCATGGAACAACTGATCTCTAGTTGTGTTGCAAGCCAATCTAATAGCTTGCTTGTATGTCGACAACATTCTGTAGCAGATTGTTCTGCCTAAGCCTTCAAGCTGCCTAGGTTCCATTTACCAACAAGACAAAGCTCGATCACATGTTGCACGACTTTCTCAATAATGCCTTAGAGAATTTGATACCCACCCATGGACATCCAGGTCCCTAGACCTATCACCAATAGAGCATGCCTGGAATATGCTGGGACGTCAATTGCAGCCTTCTTAGAATACTATTGAATTAGCTGACCTGTTGCGACATTTGTGGCAGAATCTTCTGCAATGGGACATAAGCAACTTAACTGACACTATGCCGCACTGAATATTGGCTTGTATAGCTCCAAGGGAAGGATTTATCACTCACTAAAATGCCATTTTCTTGTTGCCACCATTTCTTAATAAAAGTTTTTTGCTCCAAAATTCTAGTTATTTGCATATTTCCTCAAACGATACATATATGCAGAGTTTTGTGGCTGTTACTCAATTTCTTATGTAAGTATATATTTTTTGCAACAGTGTACTTTTAAATAATTTTATTTTTAGGAGTATATATATAATAGTCGGTACATTAGTACTGATTATGACTCCTTTCAAAATTGCTTTTGACTCAGGATCCACAGTCCTGTTCAACAGTTGCTCCTTTTCTGCCCAACAACACATCAGTACATTTGCATGACTTTCTTCAGATAACTTTCTGGTACTTTAGTTTTACCATATAAATGATTTTCTAAGATTCACCATTTATGTGAAGAATAAAAATAAGAACTTAGCTATAATTTTTAAGTTCAGAAATAGTATCAACGAATTGAGCGATTCCAGAATATAATAATTATAAAAAATGTTTACCTAATTTCTATGCTTTATTAAAAATAAGCGACTTACCAATAACTGAATGTCATTATTATTCTTCTCAGACTTTAAAAATATTTCAGCAGCAACATGACAAGACCAGCTGAACACAGCATTACACACGTGAGCAACAGCTTTCCTAAAAATATACAAAAAATCCTCATATGATAAAACAGCATGATTTTCAAAATACTTTAACTTTGATAAACATATATTTCTATAACAGTTTAAGAGACCAACCAAGATAAAAATTAATTTCAACCTGCACACCAAATTAATATGAACTATAAAAAATAAAATTTGGAATAGCTTTTTAGCCCCAATGCTTAAGATATATATAATTAATTACTATTGCAGCAACAAGAACCAGATTTACTACCCAGCAGTTGGACAATGGTAACTGTATAATTTAAGGTACAGTAAAACTACTCAATAGCATATAGGATCTCGAAAATTTGTCAGTTTACCTGAAGGCAGACTTGGCCCAAGACACGGTTAAAAAATCTGATGTGGGCAGCACATGACTGTCCTTATATAATGCAATGTACTTACTACTTTTACAGTAAAAACAAAATAGGTTATTGTTATAGTAGATACTTATATTTTTTCCAAGATATTGAATTTTCATCAATTAGTCGTTATTTTCATTGATTTAGCGTCATTTTTATACATTTGGCAAGATTTTCTTTAATTTGGTAACATTTAAAAAAGTCGCCAAGTTGGCGACATTCTACCAAATTCGTCGCCAAAATCTCACCAAGCGTTATAGACAGAGAAATAATTTATTCTTATAGCAGATAAATAACTATTGGCGTTCAAATACAAAAGAATTACTCAAAGAATCTTTTTTCATGAATGGAATGAGCTAAATCGACGAGAATAATGTCACCAAATTAATAACATGATATTACATATGAAAAGTGAACATGTTTCTCAATAGGAAATATATATATTTTTTTTATATATATATATAATTTTTTTGAAAAATGTGCAATATCTCGAGAACGGTTTATGCTAGCGTTCTAAAATTTATGTTAATAGTTTTCTAATGAAAAATTAAATAAGAAATGTCTATTTGCATAACTATAGTAGAGGTTTTGATTTTTTGATGATTTTTACAAAATTTCATTCGAAAATTTAGGGGTTTCTGAACATTTGATTGCGTATAAAAACAATAGGCTTCCAGTATTCACAGATTGTAATTTTTGTACCAAATTTCATTTGAATCAGTCCATTCATTCGTCAGTTATCATCTCCACAGACTCACTGACACATGTTTGGGGGGGGGGGGGGGGGGTGAGAGAAAAAGCTTTATGATATATTAAAACAATTCTATATGATTCAAAACTTTCTAATTGACCAGTTACCCTAAGTGTACAAATATGTACTAATCCTGTAAAATATTAAAAATGACACTTACCTAAAAATAAAAAACATTAAAGTGAGAGGAACACAGAATTTAGGTTTTCAAAAATCTAACGTTTATTAAAATTTTAAATTTCATTTTTATAGAATTTTCAAAACATTTTACATCTCATTAACTAGACAAATTAAACATCTTAAATAATTTAAATAAACTGATTTTATACAAAGGCCGGTCGTTTAGTGGTTAGTACAAACGTTAGAATATTAAATTTAAAGTTAACAATGTTAAACTTATTCAATTATTTATCAAAACTAGAATTTGGGATAAAAGAACATAAGTTAGCCAAAAGGAAATTTAGAACAAAAGTTAAACTTAACCTCAGGTTCAGGTGACCTAAAGTATATAGGTCAAAAGAGGTCTTATTTAATGCTAACTCAATTAAACTTTAAAATAGTCTAAATTGACAGAAGCAATTAAAAATTAGCATTTAAAAGATATCACCCGGATGTAGAGCTGTCATGGAACATGCTGGATGCATCAGATCCCAACAGATGAGACGAAGATGGAAAGGCAAAAGTCCAATCTCTTAAACATGAGGAAAACCATCCATTCCAGTCCAAAAGAAGGACCGTTCACACGACAGCAAGCTCCTCAATGTCGTAAAATTTGATCAGCACCAAACCTCAATCAACGATTTCTTCATCGGAAACAATGGACACTTCTTTACTCATCAGTACTAAACGCCGAGCATATAGTCCAGTAATCTCATATGGAAATGCCGACTCAATACGCCATATAAAGAATGCACACGGATAACGATAAACAACTGCTTAATTGGCGTCATAGCACTTCTCAAATCTACAGAGCAGGCGAGAACTTGTAGATTAAACAACGCCTTCCTTCACAGACCACTCATTAGAAGCACTCCGAAGACAAAACATTGTCCAGCCACTATTAATCGATTTAAATGATGAAGACTTCTCGGGATGTGAATAAATAACATCATTTAGAACATCGTTGAAAGTAACCAGGTGCAGATATTCACACGAACAGAGATGAGGAAATAAGATATTTCATTCCAATGCGATGGAATGCATAAGAGTGCCGAAGCGCTAAAAAACAACTTTGTAGATCACATCTTGGGTTCTAATTCAGAAGGAAGAGAAAAAGAGCGAAAAAACGCGCGATTTTACTTATATACTGTGAAACATCGCTGCCACAGATTGTAAACAAAATTATCGATAAACGATAAAATAATTAATGACAGACGATTTTAATATTACGGTCAACCAATTAAAAGCTTGAAATTTTAAAGAAGAGAAATGGAATTTCAAAGCAGACGAAAATTAAAACGAAATGAAGTGAAACGATTTGGAAATATACGAATTCGACAATAATTTAAATATGGACAATTCTGAAATATTTAAAAAGCTGAAAATAGAATAAAACTGAAGATTGCGATGAATTAACCAATTTTTAACCGAGAGTAATAAATTTGGAATCAAATCAAAGGGAATAAAAAGGGCAATAAATAGAATTCCAAACTAGCCAATTTAAATAAATTTAAATTGCTAAATCCTAAAAAGAATGAACTTTCGCCGTTTTTAACACAAAAGCTATGGAATAGAACCTATTTGGAACAGAAGAATATCAAAACCTAAACAATTGGAAAATGGAGAGTGACTATGTAAATAAGACCCCTGAACACGTTTAAACTAAAATCAAAATTCCTAAAATTATTAAATATCCAAAAGTATAACCCAACACACACACACACAGACATTACCTCAAAAATGTTCGATTTGTGATCAGGGATGCTTGAAACGTGCTCTCCCATCAAAAAGTAGAGTTTGAATTTTCGACCCTGTCACAATACTTTCATTATACATTATTGTATATAAGGAAAGTAAAAAATATATTGCCCAAGATGTCCGAGGTGAATAAAAATTATAATCAGGCATGCATTATTTTTACTTTCCTTATATACATAATGTATAAGGAAAGTATTGTGACGGGGTCGAAAATTCGAATTCCAGTTTTCGACGGGACAGCACGTTTCAAGCATCCCTGATCACGAATCAAACATTTTTTAGGTGATGTTTGTGTGTGTGTCTGTGTGTGTCAGTGAGTCTGTGGAGACGATATCTCATGAATGAATGTAGCGATTCGAATGAAATTTGGTACAAAAATCATAATTCGTGAATACTGGAAGCCTATTGTTTTTAAACGCAATCTAATGTTCAGAACCCCCCCCCCCCCTAAATTTTGGAGTGAAATTTAGAAAAAATCATCAAAAAACCAAAACCTTTAATAAAATTACACAAATAGACATTTCTGATGTAATTTTTCCTTAAAAAATGATTTACAAACTTTAGAACGCTAGCATGAACTGTTCTGGAGATATTGCACATTTTTCAAATAAATTTATAAAAAAATTCCATAAATTAAAAAAAATATATTAACTGTTGAGAAACATGTTCACTTTTCAAACGTAATATCATGCGATAAATTGGGCGACATCATTCTCATGGATCTCCAGCTCGTTCCATTCATAAGAAAAGATACTTTTACATTTGTATTTGAACGTCAATAGTCATTTATCTGCTATAAAAATAATTTATTGCTCCATCCATAACGCTTGGTGAGATTTTGGCGACGAATTTGACAGAATGTTGCCAACTTGGCGACATTTTTAAATGTTGCCAAATTAACAAAAATCTCGCCAAATGTATAAAAATGACGCTAAATCAATGAAAATGACGACTAATTAACGAAAATTCAATATCTTGAAAGAATATAAGTATCTACTATAAGATTAACCTATTTTTACTTTTCTTATATACATAATGTATAAGGAAAGTATTGTGATGGGGGTCGAAAATTCGAATTAGAGTTTTCGACGGGAGAACAGGTTTCAAGCATCCCTGATCACAAATCAAACATTTTTGAGGTGATGTCTGTGTGTGTGTATGTGAAAGTATGTGTGTGTGTGTATGTGAAAGTATGTGTGTGTGTCAGCGAGTCTGTGGAGACGATATCTCCCGAACGAATGGAGCGAATCGAATGAAATTTGGTACAGAAATCACAATCCGTGAATACTGGAAGCTTATTGTTCTGAAATGCAATCGAATGTTCAGAACCCCCCTAAATTTTCAAGTGAAATTTTGAAAAAATCATTAAAAAATAAAAACCTTTAATAAAGTTATGCAAATAGACATTTCTTATGCAATTTTTCCTTAGAAAACCATTGACATAAACTTTAGAACACTAGCATGAATTGTTCTCGAGATATTGCACATTTTTCAAATAAATTTATCAAAAAATCCCATAAATTAAAGAAATATATATTAACTGTTGAGAAACATGTTCAAGTTTCATATGTAATATCATGCGATAAATTTGGTGACATCATTCTCGTGGATCTAGCTCGTTCCATTCGTAAGAAAATATACTTGAGTAATACATTTGTATTTGAACGCCAATAGTCATTTATCTGCTATAAAAAGAACTTATTTCTCCGTCCATAACGCTTGGCGAGATTTTGGCGATGAATTTGGCGGAATGTCGCTAACTTGGTGACTTTTTAAATGTTGACAAATTAACGAAAATCTCGCTAAATGGATAAAAATGACGCCAAATCAATGAAAATGACAACTAATTAACGAAAATTCAATATCTTGGAAATAATATATCTACTATAATAATAATTTTTTTTTTGCTGTAAAAGTAGAAAATTCATTGCATTATATAAGGAAAATCATGTGCTGCCCACATCAGATTTTTTACTACATGTCCGGCCGAACATGCATGTAAAATAATTTAGTAGACACTCATTCTCTTCAATTGTACTATGATGAAGAATGCAAGGAAATCTTGTAGGCAATATTAAACTTAAGTTCTGCTTGCCATAAGTGGTAATATTAAAAGCAATTGATTTCTTATTTTTGATATGTTTATTTCATTAAAGGTAGATTTTTTAGTTTTGATATTGAATTATAGGCTATGTATAATGATAATTTACATTGTAAAATTGTTATTGGAAAATTTACATTGGCCTAGACAAAAGGCAATTTTCTGTAGAAAACTATGCAAATTCCTAATCCGTAGTATGACATGATGAATTTCAGGTACGACCCCCCGATTGTATGACCCCTGATATTACAAGGGTTTTTTTCAATGTTTTTCCTGTTAAAAAAAATGCTACAACATGTGTGAAAATCAAACTCTTCAATGACTTATCTAATTACTGTTTTGAAATACCTTCCGGTGCAATTCACTGTTCTGCTCAGCATAATATAATTATAATAGCTGTACAGGATATTCTATGTTTAACTAATAACTATGTCAAGAAGTGCATGTGCACTTAAAGTGGCTCATGGTTGCTACTAGTATAAACTGGCAGCATGATAACCAGCCTGTTCACATGTTACATGTATACTTCTGTTTTTTTTTTTTTATATATATAATGATTATATAATTGCCAATAAATTTTACTGCAATTTTCTTTTTTTTTTTTTTTTTTTTTTATAGAAGAAATGCCCAGAACAGATGTGCAAATTTTATTATATTTATATGGCAATAGCGAGTGAAAAAAAAATTTTTGGCAAGTAAACTGAACTCAAATTTCTTACTATTGCAGTTATTGTATTTTCATTCATCTGTATTATAAAGATGAGCTATGGATTAAATCGATCCATTTACAAGAAATGTAACTTTTGACTTTAAAGCATCCTATTCAATTTTAAATTTTAAAGGAAGCAGATTTATTTAAGTGATTGGATATTGGAGGGATACATATGTATAGAAAAAGTTTAAAATAAAATCAACAGGAATATAGCAAATTCTAAAATGGGTCAATTAGATCCATTCACAGGACGAAAGTTAATGAAAATTCTTAGTCTTTGGAGAGTTCAGGTGGTTTGAGGTCTCCTAAGAATTTTTTTAGACTGAATTAGGTTATCTGCTACAGAGTCATTCAAAAAGCTATTGTGCATATGCCAAGCATTTTCTGTAGATGCATTTTATTGTGCTTACTGGCTACATGCCAAGGAGATCTGCGCCAAAGATTTGGAGGTGTTGCTCTGGACAACAATCCAGATATTGGTCTGTTCCAGGCTTTCTCTTTGTGCATTAAGGCTGAAGCCAGCACAGCCTCTTAAGAGCCATATTTTAGTTGTACTAGATTTGTAACATAATATTGTTGGTATCAAATAAAACAAAGTAATAGTGGAATTAAAATCCTAATTTAACATTTATTAATTTAAATTCACTTACGTAGAATATGTATTCTTATGCATTTCAGCAACATCATTGATGGTCTTTATCAAATAAGGGATACTAGCAGGCTGGTGCTGTACAAGATTATTGACATAATCATCTACAATCTTGGTTGACTTCCTATCAGCATACCGAGGCAATGTCATTTGCAAGAGCTTACAAATTGCTTTTAAGGTCGGTGGTTCCCCATCTAAAAAACAGAAAAAAATTATGTATAAAATTTATATCATGTATTAATTAAACATAATTGAAACATAATTTACATAATTAAACATAATAACATAAAATTAAACATAACATAATTAAACATAATTTTCAATACATATGTCAGGTTTTTTTCTATAAAACTATTGGTAAAATGTATAGTGTCAGTGTGCTTATCAATCTATTGTACTTCTTTTAGTAATTTGAACATATCTCAGTTTCTAATTATGCTATAGCTTAGCTTCAAAGACTGTACTTTTTAGTTTAAGCTAACATAAGCCATGTAATGTGCTGAATTGCATGCTTCACAAAAATTTTTGACTTACTGTGTTTGCTGTCTTGTATATAAAATTTTCAAAATACCAATATCCATATATGCTACATATTATCCAGTATTATGACTAGATACTCAGTTTCATGTACAAAGAATCCATTCATTGAAGTTTGCCATCAACTATTAAAATCGGGGCTAGTGCATACCTGAAACAGTTCACCATTCTCCACAGATGAGATTTGTCAGCTGTAGAAAATATAATCCTGATATGAAATAAAATCGGGGCATGAGCAAAAATTACAATACTATTCAATGAGATTTAGGTATTATGCATAACTTCAGAAATTGATTTGCAATCATTAGATATTGGCGTTTATCCTTTTTATTAACACTTTACAACACAGTTGAAAAGTGTTTATGACTTTGTTCATTCTGTCTGTCTGTCTGTCCATTCGCACGATAACTGTCGTAAAAATGACTTTATCAAAATGAAATTTAAGTATGTTGTTCAGATGGTCTGTGGGACCTATGGGAATATAAATGAATAATATCGCTCAATTAGTTTTGGATTGAACCCGGGTTGAAAAAATGAAATGCATTGAACTCTATGGGACCTAATTTTTCAAACATTTTTTAAACAAATTTAAAATTCACATATTATTGCTGCAAAAGTTTTAGGAAATATTCAAATTATCCCATAAAAAATATATAAAAAAAATGTCAACAAATATACTTGGTAGTTTTTTAGATAAAAATTAAAATAATTACACCCATATCATATGAAGAGATCATGTGATCCACTTCAAAATAAAATATGGCATATGGCATCAATCTAATATCAAAATCGTGGTTCAAAGTTTTTTTTAATTTATATTTAGTGTTGTAACTGTCCTAAAGTTGCTTCATTTTTGCTTAATTTCTGTGCATATGTATTCTGAAACAATGCAATTAGAATATATTTGAGTGTAAAATAATAATCAAACTTTGATTATTTCTACAACAAAGCTTAATTTTCACTTATGGAGAATGTAAACACATGAAGCTGTAAGATGAGTTGTATAAGAATTGATGAATTGCTTTAATACAAAATTTTTTAGCTCTGGAGTCTGCAATATAGCTGATATGAATGAAACATTCATTGATTTTACATAGAGATGCAGACGATTTTATAGCAGACTTTTTCGATGAAGTTTTAAGCATAGCGTTAAATTACTTCTACCTCCATAGTTTTAAGTTTTTAAGTAAAATAAATTATTGTAGTAATGTGATGAATAAAAGGAATGGAAAAAAATGTATAAATGAAATATTTACTGTTTTTTCATAGAGAGCCAGGCAATTTATATTTCAATGATGTCATTTGAATAACGTTCAGTTTTTTCAATAAAGTTTTAAGTTTTCAAATATAATACACTATTGTAGTATTGTGATAATTTTTAAATTATCTCTGAATGTATCGCATTTTAGAAATGTTTAAATAAAATTGCATTACAGTTGGAAAGTGCTTCATAATCAATGCTTTATGCATGATCGATCTCTCTTGTTTACAATAACATTAGTAAATCAGCCTAATCATGGTGGCTATAGGAATTTTTCTTAAATCTTTTAGTCGTCTTTGAGGTTGAATAATGGATTTTATTTTGTAATTTCCAACACACCATTTGTTTTCATTGTTTTATTGGAGCAAGTACAAGTTTTTCCCAAGTTTTGATTTCAATTGCAATAAGTCATTAATTTTTAGTCTATATGCCGCACCATCTACATTCATTAACAGATGTTTTAATGCAAGGTCATACTGTTTCATGCAAATGACCTTCATTAAGGCATATTACATATGCTATATGTATTCTTATACACTAGTTCATAACATAAGATGAACTGTGAGAATATAATAAAGTACCATAGATTTAATAAAGAACTGGTTCTAAAAGTGTTAGCAACTTTATAGTGATATAAGATAATAATCCAGCACTTAAGATAATAATCCAGCGCTGCAGTGTTTCATGCAAATGACTTTCATTAAGGCATATTACATATGCTATATGTATTCTTATACACTAGTTCATAACATAAGATGAACTGTGAGAATATAATATTTAAAGTACCATAGATTTAATAAAGAACTGGTTCTAAAAGTGTTAGCAACTCTACAGTGATGTAAAATAATAATCCAGCACTTCTCCATTGTCATACTGGGAAGTCAAAAGTAAATTGAATTATATTGCAAGGAATGTACAGAGGGTTTATTTAGAAAACCTTATCAACTATATAACATGAGTAAAACTGAAATTAGAATCTCTTGCCATAGTTCTATTAATAATTAGTCATGCAACATTATAACATACTGTCAGATAGTAAAGCTGCAGATTAACAAATTTGGTTACTGTGAAGCAACAGCATGAACCTACCTTGCTTTGAAATTTTTAGGTACAACCTGCACTGACGAGTGTTGCCCGCAGAGACTCAGACAAACAACCATTCAGACAAACTGATATTCTATTGAAGAATGAGTGGATTTCAGAACTATTTGAGTTTCAGTTAAAGACAAATGCCATGACATGATAGAGTACTCATTCGAAGACCACACATTATAAGAAAAAACCAAGTAGAGGTCATTGGCCAAGTAGGTCTCAAAAAGTTACTGGCAAAAAAAATTTTCACTGACCGAACATATTTATCATGAATTTAACCTTTCCTGTATTGCTTATTAAGATGTATAAAGTGTGCATATAATGTCATCTACTGAAACCTTAAAAATCATTTACTAAACAGTTGAGTTACATTATGACCATCTGCTAATATCCAGAATAATTGGCAGCACAGACGGCAGCCAGACGCTGTGGGAGTGACTCAATATGGTGTTGAATGGTAGGTAAACTTATTTGGAGTCATGCAGACTGTAGTGCATCCAACATTTTCTGAGAGGCACATAGTGGTGGATCCGGTCATAGAACATGTCGACCGAGGTGATACAGATGCAGACTCTCACATGGGGACACAACAGCCCAGTGGTTAGCATGCAGGAATTGTACTTGGATGGCCTGGGTTCAAATCCCGTCACTTCCAAAACTGTTGCCGTGTTTATCATGTGGAGTAAGATCACGCTAAACACGTGGGTCCGTAAGTCCGAGAGGGTGGTAGAGGAAGGAGAATAAGGTCCCTGTGGATGCCTCCCCCACTAGGTTCCGGTCTAAATTGGGTGACACTTCCTGGCTGTTCAAACAAATACCTTATACCTTTCTGGTAGGTTGGACGGTCTGGGTCGAAGAAGATGAGGCTCACGGTGGCCAGGTCGCCATTGGCAGTCAAGTTTGCAGTTATGGCGACATTATAACAGTAAGTCGCCATTTCTGGTGACTGACAGATCGGGATGATTGCCTCTTGGTTGTGGACCATGAAACACTGTCAATCGCCTTGTTGTTGTGAATCGTGGGCAGATTGCTGCAAGGTCGTAGACAGTGATTACATAGCCACACGTGAATTGCAGTCAATTACAATTTGCATACTAATTACTAATAAATGACAAATCTCACAGATCCAATAGTCATTTTATTTTAAAATCATCCTACAGACGTAAAAACAATAGCCAAAATGCTTTCGAATATCTTACATGTTCATCCTCAGTGGCAATACAATTAGAAACAATGCCAATGTGCTTAAATACAATTCAATACTGTCAAGTAAAATTTGCATATCATGAAATTGTCAGTTATACAAAAAGGTGGATTATGAGTCAGATTATAATTTATACAAAGTTCAAAAGGAGTTTTGGTTGACCCCTTGGTTGAAAGATACCATCATATTTTTCTAGTAGGCTGTTGAGCTGACTTCTCTGAGTAGCTGTCAGATTCTCTCCTTCACTTTCCTGCAATTGACAAACGTTAATCAGAACTTGTTTAACCTAGTGGAATTCTAGATTGGATTGGGTGCCCAATTCTTCTTTAAATGGATACTTGTGATTTGGGTTATCACAAAAATACCAGCATTTGTTCTTTATGTGAAGAACAATACCCGCAGATTTCAGAAAATCTGTTCCAAGAAGAGTTCAATTTCCAGTAGCATTTGGAAGGAAAATCAAATCCGTCAACACTTTCTTTCCTTCAATTTCTATCATCACTTGGGCAGTGTAGCAATCAATAAAAGACTGCTGACCATCTGCCAGACTTATTGTCAACTTCGTTTTTTGAAATGATAGTTCATGCTCTTTGAATACTTTCAAGATCTCGTCTCCCGCAATGAAATATGTAGATCCCGTATCAGAAGACACTCTACCTCTTCTTCCACAGAATGTTATGTCTACTAGGGTAACTTGAGGACCCTTAGTAAATGTTGAGAATGCTTTATGCTATTTGAGGAAACTTTCCTTTTGATTGGGAAACAATCAGGATATTTAGCTTTAATGAATCCAGGTCTTCCACATCCATAACATCTTAACGACTGTCTTTTGTCTCGAATATACTTGAATTATTCTACTCTGTTAAAAGGTGCAGTTTTTTAATGGGATCAAAACTTCCGGTTGTGTGCATTTCTTTGCTCATCTTTTTCTAACCATTGGGTAAGAAATTTCTGAAGTTTACATACGCATCCAGTTAGTTCTTAAGCTAAATCTGAGGGAGAAATTATCTGTTCCCACTCATCCAAGTAATGCTCTTTGCATTCTGGAGTGCAGTGTTTTTTCATTTGATCAGAGATTATCAAATTCTGCAACTGCTTAAAAGTGGAAATGTCCAATTCTGATATCCATCTTTCAAAAAAACTTCTGATTTCGAAATAGAAATATTTCCATGTGTAATCAGTGCTTTTCTATATTGAGAAAATAACTTTTGAAACCTTTCTGCCATCAATTTAAATCATTGCAAAAGGATGCCACCGATGTGAGAATAATCCTTAAAATTTTCTTCGGACTCTCTAGCAATGAGTTTTGAAACATCGTTGGGCAGGGTTCCTATGAGATAAGTCACCCACAGGTCTTCCGTTCTGACTGGCCAACTGTAGCCTTAGCTTTTCTATCTCAAATTCTCTATTTTGCTTTTCCGCTCTTTCTTTTTCTAATTGTTCTCCTTGTCTTTGTTCATTTTCTCTTTCTCTTTGTACATTTTCTCTTTCTCTTTGTTCGTTCTCTCTTGCCCTCAGTTCGTCTTCCAGTCTTTTTTTACGAATAATACCCTCAAAAAGATTTCTTACAAATTCTTCATCCTTCTTATACGCCTTTTTCTTTAGAATAATATCCCTAAATTCAATGACTTTCAGATCACCATTCCCATTTTTTCCGAATTCAGTCACTAGTTGTTTCAGATCAACTTTTTCCTCCTTTCGCTAAGAATGCCAGCGCTATCTGTGCTATTATTTTACAAATATGAATGTTCAGTTCTATTAAATTTGAAAATTGTTCTAAACAATTTAAAATTTTGTTCTAAAAGTTCTACATGAAGAAGCAGAAATCCCTTTCACTTCAAGAATTCAAAGAAATAGAATTTTCGTCTTTGAGTGGCTCAAGAACAACAACATTAAATTTATATTTATTTCAAATATCTCAATACCACTTTAATTTACTTAAAATCAATAGTATGTATCAATTTTATCCATTAAGGTTTCAAAACTTCAACTATTATTACGACTTACACGCAACAATATATTGTTCACGCGGAGTACGATCACGTTAAACATGTGGGTCCGTAAGTCCTTCCGAGTGGTTGGTGGTAGGGGAAGGAGGGTACGGTCCTTGTGGATGCTTCCCCCACTGGGTTCCGGTCTAAATTGGGTGGCACTTCCCAACCGTCCAAACAGTTACCTTACACCTTCCTGGTAGGTCGGACGGTCTGGGTTTCAACAACAACAACAATATATTCAAAATAACATTAAAATGAAAGTACGAACGATTTCAAAATTCTTATATGTCAGAATTGACAACATCAATTTATTCCATTTAAGCCAGGGTGGCTCTTATCTTTTAATTTTCTAAAACATGGTTATGCTAATTAAAAATTACTTATCTTAATTCCACTGACTAGAGATGAATATAGAATGTTCCAAACTTTACCGAGGATTCGGGGGTCGCTTGTTGGTC
Source organism: Amaurobius ferox (assembly GCA_951213105.1). Lineage (NCBI taxonomy): Eukaryota > Metazoa > Arthropoda > Arachnida > Araneae > Amaurobiidae > Amaurobius > Amaurobius ferox. Next base: position 59,262,026 of record OX578146.1, read on the forward strand.
ACCACTATTTATAAGGCTTTTTCTGGTATAGAGGTTAGGAAAACACTCACTATTTAAGACTTCACAAAACATCACAACATTTAATAATACAAAAAAATTACAAACTTGTTACAAAGCATAGATAGGATTAACTATATATTACAAACACGTTGGCTACGTGCTTCGAACACCATTTCAAACTGGACTAATTTGTAAACAAAACAAATGTTCTTAAGTCTGGTTGAGTGCTGCCATCTAGTGTTCTTTTGAGGAAATACAGAATGTCTATTACAAGTTTTAATAGTCTAGTGGCTAATGCTGGTTTTGTTTTCTATTAGTTGTTTTAAAATATAATAATAATTTTTAAAAAAATGTGTATTTCTTCTGAATTAAGAATTTAACTTAGCTATAATTATGTAAAAAAAACAGACAAATGAGAAGAAAAATTATATAGGAACAGTAGTGCAACAAAAATTTTCTCTGGTGAGGGGAGTATTCACTCTATAAAGAGTTACAATCTTGAAATTAGCACAAAAATTACTTTTTCTTCATATAAATTAAATTGAGGGCTTTTGGGGGAGGTTTTCTTTTTTAACTTTAAAAACCACCCCCTGGTTGCACCTATGAATAGAAATAATGAAATAGTAACTATTTTAGGATTTCTAAAAGAAAATTATACTGTCGGCCAGATATATACCGGAAGTCCAGTTTTAAATTTAGGTTGAATATCCGGCATCCGGCCAAACTGACATCCATTGCATCACTACAGAAAAGTTTGAAAAACACTGCCTTAGAGAATCCCACTATTCTTTCTAGAATTCGACTCTGAATCCATATAAGTTCTATCTATAGCCAATCTTAAGAAATAAGTTTAAATTTTTTTTTAAGAAATTTTTTTGAACCAGAAGTGAAAAAAGGACTGAAGGTTGAAATCCTTAGTTAACCCCAATCAGCCCCGGAATTTTATACTGAATCCATATCAGTCATTATTTCTATCTACAGCCAATTCTGAGAAATAGATGTTTTAAGGAAAATTCTTAAACCAGAAGTGGAAAAGAAACTGGAAGTAAAAATTATTAGTAAATCACCCTACTTCCTTTAGAATTTGAAATGGAATCCACATCATCTAAACTATATCTATAGCTAATTTTGAGATATAAACGCGTCAAGAAAAGTGACAATTGTTGAATTGGAAATGAAAAAGAACCAGAAGTAGAAATCCATAGTGAACCTCTAACCTCTCAGAAATATGTTGTTAACTTCAAATCAGTTATTATCTGAGCTCTATCTATAGCAGATCCCAAGAAATAGATGTTTCAAGGAACCATTTTTCCTAAAAAATATAGTAAAACAAATTTTTGCAACAATAAAACTCATAATACAGTGCTACCTTGATTAAATGAATGCCAAGGGGCTAAGATAAATGCTCGTTAATTCAAGGTATTACTGCATGAAACCAAAATCTTGCCTTTAGATGAGTTTTAAAAAATTTTGTGGCTTCAAAAATTCGTCTCTTTTATAATGACACATTTTGGTTTCCATAATTGGCATTCAACCTTACTTTTCCATTATCATCAATAGATATTACTTTCAAACATTTCCCATCCAATACTGCACACATCATAATCCATTAATTATCTAAATGCATTTGCATAACGAGCAGCAGTATCTTCTATCTTTTCTCATGTCTTTTCAATAACTAACTGCATTGCAACTCTTTAATTTACTTAAAATATAATAATGCACAGTGAACTCGAATTGCCTATGTTACTGCATTCACAAAGAATGCAACTTTAAGCTTTCATCTTGCCCCTTATCTTTAAATACATAGACAGGAAGGAGCCATCTATTAAACAACATCATATAAATCCAATATGAATGTAAAGTACATAATAAATTATTTTTTTCAAAGGCTACTATAGTCCACAGATACTAAACATCCCACTAATTAACATCTTTATTGATACCAAGTTAAATTGAAAGAAGATGTCTAGATTAACATCTAGAAACGATTCCATGACTAGTAGAGTAGCCGTTATCTCTTTCGTGAATTGTTCATCTGCAGTTTAAACACGATAGTTCGAAATCTGAAGGAATGTATCATGAAAATACAAAATACTCTGAAAATGCATTTTTGATACATTACACAAATACTTTACTTTTTTCAAATTAAAATACGGTAAATTCTTAGAATAGATCCCCCACTCTTTTAAGTATAAAATTACGCCAAGTTGGCGCGTTTCTCCATATTTTGAAATTGCCTCCTCCCAACTGAAGTGACATATATTCCAGTCAGGGTTCGAAAAATCTATTGCCCGACATGCCCGGGGCATATAAAAATTTCATGTATTAATGTAACTTGGCATGTATTAATTTTTATTACATGCCCAGTCGGGCATGTAATAAAACTTTATTTGACATTAACCTGATTAGGTCAATCGGTAGCCAAAATCGAGTAACCAGCACTCTACTGCAAATATTTTATGTTCAACTTTTAAAGCCGAGTAAGAGAAGAGGATGAAAAAGAAAAGTCTTAATTATTCAGCAATGGACTATGAATGGCTTTCGCAGCGAGATAGTTGATAACTGTGGGGAGGAAACAAAGTTTCACAGTTTACGGGCGACAGTGACGTCAAAGAAACTGTCAAAAGAAACAAGCAGAGCCTCTGGCACAGTGCCAAAGCAGCTCCTCGTTCTCTTCTCTCTCGCTCTTTCATTTGTGCTTGATTCCTCGGGTAGCTTTGGGAGATTTGTGGACGTGCACAAATGTTGATAAGCAGAGATGCAGATTACTATAGAATCCCTGTAGTTTCTATCTGAAACATCCTCATACTACGTACAAAATTTGCATAGTTTCCTACAAAAAATTCCCTTCTGTCTAAGCCAATGTAAATTACGGTCACATGCATGTTAATGTCAATCATGATGATAGGGATTTACAGCCGCATGTAATGTAAATTGCAATTGCTTTTTTATGGAAGTAATAAATATGCTTCTTCAAAAGTTGTCTAGTCTAATTCGGCATAAATCGCTAAACGGTTATTTTAAAAATTATTTTAGCATAAATAGTATTCAATTCCCATTTTTGATATATTTACTTCATTAAAAGTAACTAATTTTCTAATTTTGACATTTAATTATAGGCTACATATATGATATTTAATATATTTACTTTCATGGGTGCCAGAGCTATCAATAATGAAAAATGTCATTAGGAAAATGTTGGGCATGTAAAATTTTATCTTAGGCATCTATATATTTGGACAACATGCCCGAAGGGCATGTAGAAATTTTTTGATTTTTCTAACCCTGATTCCCGTGTTTTCAAACAGGCTCCTCCTACCAAAGTGATGTCATATTCTACAGTTTTATGAACTGGAATTTTGTTAAATGATATTGCAATTGAATATAAATAAAAGTGAATAATACTCAAAAAGATTACAAAATACAATTTTTGTGCATTTTAAAAATATTGCGTAATGGCAGAATAATAAAATTTTAGAAACCATATTGAAACACGCAATACTTAATATTTTTTTAATTTAAATCAATATCAAAAACTTATAAATTTAAAAAAAAGACAATACTTCAACAAAACTTAAGAAAAACGGTACTTAGAAAAAGGATTGTACTTTACCTAAATTTAAGAAAAAACAGAGCTTAGAAAAAAGATTGTACTTTAACTAAATTTAAGAAAATAAGAATCTTGAAAAATCAATACTTAGGAGAATCATTTTAAAAACACGGGAAAATACAAAAGGCAATTTTAAAACACGGGACGAATAAATAAAAGAACTAACCTTTATGTAACAAAACACGTTTCACACTACAATCCAAAAATATTGACCGATATATCCATATTTTTAATTACATCTACACCGGAACACGTTTTCTTGAACATACATGTACATTCAACACCGGAACATGTTTCACATTCCAATCCAATTAAATTTATAAACATCTGCATATCTACTGAAAATTTGCGTAAAATGTTAATGTATATGAATTACAAAGAATGTTTTAAATATTTATTCCAAAAAACTTGTAGAAACAAATCTTTTCAAAAACGATCGAAAAAGATCTGTAAAAAGATCTGGGTTGAACCGGAAAATAGACCCCCACTCATTTTTCAAAGTACGATCCCGCGCCAAGTTGGCGCGATTCATCGGGTTGCAATTTCATTTTGTATACTTTGCCAATTCTGGTAGCCCACGGCTTCTGATAACCCACTGACATCCAATCAGCGCTCGGCTGTTTGGGAATCTGCATTTTAATAGGCAGTAATAGTCTTCTGTGTATTTCATCAGACCTTTTTCGATCGAATTCGTTGACTCTTGTTTTTACAGATCTTTTTCGATCGATTTGCAAAGATTTAAACACGTATAAACTTTTTGGAATACATATTTAAAACATTCCTCGTAATTCATGGACATTAACATTTTACGCAAATTTTCAATAAATATGCAGGTTCCGGTGTTAAATGTACGTGTATGTTAAAAAAAACGTGCTGCGGTGTTGAATGTACGTGTATGTACAAGAAAACATGCTGTGGTGTTGAATGTACGTGTTCCGGTGTGGATGTAATTAAAAATATGGATATCCGTTACATAAAGGTGAGTTCTTTTCTTTGTTCATCCCGTGTTTTGAAATTGTCTTTTGAATTTTTCCGTGTTTTTAAAATGGGTTTCTTAATTTTAAAGTATCGTTTTCTCTGATTTTTGTTAAAGTACAAACATTTTTTTAAGTATCGTTTTCTCTTGAATTTAGTTAAAGTACAAACTTTTTTCTAAGTATCGTTTTTTCTTAAATTTTGTTAAAGTACAAACGTTTTTCTAAGTTCTGTTTTTTCTTAAATTTCGTTAAAGTACAATTTTTTTTCTAAGTATCGTTTTCCTTAAACTTAGTTAAAGTACAATCTGCCATTACGCGATATTTTTATACGTCTGCCATTACGCAATATTTTTAAAATGCACAAAAATCGTATTTTGTAATATTTTTATGAGTATTATTCACTTTTATTTATACTCAATTGCAATATCATTTAACAAAATTCCAGTTCATAAAAGTATATAATACGACGTCATTTTGGTAGGAGGAGCCAATTTTAAAACACGGGAAAATACGTCACTTCAGTTGGGAGGAGTCAATTTCAAAACACTGAGAAACGCGCCAACTTGGCGCAATTTTGTACTTAGAAAAATGAGTGGGGGTCTATTTTCTGGTTTTACCAAAACAAGAGTTCGATCGAAAAAGGTCTGATGAAATACATAGAAGACTATTGAAATACTTCCTGCCTATTAAAATGCAGATTCACAAAAAGTCACGGGCTGATTGGATGTCCGTTGGTTCCAGAAGTCGTGGGCTACCAGATTGGCGAAGTATACGGAATAAAATTGTAACCCGAAGAATCTCGCCAACTTGACGCTGGATCACACTTTGAAAAATGAGTGAGGGTTTATTCTAAAAATCAACCTAAAATACAAAATACAAATGTATTTTGAAAATGTACTTCAAATACTTGTATTTTCGATACTGCCCAACTTTGTACTCATACTACTTAATTCTTGTAGATTAAAAGAAAGATATATCCATGTATTAGAAGAAGATTATCTGTACTATAATATATGAGTTTCAACAAATTTTACCAAAATAAAATCAATGACATAATAAATTGAAAAGATCAATAATCCCCGTAATCTTTAAACTTGAAGGCTGCAATTGATATAATCCAGTCAAAAAAGCAACTTCAATAAAGATGTATTTTATACACTCTATTATTTAAATTAGAAAATATTTAATAAAAATAGTCTTCTGTATAAACACATTGGATTTAAATCTGCTGCTAAGTGACACATTTTCTTCAAATCAATTAGCAGAAAAAATATCATCTGCATAATGCTAAGTCTATAATAGGTTTAACTATGTGTTCTTTACTAATATCTAGACAACTTCTGGTCCTAGAAACTCGAAACATGGACTAAATTTTCCGAAAGCTATTGCAAGACTATCCACAAAATTTCATGAAATTTGGGGCAATTGCTCTCTTGTGATGCTAGACAAATATACAGATTTCCAAATTTATTTATATAGATTAAGTTTGTTGCAATTAACCATCTAAAAAGAACCATAAATAATGGCAAATAGCGAATTAAAAATGTAAAGAAACCAAACACAGTAAAAAGCATCATCAGAAAGTTTATAATCAGCTGTGAAACTGATAAATACCAATGTAACCAAACATGTTCAAAGCAAACTGATTTTCATCTAAAAATTGTATCAAAATTTTCAAATTAATTTTTTTAAACATTGCGAAGTTTGTTGGTATTTTTGAAATATAGTGTATTTTCCTTAAAATAAGTATAAAAGACACATTGGCGTTGAAAACTTTCCTTTTTCACAAAACTATATGCATGCACACATACAAGTTTGGAAGATACTTTACAGTAAAACAATGTCAACTTACATTATTTATTAATACATAAAAAGGTATTTTTTTCATAATATTTTTCTGCATATAATTGTTTTTCTAACGTAAGTACTGATAAGTGGCTGATATTCAGACCTAGACAAAATTTAACTGGCCTCTAGAGAAATTATGCGGCAGCCTATTGGTAATGGATACTTATGTCTGTTGACATCTGGTACCAATGTTGAAAGTTGGTAATAATGGCAGACTTTAGAGTTAGCACTACACACTCTAACATTTTTTTAAATATCACTAGTATGGTATGTTACAACTGAACGATTTAGCTTAATAAGGCTTTAGCACTCCAGTAGAACTTTTTTGCACCTCCAAATGGCATACGCCATTTATCGCATAAAGGCAAAATTTATTTATTACTCATTTACAATTTTATAACAAAATTAATTGAAATGTAGTGTGATCTTTATATCACAGTGAAATGCCTTTTGATGCACCTTATAAGCAGATCATGCATTACCTTGAAAAGCTTCGTACTCCTTTGACATATAATTTAAATGCTCTAAAACTTGATAGAAATTAAAAGAAAACTTGGATTGTTGGCACAGTAAGGGAGCTAAAGTGCAAGATTTCATACACAAATCTGTTATACTCATTTAAAACTCTCAAGAAAATAAAATATTTATCTAACAACATACCAAACATGACAAAAATACGAAAGAAAAAAGTATTTAAAAGCAATAATTAGTACTTTGTTTAGTAACTTCATCCAGCTGCTGAAACACTTGCTTTCGCACTTTAAGTTTCCCCGACTGCACAGCTACAGGTATATCTTTCAATGCCTGGAAAAGTGACATTTATAAGCATAGAAACTCTGATGAAATACTGAAAACTTAGTGAAAAGAGTCGAGTAAACAAACGCCGAAATAATGTATAAAATTACCTGCATAGCCGCCATGCTTTATAATTTCAACGTAATTCGTAAAATGAATACGGTCCAAGTTTAAAAGAAAAATAATGCATAATCAGCAGCCTGTGCAATTGTTTCATATGTGAGCTCCATGGATTGTGGATTTCGTGAGTAGAGTTCAAAATAAAGAAATTTATGTTTCTCCACTTATCTCCGCATTATCACCTCAACTGGTGAAGATAGTTTTGCTTAGACAGAGGGCGCAGCGGACCTTACACCTACCTACTTACTGAAGCTGAACTACTTGAAAGCTGACAAGGCTAGCCTTGGAGAGATGAGCATGATTGCTCGAAACTGCTCGTGATTACTCCTAAATATAATTTAAACTCATTTCTTGTTAAAGATATTCAAAACGCATCCACTTATTTGAGAGTAATGAGCATATTTATTTTTTATAACATTTCTCCTGATTTACTCAAAAATTTGTTTTATTGTTTCATGGGGAAAAAGAATTGTATTTCATGTGAAAAGGGAGGCTTGTGATAACGCCACAACTAGGGGGGGGGGAGGGTGAAGGGAATTTAGAGAAACGATGATTAGGAAAGATTTTCTTCCATTTGCTCTACTCTTCAAGGTTTCAAGGACAAACCAATTAACGGAGCACCCGTGGAAGCCGGAGGCTGCCAATATATCTCCAATCTTGAGGGTCGGCTGGGAAATAATAAAAGAAGGATTTTACATGAGAATTAGATCCCGATTGTAACGAATCACAATCGAGGTCTGCCGAATCGCATAATTTGGAATATGAGGAACAAATTTTTCTCGAGAAATGAAAAGGGGGGGGGGGGCATCGAACAGTGCTCCGAAGAGCACAGGCCTTGAAACAGTGAAAAAACTATGTTCAACAGAGCAGGCCCTAAACAGTTGACCTTTAGAGTCAACAGGGCTAGCAAATAAAATTTGAATTCTTTCCATGTCGTCTTCAGCTGCCCTCATTAGGGGAATGACTTTCGAGTAACACTCATAAATCTGTTTAGGGGAATAATGGCTCTGGAAGCCACATAGCATACCAATAATGGATAGATTTAGTTCTTCCCTTTCCTTGGAATTTTAGTTTTGTTAGCGGGGTGGGTGGATAGCTCTGAAAAATCTTCAGGATTATTTTTAAACAGATTTGCATAGGAAACATTTTTGTTTACATACTTTGGGTTGAAATTACCGTTTTGGTTTAAGTTTAGGGGATGTCTAGGTTTGGGTTTTGGAAATTTAGGGCAGCCACGGTAACTGGCCGGATGGGCGCCACCGCAGTTGGCGCAAGTGCAGGGGGATTTATGGGAGCCTGCGTAGTTAAGACATTTTGGGGGGAGATAACATTGATTTGAGGAGTGATGCCAAGTTTGACATGAGAAGCATTGCGTACCCTGGGCTTTCCCATGATGTCTTTCAATTGTAACTACCATACCTAACAAATATTGGATTTTATAAATTTCTATATTTTCAGGGGTTTTAGGGCATTGAACATAAAAGAGGGGCATTAAAATTTTGTTAGATTTAGGTCCTTTATATAATTGCGTAATGCTATTTACTTTAATTTTATTAGCTGTTAGTTCATTTTGTATTGCAGCTATGTCCGTAGGGACAGGGAGCAATCTAATAACTACTTTTAGGGGGTTTTCCTCATTTAAAAGAAAGGTCCTGTAGTGAGTTTTGTCATCATCTTTTGGATTTCAATATACTCTTCACGAGTGTTTACTTGGATTTTAACAAGACTTCCTCTCAGGTTCCCCTGGAGGGAAAGGCTAAAAGTTTTAGCTGTGCTAAGTAATTGTGCCAGTTGGCAGCAGGAACGATGAAAAAGGGCGAGGGCGGCTTCTCTTTTTTGGGTGCAACATCAATATTTTGAGCGTCTGGCGCTAGAACCTCAGGGTCTAGCACTTGCTGGACCGTACTAACGGGGGGGAGGGATCAACATTCTTTGCACGGGCAGTATGCCTCTTAGTTGCAGTTTAAAAACCGTCGCTATCGACGAGGAGATGTTTTTTAGTTTTAGCATTAGTTTTAAAATTAACTTTAAAGTTAGGCATAGCATTGAAGGTAAAAGGGGTATTTGAAGATAGATTAACATTATTTACACCTACAGGTGGCGCCGTTTGGGCGGCGGTACTAGAAGAAGGCTGGGTGACAAGATTTGCGGTAGAAAACGCAGGAAAAGGAATACTCCCGTGAGAAAAACTCACGGGACTCACCAGTATCTGGAGTAGATGAAGTGTCCATTATGGATCGTTCTTTACGCAGAAAAATCTTTTGCTCAGGGTCTACAAACTCCTGTTCATTGCAAATATCTTTCAGTTCTTCATAATTAAGGCTCATGATCCATTTTTTATCATCTGCATCGATTTCGTCTTCCATAGTGACTTCACGTGGTGGGGCACGAACTACAGGAGTTTCGAACATTTCTGCTTTGTAGCGATTGTAGTCGGAAAGAGTTTTGTCCTTGCCGAAAATCCTCTTGAATTCGTACAATTTCAACATTGGTTACTCCGCCATGCTGGAGCCGGGAGTCCTATCAGTCCAAGCTGCACGCTGCTGTGCTGTAATAGGAACAAATTTATGTTTGGAGAAATCCACCTTGTAAACGTACCAATTCTTTAGTAACTTGTTATATCCATACACTACAAGAAAGTTATCGAACTCTAATGGCTCACTACCAGATTCAGACATAAAAAATCACAAGATCCAACTCGAAAAGAACCACGTGGCGAAGAGCTCTGTGTGAACACGTCCTTCCTCTACCAAGTACCAGTTAGCGTGTGTCGCCCTATTCTTATGCTTCTAATATCCACAGACGCATGAGAGCTATACACCCATTCAATATTACTATTTCTAACACAACTCCCTAAAATAGCATTGTTACTACATATCCTCTAGAATCGTGAATGTATACATTCACGATTCTCCCAGCTCAATATTTTTATAAAGATATCATGCATAAAACTGTAAATATCATGCTCACAACACCTGTGAAATCACCCAGCATGTGATAAATATGTATATGGATACATAACGTGTATGGGGACACATAAAGGAGTATGCATGGCTCGCACGTTTTTAAAAATCATTGAAAAGTGCTTGAAAAAAAAGTTCATTTTCAAATTCTTGTTTTCTTTTTTTTTAAATGATAAAGTACGTAATTTTTTCGAAAAACTGTAACGTACGCAAATTTTTAAAAAGCCAAAGTTATTTTCAATTTAAAATAGCTTATCTTTTAGATTCAAAATTATATTTCATAACGTAGTAGATTATAATTTTTGCAATTTTTAGAAATAATTAGAATTAAAAATATATTTACATATAAACTGAAAATAAAGGGAAAAAAACATATTATTTTTGCATTAAGAATAATCTATGAATTTTAAAATAATACTCCTTTAATTATTATCTTTTATAAATATTGTATTATAATATATTAAAAATTATACTGCATATTACATATGAACAGAATGATTTTATAGTATTGCTCAGATTGTGTTGATTTCAATATTAATATGAATTTTTGTGTTGCGTTTGATAAAATATTTTTTATAAATTGAAGTACATTATTGAAATCAACACAATCTGAAGAATTGGCATCTATTATAGTTGTAAAAATATACTCTCCTAGCTCAATATTTTTGCTTACAAAGATGCATAAAACTTTGTAAATGTCATATCTGCAACATGCACTATACTGTAGAGAGTTGTCCAATGTGTGATAAATATGTATATAAACACATAATAAATGTGTTGAAGACCCAGACCTTCCGACTCGTCCGAAGACTTGAGCAGCTGTTTGGGCGGCCGTGTGTAAAAACACAATATAAATACGTATGTAGACACATTATAAATACGTATGGGAATACGTTATAAATACGTACGGGAACACTTATAAACATGTATGTGGATATTCGTAATATACATTTATGTGATACGTAATAAACATGTGTGTGGATACGTAATAATAATGTATGTGGATATACGTAATATATACGTATGTGGATATATGTAATATACACGTATGTGATACGTGATAAACACGTATGTGGATACGTAATAATAGCGTATGTGGATATACGTAATAATAACGTATGTAAATACGTAATAATAACGTATGTGAATATACGTAATATACACGTATATAAATACGTAATAATAATATATGTGGATACGTAATAATAACGTATGTGGATATACGTAATTATAATGTATGGATATACGTAATAATAACGTATGTGGATACGTAATAATAACGTATGTGGATACGTAATAATAACGTATGTGGATATACGTAATAATAACGTATGTGGATACGTAATAAACACGTATGTGGATACGTAATAATAACGTATGTGGATATATGTAATAATAAAGTATAAGGATACGTAATAATAACATATAAGGATGCGTAATAATAACCTTTTATACAACGGTTGGTATACCGTATTCTAACATACCGTTTTTGCGTAATAGTTACGTATGGAAGGAAAGAACTTTTGCAGGTTGGAAAACATATTTGGCACAAAATTGCTCATTTGGCGATGTATGTTTTGACTGCTGCTTTACTGTAATATATGCATTAAGAAAAATTCTGAACTTTCCATAGTACGTGATTGTTCATCTTTCAGATATTCCAAACAAATATAAAAATGAATGCAATGAAACAAAATTTCGAGAATCAGCTTCAGAAATTTTAATGTCGACTCCACGTTGCTTATTTAGAGATTGTATAAATGCTATTTACCGGATTGTAATGAATTTCTTTAATTAAAATGTTCGTTCACAGAGTAATTTATAATAGTTGCATGTAAATGTTTGTATGTAGAAATTTATAATTTCTGTGTTTTACTTTCAAAATTATATTGCCTTTTATATTTTTAGTACGAATATATTTAATAAAGTGTTTAGTGGCGCCATCTATGATATATAATTGAAGGATTCTTTCCAGTCCCTGTTTAAATCAGTTTAAAAATATTGATTTTTTTTTAGTTTAATATGTATGATAGGATAGTACACCACCGAATTAAACAATTCTTTAGTTGTACTTGATCCATTAAAATTTTAAACTCAGAAATTAATGTTAAAGGATGTAATAAGATTATACAAAATGTGAAAACCCAGAAAATATCCAAAACCGACATTTTGGGACTTTTAACCCGTTCAGGACCGGCGAAAGGAGAAAGAAGCGCTTCCCCAGGCCCGCGCGCTCAAAGAGACTACGCACGCACGGGACGGGGGATTTTTCCCCGTTAAGCCTAATTTCATTTAAAAATTCATAAAAAATCATTACTGCAGTTAAATACGTTGAAATTTGCAGATTATTATCATTGATAGTATCTGAATAAACTGTAGTAAATTTTTCACGATATGTAAAAACACAATTGCGTAATTTAAAGAAAATATTTTCATTTTGCTAAAAAAAAGTTACATAAAATAACAAAAATATAAATAACAAAAAATTATAAACTTACGAGTATTCAAAATATAGATAAAATATTATAAAACTGAATATAAGAAAATATAAGATAAATGTAAGAAAATTACTCAATAATATTTAAAACTTTTGTAACTCATGATACATTTCAAAACACTCTCCAGGACAAAGCCCTACGTTGCAAGTTTTGCATTCATAATAAGTCAACTTGCGTTTTTTTTCTTTTACTGAACTTTTTTTGCATACAATGCATTCTCTTCGTGCCTTTTTACCTTTTGCGTCTACATATATGTTAGGAAAATGTCGCCCAGTCAATCGCAAGGGGTTTGCAACTTTTGCAGTTTGTAGTTTCGAGGGCTTATTTTCTTTATGTCTTTGGACAATTTGCTCAACAACATTTGTTCGGAATTCCAAAGATGAAATTTTTCTGCCTTTTTGCTTGCAGAACAGTATGTTTGCATTTAATAACGCCATGTCAAGAAAACCGAAAAATAATTTCCTATACCATTTTACAGTTTTTCGGAAAGCTGGGTAATGATGCATGATGGAGTCCCCTGTATCTACTCCTCCCATATACTTATTGTAATCAATAACGCAATGTGGCTTTCTTATGTCCTCTCCTGTTTTTCGATGTTTTTTTCCTGTAGGAATTAGTTCCTTACCGTGAAAAGTGGTCAACATGGTGACATCTTTCTTTTTGTCTTTGAGCCCTATGACATTCATACCCTGCTTTTGAAACGCAACAATACGATCATTTTGGAAATGAGTCGGTAAATCTTTTGGCATGCCTTTCCTGTTTTTTTGCACAGTGCCACACATATTTGTTTTTTTCTGCAAAAGATGAGTGGCTAGTTCAGGAGAAACAAAAAATCTATCAAGGTATAGATTATAGTCTTTATTTTCTAAATCTGCCAACAGAGTCTTCACAACACGTTCTCCATAAAGTGCACCTGGCTCCGATAGTTCAATGTCTTTGCCAGTATAGACAAGACAATTCCAAATGTATCCAGAATTGGAATCACATAATTTGTAGATTTTTATGCCATACCGTGATCGTTTGGAAGGAATATACTGACGGAAGCCGAGTCTCCCTTTCCACGGAAAAAGACTTTCATCGATAGAAATTTCTCTTCCGGGAATATAAAGAGTTCTGAAATTGTGTACCAGTTTTTCCAGAACTGGGTTTACCTTTTCAAGTTTTTTTGCATCCTGTTTTGATGTAAAATGAAGACATCTCAAAATTTCCAAAAACATATTTCTCGACATGACAGAACCAAAAAAAGGAGTGCAAAGCATTGGATTTGTAGAAAAATACATTTTGATTGTGGGTTTCTTGATTATACTCATTAGTATAATCAAAGATATAAACACCCTAATTTCATTTCCTGTCACGTCTACAATGCATCGAGGATCTGGAGATTTCGATGAACTTGCTTCTGTTTTGGATTTTTCAAAAATAAATTTTGAAAAATTATTTGTTTCATTTACTATAATTTCATCCGTGAAAAACAAATTAAAAAAATCTAATTCCTCATCAACTGGTTCTGCACTGTTTATGTAGATACCACTATTTGCAGAAAACTCCATACTTGGCAATTCTTTGATATCCGTTTGCCAGTCACTCGCACTTAAATTGTCCGCACTATTATCGGCATAATCAACTATTTCAGTGTCATCTGAATAGTCAGATTCACTGCTGCTAATATTCGAAAAATCACTTTCCTCCGTTTCACTATCAGATTCGTTCATCAATTTAAAAATCTCGCTCTCACTTAAATATTTTACTCTTTTCGCCATGATGGCTAAGATAAAACTGACCCAAATCGTACAAAATACTATCTTGCTAACTACTCCCAACCCTAAGCAATAAACATTTCATCCTTTCCCCCAATCCGCGAAGAAAAAAAACAAAACAGCGCTCTGTAAATCACAGCCCTTTAAATGCTCAAACCTTCGGAAAAGAGCGAACACGTGCAGTTGTTTACATTTTCGAATCCCCCTCATACAAAAAAAAAAAAAAAAAAAAAGCTCGGAACCGAAAGTGCAAATTGAAGGTCAAAGCTCTCTGGAATGATATTTGAAAATGTAACGGACTTCAACCGCCATCTAGTGCCGTTTAAAAATTCAAATAAAACGGTCGAATCTGAAATCACGTCTGTGCGATGATGGGCCGGCTGGCACGGAAACACTGATCACAAATACGATATCGCGGGCCGTGAGGGGAGAATCGTCTGATCACATATACGCGATCACGGTCCTGAACAGGTTAAATCTATTCGAAGAATTATAATATTCCATATTTTTATGTATTTTAAAATATTTAAATATTTTATGGTGTTTAGTTATGCTCTAATAGCAGCACATTTTCAGTATCCAAAATTACACATTATTTGTCTGGTATTTAAGCATTATTATTACCAAGTATTCAACACAAATAACATTATATTGAAAATATATTTTGTATTTTAATTTGGTACAAGTGGGTAAATAAATGAGAAAATAATTTTCTATTTAAAAAAAATTATTTTCTATATAAGATGGAGCAGATGTGTTATTTCTTAGATAAAAGACTAAAAAGATATATACTATATATATATTACTATAAATAAGTTTAGTAGTTCTATATGACACTATACTCTATGACCCCCTTAGTGTTTCTATATTAATATTATATCTTCATGTAACAATTTAAAGATGCGATGTGAAAGATTAAAAGTAACGTGCACTATATTGGTATAGGCAATAGGCATAAACAACAAAGCTCCGTTCCAATGCCAATTTACGGCAGTCCAATACCATAAAATATCGCCAAAGCGCTAAGTATTGGGGTTGCTAGAAAATATATGAATCCGAAAGTTCCTTTCACAGCCAGTCAGCGCAACGGGCAGACACTATAAATAACTCCACTCTATTTAGTGAAGTCGTCACCTTCGAGATCTAACACCTTCGAGATCTAAACATAGTAGAGATATAATACACTCCAAATTCACATTGGTTGTCACAAACTTCTAAAATCTCATTCAAAAGGAAAAAACAAAAAAATGTCTGTGATCCTACAAAATCTCTGAACAATAAATACACGGAAGCTCGGCATAAATAAAATTGAAGGTAAATAATTTAGACAAACAATATTTTGATGTAGGAATTTGATGTTAACGTGCTATAAACATTAAGTTAAAACCGATACAAAAATATACGATTTACTGATAGAAATTGCGTAAACCAATAACGTATGCATAGAAAGACATATAAACCTTTAAAAAGTTATAAAATGCAAATATATAATAAACGAAAAATTGCAAGATACACTCACTACATCTCTTTACGTACTCTAAGCATTGACGTTAAGGCTTAACAGACGATGCAAGGAAAATGCAACATTTATTGCAAAAAATTATCAAAAAAAATAATTTCTTTTACTGGCGGCGACTGCCAGAAACATTAATATACATATAGAAAAGTTTACATACCTGTTATGGGTGTCCAATTATTAAAAAATAACCTCTTTTCACAAGAACTCCATATATCTCCATAAGCTTTACATTAGAGTGCACAATTTTCTAACACCCTTTTCGGTGACGTCACGAGGGAGTTGGATGGCCTTTTTAGATCTCGAAGGTGACGGTGACGAGTGAAGTGTTCTTGAATCCGTACAGCCAGCCATGCCAGTGACATTTGATTAAACGAAAAGATTTTACATATAGGACATATTATTAACATATTATCGATACGTATTAATAGTTTGCATAAATATTTTATTTTATACTTTTAGCAATCTCATGATCTGTGGATCGATAACTGTTATCTATTTAGGACTTAATAAATGACTGTCCATATGATTGCCGTTAAAAAAAATGACCAATGACCCTTTGTTCCTAAATAAAGTAAAATGAAACAGTAAACTTGATATGGCAGAAATGTCGATACGAAATCCTCACCGAAAACTTATTTCATGGTTTGAAATTTTTCCTGGTCACTCTTTTACTTTCTCTATAGATATAATAACCTTGAGTCAACTCAACGGGCAAACACTAGTCCATCCGCTAGCAAAAAGTAACTAGAACACGAACAGTGAAACTCACTGTATTTTGAGTAAGGTACATATTAAATTAATAATTTCCTTCAAGCGATAGGATATATAAAACAAATTTAATTTAATTAATAGTGTAGATTTTCTAAGCTATTGAATTTTTTAGAATTCGGCAACATTTTCGCTAATTCGGCAATGTTTTGTCAATTTTGCTGCATTTTATAAAAGTCGCCAAATTTGCCGCCAAGTGGGACAAACAGACAGACACAGACTCTATTCAAACACCCGTTTATTAATAAGTTTGAATTCCAATCTGATTCCCAAAGTTTAAAATCAAAATCCTATTTATGTTTTGATTTTAAATTTTATTAATTTGACATAATTTTCTTTAACTGGGAGTCGTTTTCATCACTTTAGCGACATTTTCGTCAATTTAGTGACATTATAGAAAGTTGCCTAAATTTTCGCCAAGCGTTCCAGATAAATAGACAAATAGAGCTGGGTCATAATAGTCTCGATTTTGTATAGTACATCGTTTTTCACAGAAAAAATGCTTTCATAATATATCGACAATTTTTAAGAGCGCGAATGAGCTGAGGCAAAGGAAATACATTGATACAGTGTCAAACACATTTTAATAATGTAAATGTTTCTTCTATCTGCCAAATTCATTTTTATCGAAACAGGGCTGGAAAAACCTAGGTTTATTCAGGCAGTGTTGAAAAAACCTAGTTTACCCAGCCATTTTGGATTATGCGGGCTTTACCAGGATAAACCTAGGTTTACCCAATTTCGGGGTTTTCCTGAAACAGATATATGATGTACAATTAAAAAATTTAGATGAGTCTAAAATGTATTATCTCTTAGATTAGAATTAAATTAATTCAATATTGGCTAAACTAAAGAATTGATGCACTATTTTCTCATACTATTGTATAAAGAAAGTTCTCAATTTAGACGAAAAAGTGAATTTAAAGGCATTTTGAACAGATTTCGAACATTTTTGGAAAATTTTCCATCTGATGTATGCACGTATTTGTGAAGTGCGTACACAAGTGCAAAAGAACGAATGCACGTATATCACTATGGAATTTTATATGTAAGTATATTCAGTAGAAAATTGGAAATATGGCACTTAAACATATTATATATAAATATCTTTTCCATTATTAATCTCCTTAATGTTATTGAACCAGGGTATGCCACTATTCATCTTTTAAATTAGTCTTATTATATTTATTAGTATATATATATATATATATATATAATAGAAGTTTGAAAATCCAATGAACGAAAAGTAAGAAGATGTAACACGATAAACCTAACTTTTTTAAAAACACCCACAGAATAAAATATAATACAGCAAATCATCAATCAAATGGAAAAAAATACAAAACACAAGCTATCAAGTTACAGAAAATCAACCAAATTAAAAGGTATGGAAACAAAAAAAGAAAAACTTAAGCTAAATTCAACTATCTAACAGGCTTACAAAACAAAAGTAAAAATCAACTAATCCTCAAGCAAATGGGAAAAAAAAAAAAAATAAATATCGAATCAACAAGTCAATGAAAAATATAAAGGTATGGAATCGAAATAAGTATAACAAACGAAATCAAGCACAAACGCATTACACGTGGACGAGGCTCTAAGCCTAAATCATGAATTGTTAACCTCTACAAAAATCTAATCATGTCCAAGTTTTTTGTAGAAGCAAACACAAAAATGTATGTTTCTGAAGAAATAGATAGATTAAATCTATAAACTATTTCTACTTGGACGACATACATAAAGAAGGAATAAAAAAGAAAAAATGAATACCTGGAAAAAGCACAGCGTATGTACACTCGAGTCAAAACAGGGTACACTGATAGAAGAGACCAGTGTTGCCATTCGTAAAGAAAAAAATAAAAAACCATTTACTGTTGCCATTCATAAGAATTGAAAAACTGTGAAGCGAAATGTTAAGAAAAAGTATTAATATACAAAAAGAGCTACTAAAAAGAGGGGCAAATAATAGTAATGCTGAAGTGGGAAGTGAATGAAAAAAAAAATTGAAAATTGAAAAAAAAAAAAAAAAAACAAGAGAATGGAGATGTCTGGCTAATATAAGATACTATGAATAGAATTATATGATACTATGAAAAGAATTATAAAAATCCAGCTATTTTAAATTTTTTAACAATACTATTTACTAAATAAGAGGGATATTTATATAAATTACTAGTAATTTTGAGATTATTGATATGCATAGCATGAAATTTTTTATCAGATAATCTATAAATTCTAAAAAGCTGATTGAGTATAATATTTCTAAACAATTGAATCGAGTTACAGGAATTAAAAGGTAAGATTTTATTAATATTAAAATTATAAAAGTCTTTTTTATCATATAAATTTGTAACAATTCTATTAGAAGGATCAATAAAAAGATTTAAATCCAAAAAATTAACATTTTTACTAATAGTAGCTTCATTAGGAATTAATTCCAAATTGTCTGGATAGTAATCTATATCTATGAGATAATTTTCTGTATGTACTAAGCAAATCAGATCATCAACATATCTGTAAAAAGTATAATCTATTGAAGTAAATGACTTTTCATAATGATAAAGGTATAAATTAGCTAGCATACTGCTACTGAAGCCACCCTGTGGAACTCCTGAGACTTGTAAGTATAATTTATTTCCTTGAAAAATATAATTATTGAAAATAACAAAGTGAAGAAGTTTAGGAAAATTTATAAATTTAATTTGATTTGAAAGAGGTGTAAATAAGCATTATATAGAGCTAAAATAACATCATATAGATCAGATATCTTAATATTATTAAAAAGATCTTTAAAATCAAAAGTTTGAAATCCTATTATTTTTCTAAGAGATGTTAATTTATTCTTTAATTCTTTACTATTATTTAGAATATGGTAATTATTGCTAGTCTGGCTTAAACTATTATTTATTAGATTTAAAGAATTTAGTAATAATTTACTCGCAGTAGTAGAGTAAGTATTATGGCCACTAGTAACTGTTCTAAATTTAATAGGATTTTTATGAAATTTTGGAATAAGCACTATATAAGGAAATTTAAGATATTTATATTTAATATTTAAATCACTATACATATTGATAATTTTCAATTTAATACTATTGATGGAATGTAAATCAGGTTTAAAAAGACTATTATTTTTTAAATAATCTAACAGAAATTGAATATAAAATTTTTTACAGATAATAGCATAATTATTAGAGGCTTTATCAACATAGGTGATAACAAAGGATCTTTAATAATAGTAAAGAATTAAAGAATAAATTAACATCTCTTAGAAAAATAATAGGATTTCAAACTTTTGATTTTAAAGATCTTTTTAATAATATTAAGATATCTGATCTATATGATGTTATTTTAGCTCTATATAATGCTTATATTACACCTCTTTCAAATCAAATTAAATTTATAAATTTTCCTAAACTTCTTCACTTTGTTATTTTCAATAATTATATTTTTCAAGGAAATAAATTATACTTACAAGTCTCAGGAGTTCCACAGGGTGGCTGCAGTAGCAGTATGCTAGCTAATTTATACCTTTATCATTATGAAAAGTCATTTACTTCAATAGATTATACTTTTTACAGATATGTTGATGATCTGATTTGCTTAGTACATACAGAAAATTATCTCATAGATATAGATTACTATCCAGACAATTTGGAATTAATTCCTAATGAAGCTACTATTAGTAAAAATGTTAATTTTTTGGATTTAAATCTTTTTATTGATCCTTCTAATAGAATTGTTACAAATTTATATGATAAAAAAGACTTTTATAATTTTAATATTAATAAAATCTTACCTTTTAATTCCTGTAACTCGATTCAATTGTTTAGAAATATTATACTCAATCAGCTTTTTAGAATTTATAGATTATCTGATAAAAAATTTCATGCTATGCATATCAATAATCTCAAAATTACTAGTAATTTATATAAATATCCCTCTTATTTAGTAAATAGTATTGTTAAAAAATTTAAAATAGCTGGATTTTTATAATTCTTTTCATAGTATCATATAATTCTATTCATAGTATCTTATATTAGCCAGACATCTCCATTCTCTTTTTTTTTTTTTTTTTTTCAATTTTCAATTTTTTTTTCATTCACTTCCCACTTCAGCATTACTATTATTTGCCCCTCTTTTTAGTAGCTCTTTTTGTATATTAATACTTTTTCTTAACATTTCGCTTCACAGTTTTTCAATTCTTATGAATGGCAACAGTAAATGGTTTTTTATTTTTTTCTTTACGAATGGCAACACTGGTCTCTTCTATCAGTGTACCCTGTTTTGACTCGAGTGTACATACGCTGTGCTTTTTCCAGGTATTCATTTTTTCTTTTTTATTCCTTCTTTATGTATGTCGTCCAAGTAGAAATAGTTTATAGATTTAATCTATCTATTTCTTCAGAAACATACATTTTTGTGTTTGCTTCTACAAAAAACTTGGACATGATTAGATTTTTGTAGAGGTTAACAATTCATGATTTAGGCTTAGAGCCTCGTCCACGTGTAATGCGTTTGTGCTTGATTTCGTTTGTTATACTTATTTCGATTCCATACCTTTATATTTTTCATTGACTTGTTGATTCGATATTTATTTTATTTATTTTTTTCCCATTTGCTTGAGGATTAGTTGATTTTTACTTTTGTTTTGTAAGCCTGTTAGATAGTTGAATTTAGCTTAAGTTTTTCTTTTTTTGTTTCCATACCTTTTAATTTGGTTGATTTTCTGTAACTTGATAGCTTGTGTTTTGTATTTTTTTCCATTTGATTGATGATTTGCTGTATTATATTTTATTCTGTGGGTGTTTTTAAAAAAGTTAGGTTTATCGTGTTACATCTTCTTACTTTTCGTTCATTGGATTTTCAAACTTCTATTATTATTGAAATCATTTTATTTATGAGCTGCATTTGCGCAATAAATTTAATGTATTTTGCATTATCAATCCATTTACTTAATAACTTTAAATTCTTTATTTAATAATATTTGCATAGTATCCTTCATATTTTAGTAAGCTATAGTATATATATATATATATATATATATATGCATTGTCATTCACATTCTTATACTACGCTGTTTAGTTTATCTAACTTTTCATTTATGAACTATCCTTATTCCTAATTCCTTTTGTATGCTTCGTATTAAAGAAACATTCTATTTGCTATCTATTCAAATTTATGCTGCATTTGCGCTAAATTTAGTAATAGAATTTATTTTAAATTTTTTTATTATGTATTACTATCTCTACTTTCTTCCAATGTTAATTGTAGTTTATTGTGGCTCATTCTCCTATTTTATTCTTTTCTTTTTCTTGCATAGGTTACTTATTATATTTTTGCTTAAAGTATTATTAATTATTGTCTTCCTTTCTGTTTTATTATTTGGTAAATATTTGTATTGCAATTATCCTTTAGCTATTAGTAATTTAATATTAGAAGTTTCTTATTCTAGTGCTGCCATCTACCGTTTTTAAATCTTACTGCAAATTTCTTTGCTATTAGTAATTAAATATTAGAAGTATCTAATTCTAGTGCTGCCATCTATCGTTATTATTTCTTACTAATTTATTGGTTTTGTGATTTTATGACTGGGTAACTGCCTTTGGGATTTTTGTATTGGTGTTATTGATACCTTTTATAAACTGTACTTTTTAGTACAATCTTTTTATTACTTTTTTGGACAGGATTCTATGTGAATTCAAGATTTACACAGTATATATTTTATTATACCTTGTGTTTTAATTAATCCAGTTTAGAATTGATTATATTTATATTGTTAATCATTTCTTTTTATCTTGTAATATCCTCCTTACTACATTTTATTAGGTTTTACATGGACTTAGATGTTTATATTTATATATAAGCAATTATTTTATTTTTATTTATATTATTTATATGTGTTAATGCCATACTCTTTATATTATTTAAACTATTATGAATTATACATCTTATTTGATTTAGTGACTGGCAAATATATTTATTCTTGTTATTATATAATTTGATAAATATTGCCCGGTATTTTCAATTTTGTTGGGAATTGTTTAGACCGTTATCAATTTACCAACTGTGTGCCATGGATTGTTTTGGATATAATAATTGCCCAGCTAAAAATTATAACTTCAATAAATGTAAGAATAAAAATTGTAAAACCTGCCCATTTGCTTCTAACTCACAAATTACTAATCTAAATAGTCATAAGACTTTCTGTAAAATTTTTAATTGCATCTACAAATTATCTTGTAATATTTGTAATATATCTTATATAGGACAGACCAGTAATCCTATTCATCTACGTATGAATGTACATAGAGATCATGTTAAAAAATATATCCATAATAATAATTATCTTCCTACTTCTAATGAAATCGAATATAAACACTTTGCTCATCATGGTTTTGAAAATATAACTATACATATTTTGGACATTAAAACAAATACTGCTGATAGATTATTCTTTGAAAACATCTATATTAAATCACAATGTACTCTGTTTCCATATGGATTAAATCAATTATATCTCAATGGTAATATTGTTAAGAATAATTTTGTAGATAATAAATATTCTATTTTTAATCACCTTTTTTTAATCCTCTTTTACATAATAGTAAATTGGCTAAACTCAAAGATTTAAACGCGGTAAAGGAAGCTCCTCCCAACATGATTTTAAAGCGGAGATTAAAAGTATGCATCAACAATTCAATAACACATTTCAATGGAAATTTATTAAATCATGGGTATTTGCAGTTAAGAAAAAACAATTAAACACAGTTTATGCTATTTTCTTAAAGTTAAATCCTACTAATGAACATTTTAATCATATTTTCTATGATTTGCTCATTACTAGATCAAAATATTTAAAAATAAAACTTAATCAAATTCATAATAATAACTGTTCTAATTCTTATTGTGTAATATCATTTAAGCATCCTATTTATAATTTCATAAACTTTAAGAATTTATTTAATCATTTCCATCATCTATTGCCTGTAAAGGATTTGAATGTTACTAAAACTTTTAAATATAACAAGCCTATTGGAAGAACCATTTTTAATTACAATGCAATTTCAAAATCTCTCTCAGTCGACATAGATTCCTCATCAAATGTAGATGGTGAATGTATTTGTAGTGTTGATAATTATGCTGAATTTATTAATCCACACTTGGGTCATATAGTTACTGGTGACTTAGCCATTGTAAAAGATAAATCTTTAAGAACTATAATGTCATTTGGCACTAAATTCAGGTTACCTTCATGTAATAATTCTAAACAAGTCTTAAAGTCAATCAATCTGGACCTTGATAAATTTATTTATGGATTAGCTTCTAAATATGCTCAGCCTTTAGAGGCATTTAATATGTGGAAATTTACTATTTTGAGATCTATTAAAAATGCCATTTGTAGTATTAATTTATCTAGATCTATATATAATATGGATAATATAAAGCAATCTGTTAATAATTTACATCGATCTTTTGTTGTTACTTATGTTGATAAAGCCTCCAATAATTATGCTATTAGTTGTAAAAAATTCTATATTCAATATCTGCTAGATTATTTAAAAAATAATAGTCTATTTAAAATTGATTCACACTCTCTTAATAGTATCAAATTGAAAATTATCAATATGTATAGTGATTTAGATATTAATAATAAATTTTTGACATTTCCATATATTGTGCTTATACCTAAATTTCATAAAAATCCTATTAAATTCAGAACTGTAACCAGTGGTCATAATTCATACTCTACTACTGCTAGTAAATTATTACTAAATTATTTAAATGCACTAAATAGTAATTTACGAGATTCTAGTGATAACTACATTATTCTAAATAACAGTAAAGAATTAAAAAATAAATTAAAAACACTTGGTAAAATAATAAGATTTCAAACTTTTGATTTTAAAGATCTATTTAATAATATTAAGATTACTGATCTATATGATGTCATTTTAGCTTTATATAATGCTTATATTACTTATCATTCTCATCTTACTAAATTTACCAATTTTCCTAAGCTTCTCCATTTTGTTCTTTTCAATAATTATATCTTTCAAGGTAATAAATTGTACTTACAAGTCTCAGGTGTCCCTCAAGGTGGCTGTAGTAGCAGTATGTTAGCTAATTTATACCTATATCAATATGAAAAATCCTTTATTTCAACAGATTATAAAATTTACGGATATGTAGATGATCTGATTTGTCTTGTATTTACTGATAACTATGTCATAGATATAGATTTCTATCCGGATAATTTGGAATTAATACTTAATGAAACTTCTATTAGTAATAATATTTATTATTTGGATTTAAATCTAATTATAGAACCTGCTCATGAGATAGTTACTAATTTATATGATAAAAAAGATTTTTTTAAATTTAATATTAATAAATTATTACCTTTTAATTCCTGCAACTCGATTCAATTGTTTAGAAATATTATACTTAATCAACTTTTTAGAATTTATAGATTATCAGATAAAAAATTTCATGCTTTGCACATTAATAACCTCAAAATTACCAGTAAAATGTATAAATATCCTGCATATTTAGTAAATGGTATAGTTAATAAGTTTCGATTAGCCTAAAATTCTCATATTCTCCCCTTATTATCTTATTTTAGCCGTACTTATTCATTCTCTTGAAATTATATTTTCATCTTTTTATCTTGAAGCTTTAACTGTTGAGTATCTCTTTTTATTGCTTTTACGCAGTACAGTTTTTATTACTCTCTTTGGCAACAGCAAATCACATCTTTTCATTTCTCCATGGCAACATTGGTCTAGCCATATTTTGCTTGTCATGGTTGCTCTAATGAAATGTATTTCAAGGTATTTATGTTTCCTTTATTGTTCCAATCTATATGCTTGTCGTCCATATAACACAAGTTTATAGATAAAATCTGTCTTGTGTTTCAGAAACAAGCATTTTTGTGTTCATTTCGAAGGGATATATGGACCCGAAGAGAATTTTTTCGAAATGAACTTATCGTAAGCCTAAATCTCTTCCATGTGCAAGCTTTTTTGCTTGATTTTTTTGTTTTCTTATTTGCATTCATCATTTTTGAAATCTGTTGATCGTCTTTGTCTTTATGACCTGCATTACGCTTTATTATTTTCTCTTTATGTCTTAATTTCTATTATTTCTTTGTATTTTGTAGAAAATTTTGGAATAGTGTATTATGAGTTACTACATACATTCTAACTTTGGATTTACTAATTTATATTTATATATATATATATATATATATATATATATATATATATATATATATATAGCATTGTAAACATATAAAATTAAAATTAATTCCACAGTTATCCAATTTTTCTCCAGAAGTTGGCGCAAAGCAGCACACTCTCATAAAGTAATATACAAGATTCACGTGAAAAGAAGGGGGGAAATGACCAAATGCAAGGCATAAAATGGTAGAGGGGGGTGGCGACCCCTCTTTCCCGTTTAAAAGACTGCTTTTATGCCCGGACAACACTCACGGTACCAATGGCATGCCATACTTCCGGAAATGTGTCAAGTCAAAAACAATCGAAAAAGTGCAAAGTAAACAAATAGGAATCAACCAGGATCGCAAGGGAAAGGAAAAGAATGGAAATACAGCAAATGTCCCTGTCGGTTAAGAAAGAGTGCATTATATATAAAAGCAGTTTACGCATGCGTAATTCGTTATTTCCACTTTCATCGTTCTATACCTCTGCCATATCCTTTAAGTAAGCATTTTCTCCCTTTTTTGTATTAAATAGGGAATTATAATAACTTGTCAGGAAGCCAATTGAATAATTCCGTTTTATTGCCTCCTTCATAATATTTCTATTATGCATGATGCAATCAGACTTGAAAATATTAATGCGTTGATTTCTTTTGAGGTGACCAATGACGACATTTCTGAAAATGTTTTTGGTCAAATTGGACCTCCAATCAATAATGTGATTGATTTTTATATTGAAATTGTTTCTCTTGTCATATAAGACGGTATAAGTACCACATCTACTGTCATGTTTTAGTGTGATATCTAGAAAATCAACACTATCTTCCTCCTTACTTATATTCTCAATCAATTCCACACAGTTCTTTTGGATAAAAAGTAAAATCAAATTTGGGTGTATTCTTATATTGCCCAATAAGGACATCGTCAACATAACGAAAATATGGCATTTCATGTAATATATGAGTGCCATTTTCAAATTTACACAAGTATAGATCGGCGAGCAGGGATGAACATCCCCCTCCCATGGGAATACCCTTAACCTGTTGAAAATAGTTGGTGCCATCAAATAAGATGTTTTCAAATAACACAATGCAAATCAAGTCTTTGTATTTTCTGAGTGCAATATGCTCTTTTAAGTCATATATTTCATGTAGTTCCTTCAAAATTTCATATAGATTTTCCAGATTGATGTTGATGTATAAATCACGGAAATTGTAACTTTTGAAACGTATATCCTTTTGTTATAAAATTGAAGGGGGTTGTAATAATAATCGGTTGTAATAATAGTTGCGATAAATAATCGTAACTATTATTTATCATTACTGTTCCTTGTTTCTTGAGTATAATCATAACATTTTTAAGTATATAGTTAAAAGTTTTTCATTTGCAATTGTTAAATAGGATCCACATCCCACTGTCACCGGCCGGAACTTGATTGGATTTTTACCAGATATGGAAAGTTAACTGCTTTAAGTTCGATACAAATGCGTTTATACAGAGCTTTAATTTTATTTACCAAACAATTTCCATTTTGTTGTAAAGGGGAGTACATTTGTTTGTCAAGATAACTATATTATAAAGTATCAACGTAGTATTTTCTGCATGTGAAAGCGTAATTTGATACTACTTTATCAGTATAAGTTATAACATATTTATCTTGATATTTATTGACTGCGTTTTGAAGGGAAGGACAATACGTTTTTTTACCCAATGTTTTGTAGTGGAGATTGAACATTTTGGTAAGGTTGTATTGCCATTCTTTGAAAGCTTGTATTGGCATGCTGTATTTTACGGCGAGTTTATATGTAAATTTCTTCAAATCTTGTTCAAAGTCCTTTTTAGTATTTGTGAAATCTTGTATTCGAAATTTCATACCAAGTTGAAGCATAGATTTTAACTTGTGATTATCCAATAGATCTAGGTTTCCAGTGATAATGTGCCCATGATGGGTATAATGTGCCCATGATGGGTATAATGTGCCCATGGGGCTATATAAGGGCTGTTTTGACAATTACACACCTCACTTTTATATACATTGATGTTTCTACTTATGCGGTTATAATTAAATACTTGTCTACCATTGGTTTGCACAAATTTATAAATCAGATTTACTTCGATGTTAGGTATTGGTAAGAGATGTGCCAAGTTTTTGTATATGTCTTGATTGGTAATCCATCATAATTTTTATTTTTGTAGGTTGTAACAAAAGGCTCTGCTGTAGTAGTTTTCTTCTGGGTAGAGGATTTCAATACTATGTTTAATGTACTGGTTTTTAGTTTAAGTAAATCCATCATTATAGCGTAGTTTGTACATGCATTTTCATTATTATTAACAATTAGTTGTTCTTCGAGTTGATACACTTTCAAATAACACCAGATGCGGTGAATATAAAGTTTTTTTACACTAAATATAAGATTTTTGATCCAACCGGGTTTTATTATTATTCCTGTACACACTTTTTTATGAACGTTTCGATCTTTTCAAGAGTTTCTTTATAACTGATATTTTTCTTTTTTCTTGTTCCCCTTTGCCATCTCGTTTTTATAGCACAATGTATATCTTGTAATACAGGGTTACGTTTTTCATTTTTACAAGATTCCAAATTATAATTGTCATTAAACATGATCGTATTGAGTCCATACGGGAAAGCTGTTCCATATTGTTGGATGTGTGTATTTTCCCACCAAAGTCTTTTTGACAGGTTGGGTACTACATCGATGATTGTAACAATTATTTGTGAAAAGTCATGGTTTCCATAATGACGGAGTTCCAAATTGGTGATAGTTGCATCAGTGAGAAGAGATTTGCCAATTTGACTTCGATGTAAGTTTTTTCGCAAATGTAAACGATTTTTGGTTTGGCCGATATATTTGGCTTGGCATGTTTGGCAAGTAATACAGTAGATGACATTATCCTTTTCTGGACGGCGGCATTCCGGAGCTGTCGCGGCCCAAAAGACGAAGCGCTTCGCTTCCGAACTGGTCGAAAAGGACGGCGCATTTTTTGCGCTAAGCCTAACTCTCGAAAAAAATTCACTAAAAATCACCTATTCAACACAGAAATCTACTTTTTTCAGGAATAAAAGAAATATTTATGTTCTATTTGATGTATAATTTTCATACAAATCTGAATACAAAATACTCGTTAGTTGCTCCCATTCTTTTATCCGAAATAAACGAATAATTTCACTGCCTCTAAAACCCAAACAAAAAAAAAATACTCTCTTATATTCCTATGATTCACCAACGAAATCATAACGCTGAAATAAAAATAAAAACCGAAACTCAATTATAAAATTGTTGATGCTACGAGAATTACTCTGTTTGTTTATATTACAAAATGATTTTCACCGCTCCAAATGGAGAAATAATTCATTCGATCCTCTTCTGCCAAGGTCATTCATGCCTCTGCAAAATACATTGAAGTTAGTTCCATGGACAAGTAACGCCATCTAGTACACAAATTAAAACGTTCCGCGTAGTGGCACTTATAGGTGCCACTCTCCGCTTGCGGTAAAATTTCCTCTGGCCCGAGGGCGTGCCGTTCGTCCTTGAATGCAAGTTCGCAGCTGGCACGTGGGCGTGCCGATCGTCGCGAAAGGGTTAAAGGTATTGCAGAATGCACCGTAACTGGGATCTTGAGTAGATATTTGGAGAGGGTCTGCCACTGGGCAGAGTTTACATCGATGGGATTGGCATTTTTTAAACTTGAAATCACGTATTCTATTAAAATAATGACGATATGAATATTTAACAAAGTCATAAACACTTTTCAACTATGTTGTAAAGTGTTAAAAAAGGGTGATCCATTTAGATTAAGGATAGAGTCGGTAGAACAATGAGAAACATTACAGACGCTATTTATATTTGTCACAGAGTTGGCAATAGCATGTTGCACAGGCTTGAAATATTTCTTTATGTTAGGCATCATATACAAAGCTTGAGGGTAACTGGTTATCGATAAAACTACTACCCTGTATTGTTGTATTACCGGGCATATACTTTATAACAGTATAATTGCCAGTCGCTAAATAATATAGTTGTATTCATTCATAAAGTATCATTTCAACAGTTTATATCTCTTATTGAGGAGTAAATGTAAAACGTGATTGTTTTTCACTAGATCCACCATCTTGCTCATTAAAGCTGTGGAGAAAGTATAAAACATACATTAAACGCTTTATCTTCATAAAGCATATTAGAATGGTCTGGATGTGCGAATGCATGACTCAGTGACTTTTAGAACATTTTAAACTTTTTTTGGAATTTATATAAATATCATTTCATTGAAATACGTTATTTGCAAAATGGACGTAGATAGGTATTGTCCGTGTTAGATGACTTTAAAACACAATAAAACACTTAAAAGGCAAATACTACCTTGTTAAAAACATGAATGAGTTACAATTCATGATATAAGAAAACAGCATGGAATCAAAATAACACAACATACCATAGTGCGTCCTCAATTTTAACCTAAATGCCGATCCAACAACACACGGAAGACCACCACAGCACATATATGTTCCGAGAAGTAACCCAGGTCATAAAACATCGAACAAGAAAAACGAAACTATATATCCGCGCAATGCTGCAAGACACAGTGCCCCTATATATATAGCATAGTAAACATATAAAATTAAAATTAATTCCACAGTTATCCAATTTTTCTCCAGAAGTTGGCGTAAAGCAGCACAATCTCCTAAAGAAACATACAAGATTCATATGAAAAAAAGGGGGGAAATGACCAAATGCAAGGCATAAAATGGTAGAGGGGGATGGCGACCCCTCTTTCCCGTTTAAAAGACAGTTTTTATGCCCGGGCAACACTCACGGTACCGATGCCATGCAGTAGCCATACTTCCGTAAATGTGTCAAGTCAAAAACTCACGAAAAAGTGCAAAGTAAACAAGTAAGAATCAACCAGGATCGCAAGGGAAAGGAAAAGAATGGAAATGCAGCAAATGTCC
Organism: Amaurobius ferox; assembly: GCA_951213105.1. Classification (NCBI taxonomy): domain Eukaryota; kingdom Metazoa; phylum Arthropoda; class Arachnida; order Araneae; family Amaurobiidae; genus Amaurobius; species Amaurobius ferox. The sequence goes on from OX578146.1 coordinate 59,293,076, forward strand.
CTGTCGGTTAAGACAGAGCGCATTATATATAAAAGCAGTTTACGCATGCGTAATTCGTTATTTCCACTTTCATCGTTCTATACCCCTGCCATATCCTTTAAGTAAGCATTTTCTCCCTTTTTTGTATTAAATAGGGAATTATAATAACATGTCAGGAAGCCAATTGGATAATTCCGTTTTATTGCCTCGTTCATAATATTCCTATTATGCATGATGCAATCAGCTTTTGAGGTGACCAATGACGTCATTTCTGAAAATGTTTTTGGTCAAATTGGACCTCCAATCAATAATGTGATTGATTTTTATATTGAAATTGTTTCTCTTGTCATATAAGACGGTATAAATACCATATCTACTGTCATGTTTTAGTGTGATATCTAGAAAATCAACACTATCTTCCTCCTTACTTATATTCTCAATCAATTCCAGTTCTTTTGGATAAAAAGTAAAATCAAATTGGGGTGTATTCTTATATTGCCCAATAAGGACATCGCCAACATAACGAAAATATAGCATTTCTAGTAATATATGAGTGCCATTTTCAAATTTACACAAGTATAGATCGGCGAGAAAGGATAAACATCCCCCTCCCATTGGAATACCCTTAACCTGTTGAAAATAGTTGGTGCCATCAAATAGGATGTTTTCAAACAACACAATGCGAATCAAGTACTTGTATTTTCTGAATGTAATATGCTCTTTTAAGTCGTATATTTCATGTAGTTCCTTCAAAATTTCATATAGATTTTCCAGATTGATGTTGTTGAATAAATCACGGAAATCGTAACTTTTGAAACGTATATCCTTGTTATAAAATTGAAGTCGGTTGATGACATCGTAACTATTATTTATCATTACTGTTTCTTGTGTATAATCGTAACATTTTTAAGTATAGTTAAAAGTTTTTCATTTGCAATTGTTAAATAGGATCCACATCCCACTGTCAACTTGACTGGATTTTTATGAAGTTTTGGTGTGAGTACCAGTTATGGAAAGTTAACTGCTTTAAGTTCGATACCAATGCGTTTATATAGAACTTAAATTTTATTTACCAAACAATTTCCATTTTGTTGTAAAGGGGAGTACATTTGTTTGCCAAGATAACTATTTTTTAAAGTATCAACGTAGTATTTTCTGCATGTGAAAGCGTAATTTGATACTACTTTATCAGTATAAGTTATGGCATATTTATCTTGATATTTATTGACTGCATTTTGAAGGGAAGGATAGTACGTTTTTTTACTCAATGTTTTGTAGTGGAGATTGAACATTTTGGTAAGGTTGTATTGCCATTCTTTGAAAGCTTGTATTGACATGCTGTATTTTACGGCGAGTTTATATGTATATTTCTTCAAATCTGGTTCTAAGTCCTTTTTATTATTTGTGAAATCTTGTATTCGAAATTTCGTACCAAGTTGAAGCATAGATTTTAACTTGTGATTATCCAATAGATCCAGGTTTCCAGTGATAATGTGCCCATGATGGGTATCTAATAAGGGCTGTTTTGACAATTACACACTTTACTTTTATATACATTGATGTTTCTACTTATGCGGTTATAATTAAATATTTTTCTACCATTGGTTTGCACAAATTTATAAATCAGTTTTATTTCGATATTAGGTATTGGTAAGAGATGTGCCAAGTTTTTTATATATGTCTTGATTGGTAATCCATCATAATTTTTGTTTTTGTAGGTTGTAACAAAAGGCTCTGCTGTAGTAGTTTTCTTCTGGGTAGAGGATTTCAATACTATGCTTAATGTACTGCCTTTGAGGTTAAGTAAATTCATCATTATAGCGTAGCTTGTACATGCATTTTCATTATTATTAACAATTAGTTGTTCTTCGAGTTGATACACTTTCAAATAACACCAGATGCGTTGAATATAACGTTTTTTTATACTAAATATAAGATTTTTGATCCAACCGGGTTTTAATATTATACCTCTACACACTTTTTTTTATGAACGTTTCGATCTTTTCAACAGTTTCTTTATAACTGATATATATATATATTTTTTTATTTTATTTATTTTTTTTTCGATAAACCTAACTTTCTAAAACACCCACAGAATAAAATATAAAACAGCAAATTATCAATCAAATGGAAAAAAATACAAAACAGGAGTTATCAAGTTATAGAAAATCAACAAAATTCAATGGTATGAAAACGAATAAAGAAAAACTTAAAAAATCAAGCTATATACACGTGGAAAAAGGGCTAAGCCTAAAAAAATGGAAATGTTCACTTCGTAAAATTCGTTTTTAAGTCCAAGTGTTTTGACGAAGCAAACACAAAATATGTATGTTTCTGAAGAAATAGATAGATTATATCTATAAACTATTTTTACTTGAATGACATACATAAAGCAGGAATAAAAAAGAAAACATGAATACCTGAAAAATGCACAGCATATGTACAAACGAGTCGAAACCGGGAACTCTGAATGAAGAGACCAGTGTTGCCATTCGCAAAGAAAAAATATAAAATGATCTACTGTTGCCATTCGTAAGAATTGAAAAACAGTAAAGCGAAAAGGTAAGAAAAAGTAATAATATACAAAAAGAGCTACTAAAAGGTGGAGTTAATAATAGTAATGCTGACGTTGAAGAAGATGTAAAATTAAAAGTATTAATAATACACGAGAATGGAGATGTCTGGCTAATATAAGATACTATGAATAGAATTATAAGATACTATGAAAAGAATTATAAAAATCCAGCTATCCTAAATTTTTTAACAGTACCATTTACTAAATAAGAGGGATTTATATAAATTGCTGGTAATTTTGAGATTATTTATATGCATAGCATGAAATTTTTTATCAGATAATTTATAAATTCTAAAAAGCTGATTAAGTATAATATTTCTAAACAATTGAATTGAGTTACAGGAATTAAATGGTAAGATTTTATTAATATTAAAATTATAATAATCTTTTTTATCATATAAATTTGTAACAATTCCATTCGAAGGATCAATAAAAAGATTTAAATCTAAAAAATTAACATTATTACTAATAGTAGTGTCACGCAACTTTAGTGTGACGACTGAAAATACGTATAGTGGAATCACGGTGCCAAACACCAAGCATATTATATGTGATACGAAAATAATAAGATATTTGTAAGTTTGTAATTAGTAAGAAGCAAATATGCTAATGCCGTGAACGTGTTAAGCCGTGAAGTTCGTTGGCACAACCCATAAATGTTAAACTCAGGTTCTATTTCGAATCGAAGTTCTCTCGTCCAGGAATAAATTCCTGGATGACCTGCAGTGCAATAAATACAAAGGTACAATAAACTCTTACCTTGTAAGGCGTCCACACCTGAAAACACAGATGCACAATTTCAAGAGACAAAGATGTTAAATAACCACACAGGTTTAAATATAAATCACTTTCTTTATTCAATATTGTATTAAGAAGTTAGAGTGATAGACTTAATCAGAGATAGACTTAATATACTTAATCAGAGATAGACTTAACGAGAATGTGATAGACTTAATCAATATCAGCAAGCACGACATTAAGTAACTGTGATAGTGACACTGGACTCAGGATCCCTACTAATATATTTGCTGCCACGGAAATAATTCAATGATAATAATATGATCAACGATATAAATAAAGTGGCACAGCAACATTTAAGTATATAATAAATAAACAGCATGATATAAGATAATTAAGGTATGGTCTCAAAGCAACAGGAGAAAACTCGCACTCAGAGATAAGCAAAATAGAACTGATAATTAAACAAGTTGATATAATTTAGGAACGGAAGTCAGAGTTTACGTAATTTAAGGAGAAGATTCTTTATATTTATGCTTCCGTAAGACAGGTTGAAGACCCAGACCGTCCGGCTCGCCCTGAGGACTTGAGCATCTATTTGGACGGCCGGTCCGTAAGACAGGTGTAGATGCGGAGAGCAGTCACCTCTTACCTCCCCAGTCGGAGTTGCAGAAGGTTCGGAATCTGACATCAGCCTCATATCGCAGGGAATTTGGCTTCATAGTTACATTCCGTACCATTCCAACATCTCGACTCGGCACATAGACCTCGGGCCCCATCGTACCTTTCTCGTCGCAGCTCTCTCAGCTAGGCATCGGGTTCTCCATCGATGTTCTTCGACGATGTAGGCATCTTCGGCTCTTCTTCCCATGCCCACGAGAGGCCAGAAGTCGACTTGGGGCCGACTCCCGCACTCCGTGGTGGGCAACATTGAAAAATTGTCCAGGCCGGCCTGAGAGCGTCGACAACTAGACAGGAAGAAAAAGCCACGAATATTCTTTGCAACAGCATTTATGTAACCAGGCGGATTCAGGCCCCAGAATCATTCGGAACTGCGAGAAGACTTATTTACAGTTTTTGCCCAATCAAAAGCCTCCAAGACATACCCTCTTCAACTTACGGCAGGGTCCCGAAAATGAAATTTGCCGATACAACAAACCCTCGCCGCAAGGTCTCAAATTAATCCAGAAGTTTCACTCCAAAATCTATTGTGCAGAAAAGTGCATGCCTTGCACTAACATTACCAGGCCGCAAGCAAAGCCACCATCTGCTCTGCTCGGGAATAAAGACCTTGACTTTAACGGTCAAATAATAACGAAACTTCTCTCTGAATGCGGTTTTCACAGATTAATAAAATGGCTAAAAGCTTTCCCTTCAGTATTGAATATTTTGTATAATACATATTTCAAAGACAAGAGGGATAATAAAACAGGGTTTAAATGATGTAAAAATATAGAATCTTGATAATTAATATATAATTTGCGATTTTTACAAGGGTTTGGTGAGATTATGAAATCTCGTCACAACAGTAGCTTCATTAGGAATTAATTCCAAATTGTCTGGATAGAAATTTATATCTATGAGATAATTTTCTGTATGTACTAAGCAAATCAGATCATCGACATATCTGTAAAAAGTATAATCTATTGAAGTAAAAGACTTTTCATAATTATAAAGGTATAAATTAGCTAACATACTGCTACTGCAGCCACCCTGTGGAACTGCTGAGACTTGTAAGTATAATTTATTTCCTTGAAAAATATAATTATTGAAAATAACAAAGTGAAGAAGTTTAGGAAAATTTATAAAATTAATTTGATTTGAAAGATTAGTAATATAAGCATTATATAGAGCTAAAATTACATCATATAGATCAGATATCTTAATATTATTAAAAAGATCATTAAAATCAAAAGTTTGAAATCCTATTATTTTTCTAAGAGATGTTAATTTATTCTTTAATTCTTTACTATTATTTAGAATAAGGTAATTATTGCTAGTCTGGCATAAACTATTATTCATTAGATTTAAAGAATTTAGTAATAATTTACTCGCAGTAGTAGAGTAAGTATTATGGCCACTAGTTACTGTTCTAAATTTAATAGGATTTTTATGAAATTTTGGAATAAGCACTATATAAGGAAATTTAAGATATTTATATTTAATATTTAAATCACTATACATATTGATAATTTTCAATTTAATACTATTGATGGAATGTAAATCATGTTTAAAAAGACTATTATTTTTTAAATAATCTAACAGAAATTGAATATAAAATTTTTTACAGATAATAACATAATTATTAGAGGCTTTATCAACATAGGTGATAACAAAAGATCTTTGTAAATCATTAATGGAATGTTTAATATTATTAAAACTAAATAAAGATCTAGACAATTTAATATCTCTAATAGCATTTTTAATGGATTATAATAAAATAAATTCGCAAAAAAAGTCGCCAAGTTGGCGACATTTCGCTAAATTCGTCGTCAAAATCTCGCCAAGCGTTATGGACGGAGAAATAAGTTATTTTTTACAGCGGAAAAATGACTTTTGGCGTTCAAATACAAAAGAATTACTCAAAGTATCTTTTCTCGTGAATGGAACAAGTTAGATCCACAAGAACGATGTCACCCAATTTATCGCATCATATTACATATGAAAAGTGAATATGTTTCTTAACAGCTAATATTTCTTTTTTATTTATGGGATTTTTTGATAAATTTATTTGAAAAATGTGCAATATCTCGAGAACGGTTCATGCTAGCGTTCTAAAGTTTATGTCAATCATTTTTTAAGGAAAAATTACATAAGAAATGTTTATTTGCGTAACTTTATTAAAGGTTTTGATTTTTTTATGATTTTTTCAAATTGCACTCAAAAATTTAGGGGATTCTGAACATTCGATTGTGTTTTAAAGCAATAAGGTTCCAGTGTTCACTGATTGAGATTTTTGTTCCAAATTTCATTCGAATCGCTCCATTTGTTCGTGAGATATCGTCTCCACAGACTCACTGACACACACACACACACGCACACACACACACACACACACACACACACACACACACACACACACAAGGCACACACAGACATCACTTCAAAAATGTTCGATTCGTGATCAGAGATGCTTGAAACGTGCTCTACCGTCGAAAACTCGAATTCGAACTTTCGCCCCGTCACAATACTTTCCTTATACATTATGTATATAAGGAAATTAATACTCGTTTGCTTAGTAATATGGAAATTTTCATTATTACTTTCCTTGAAACGTGCTCTCCCGTCGAAAACTCGAATTCGAATTTTCGACCCCGTCACAATACTTTCCTTATACATTATGTATATAAGGAAATTAATACTCGTTTGCTTAGCAATATGGAAATTTTCATTATTACTTTCCTTATATACATAATGTATAAGGAAAGTATTGTGACGGGGTCGAAAATTCGAATTCGAGTTTTCGACGGGAGAGCACGTTTCAAGCATTCCTGATCACGAATCAAACAGTTTTGAAGTGATGTGTGTGTGTGTGTGTGAAAGTATTGTGTGTGTGTGTGTGTGTGTGTCAGTGAGTCTGTGGAGACGATAATTGACTAACGAATGGACCGATTCGAACGAAATTTGGTACAAAAATCATCATCTATAAACATTGGAAGCCTATTGTTTTTATATGCATTCGAATGTTCAGAAACCCCCTAAATTTTCGAGTGAAATTTTGAAAAAAATTTCGAAAAATCAAAACCGCTAATAAAGTTACGCAAATAGACATTTCTTATGTAATTTTTCATTAGAAAACGATTGACATAAATTTTAAAACGCAAACTTGAACCGTTCTCGAGATATTGCACATTTTTCAAAAAATTATCAAAAAGTTATATAAAATAAAAAAAAAATATTTCCTATTGAGAAACATGTTCACTTTTCAAATGTAATACCATGCGATAAATTTGGTGACATCATTCTAGTGGATCTAGCTCGTTCCATTCTTGAGAAAGATACTTTGAGTAATACTTTTATATTTGAACGCCAATAGTCATTTAACTGCTATAAGAATAACTTATTTCTTCTTCCATAACGCTTGGCGAGATTTTGGCGAAGAATTTGGCGGAATGTCGCCAACTTGGCGACTTTTGAAATGCTGCCAAATTAACGAAAATCTCGCCAAATAGATAAAAATGACGCTAAATCAATGAAAATGACGACTATTTCAATTTGACGAAAATTCAATATCTTGGATGGAATTTAAGTATCTACTATAAGAAAAATCTATTGATTTTACTGTAAGTAGCAAATTCATTGCATTATATAAGGAAAGTCATGCGTTGCCCACATCAGATTTTTTCTGTATTAAAAACGGTTACTCTAGAAACTACAATCGTTTAACCTCTAATTTTCCTGAATTTATCTTGTTTGATGGATATTTTTAATTAACCGGAAAGTAAAATATTCACATTAATTAAAATATATACACGAGTTTGTTTTAAAGAAAAATCGTTACATATCTTTCCCTTCACGCTCGCAAATACATTGCAGAATTTGCTAGTAAATTTTCATCTTTAGAACGCTAGTGAGTGACCCCAGTAAAAATGAGCAGTTGTGTACATTCACTTAAAATCACTTAGAGTGCACTTTAGCAAATGAAATGTTTAAATATATGTTGTTATTCAAGTATTCTAAATAACGTATTTTCACCATAAAGATAAATTTCGATGTTTAATGGGTTTAGTTTCAATTTTTATTTGCCATCATCGTCCGTTCACCATTACACGCTATGGTAAATATAATGCCCTTTTGCCTTTACGTTTCTGCGCATTCTGCCACGCAGGTTGTTTATTTACACTCGTGCCCATGATCTCTAGGGTAACCCGCAAGTGACATATCTAATACGATTTTTGCGGGCCATTTCGCAAAAAAATCTGATGTGGGCAACACATGACTTTCCTTATGTAATGCAATGAATTTGCTACTTTTGCAATTAAAAAATATTATTCTTATAGTAGATACTTATTTTCTTTTCAAAATATTGAATTTTCTTCAATTAGGCTTCATTTTCATTGATTTAGCGTCATTTTTATCCATTTGGCAACGTTAAAAAAACTCGCCAAGTTGGCGACATTCCGCCAAATTTGTCGCCAAAATCTCGCCAAGCGTTATGGACGGCGAAATAAGTTATTCTTACAGCAGATAAATGACTATTGGCGTTCAAATACAAAAGTATTACTTAAGTATCTTTTCTCGTGAATAGAACGAGTTAGATCCACGAGAAATGATGTCACCAAATTTATCGCATGCTATTACATATGAAAAGTGAACATGTTTCTTAACAGTTAATAGTGTTTTTAATTTTACTTGATGATTTTTTAATAAATTTATTTGAAAAATGTGTTATATCTCCAGAACGGTTAATGCTAGCGTTCTACAGTTTGTGTCAATCGTTTTCTAAGGAAAAATTACATAAAAAATGTGTATTTGTGTAACTTTATCCAAGGTTTTGATTTTTTGATGATTTTTTCAAAATTTCACTCAAAAATTTAGGAGGGGGGTTCTAAACATTGGATTGTGTTTAAAAACTATAGGCTTCCAGTATTCACCGATTGTGATTTTTGTACCAAATTTCATTCGAATCGCTGTATTCGTTCGTGAGATATCTTCTCCACAGACTCACTGACACACACACACACACACACACAGAGACATCACCTCAAAAATGTTCGATTCGTGATTAGGGATGCTTGAAACGTGCTCTCCCGCCGAAAACGCGAATTCGAATTTTCGACCCCGTCACAATACTTTCCTTATACATTATGTATATAAGGAAAGTAAAAAGGTAGGTTCTTTTATCCTGAATTGTACGCACCAAAATCTAATCAGCACCAGGGTCACCCACAACTGACATATCTATAAAATTTTATGAAATTTGGTCAATTAGTTATTGAGTTAGAGCGGATACATACGTTATACAGACTGACAGACACCGACAGACACCCACCCACACACACACACACAGAGAGAGAGAGAGAGAGAGAGAAACGTCACGCTAAACATATTATTTTCGTGTCCTAAAGGTCTCAAAACGTGTAGATCCGTCGACAACTCATGTTGCGATTTTCTATGATTTCAGTACTTTCACTATACATTACCATGTATTGTTGGAATTGTTGAAGTCTAATGTGGACAGCACATAACTTCCCCTACAAATTCAAATCAATTTTCTCATTTTTATTTTTTTTATTTCATGATGCATTAAATTGAGTTTAATTGTAGAAAATAATATGGATAATTGTACGCATTATATCCAAATTTCAGTTTAAAAGCATGCTAGTTTCATTTGTCAATTTGATGCACTTTTAAGTCTTCAACTCTTCAAAATTCCAAAAAAATAAAATATCTCGAGAACGGTACATCCTAGAGTTACGAGATTAGTCTTATTCGCTGTTCTGTTAAAAATTGTGTGAACACGTATTTAATTAAAACAGGTCAGCAATTTTAGTTCGTAATTGTGCATTTTCACGATCTTTGCCGGCTATTTCGCAAGAAAAGAAAAAAAAAATATAATGTGGGCAGAACATGACTTTCCCCGCAGACTCAATTTTTTTTTTTAATTTCTTAATTAATTCATTAAATTGAGCTTCATTGAACAAAATAACACTAAATTTACACTTGTAATTCAATTTTTGTTTTTATTTGGAAATTGGGCATTTTTCAAAAGTGATTTTTGCGGTCCATTTCGTAAAAAGTGGCAGGTTATTCTTTTCAGAATCATACCAAAATCTAATCAGCACCAGAGTATTGCAAGTAACTTATCTACTAAATTTTGTGAAGTTTAGTCAATTAGTATTTCAACTAGAGTGGATACATGAGATTTTTACGACCATTTCGCAAAAAAGGCGGATTCTTTTTCCCCAAATCGTACCGAGAGCTAATCAGCACCAGGGGCACATACCTACCAAATTTTATAAAATTCGGTCCATTAGTTTGAGTTAGAGTGAATACGTACATTGCACACACGCTCAGACGTCACTCTAAAAATAGTTTTTTCGTATTCTAGAGGTTCCAAAACGTGTAAATCCGTCTAAAACCCGAGTTGCGATTTTCGACATGATTCCAATACTTTCCCTACAATACATTACCATGTATTGTAGGGAAAGTAAAAAATCTGATGTTGGCAGCACATGACTTTCCCTGCAGACTCAAATTCATTTTTTTCCTTGTTTCTTTAATAATTCAGTAATTTCAGTTTAATTGCACAAAATAACACTAAATTTGCATTTTTAATTCGGCTTTTTTTTTTTTGTCTGGTAATTGGAAGTTTTTCTTCCAAAGGCTGCGTGACAAAAATACAAAAAATCTCAAACATTTCGAGAACGGTTAGTTCTACTTTAATAGAGATGGTTTTATTTTTTTCCTCGTCAAAAATTACGTATAAAACAAGCATTTAATTGATATATTTGAATATACGTAGTTCTTTATTTTAGATTTTGATAATTTTTGCGGACCACTTGGCAAAAAAAAAAAAAAAAAAAAATGCAAAGTTATTTATTTCCGAGTAGTATCAAAATCTAATCAGCACTAGGGTTACCCACAAGTGTTTTATTTACCAAATTTTGTAGAATTTGATCTATCTTTTTCAGCTAGGGTGGATACAGGCAATTTTTGCGGGCCATTTCGCAAAAAAAAACGGGCTCTTTTATCCCGAATCGTACCCAAAACTAATCAGCCCCAGGGTCACCCACACGTGACCTACCTATCAAATTTTATCAAATTTGGTCCATTAGTTTTTGAGTTAGAGTGGATACATACATTGTAAATACAGACACACACACAGACAGTCAGACAGATACAGACGTCGCGCTAAAAATCGTTTTTTCGTATTCTAGAGGTCCCAAAATGTGTAGATAAGTCGAAAACTCGAATTCAGATTTTCAGCATGATTCCAATACTTTCCCTATACATTACCATGTATTGCAGGGAAAGTAAAAATCTGATGTAGGCGGCACATGAATTTCTCTGCAGACTTAGTAACGTTATATTTATTTTAATTAAATTTAATTCACTTTTAATTCAATTTTCGTTCTCATTTGGTAACTGGACTTATTTTCAAAGGTGGCGTAAATAAAAAAAAAAAAAAATAAAAAAAAAAAAAAAAAAAAAAAAAAAAAAACATCTCGAGAACGACTAGTCCTAGTTTAATGGGGTTGCTTTTATTCTTTTCTTCATTAAAAATTACGTATAAAACAAGCATTTAATGGATATATTTGAGAATACGTAGTTTTTAACACTTTACAACATAGTTGAAAAGAGTTTATGACTTTGTTCATTCTGTCTGTCTGTCTGTCTGTCCGTTAGCACGATAACTGCCGTAAAAATGACTTTATCAAAATGAAATTTTAGTATGTTGTTCAGACGGTCTGTAGGACCTATGGGAATATAAATAAATAATATCACCCAATTAGTTTTTTATTGAACCCGGGTTGAAAAAATGAAATACATTGAATCCTATGGGACCTAATTTTTCAAATATTTTTTAAGCAAATTTAAAATTCACAAATTGCTTCGAAATTTCTAGGAAATATCCGTATTATCCCATAAAATATATAAAAAAAATTTCAGTAAAATATGTTAAGTAGTTTTTAAAATAAAAATTATTTAATATAGGGAAAAAAACAAATTCAATTAAATTCTGATTTTTGGGATATCCTCCAGAAAGAAAAAAGAGATATATTATATAATAAATATCTTTCCAAGAGTCTGATCATTTTGTATATGAGAGAGGCTTCACATTTTAAAATAAATTTGGTAGATAACAATTTTTCAAATTTTTTTTTAATTTTATATAACTCTCCGTGGTATTCTTATTTGATGGCATTTTTAATGTACTTTCCTACGTCTTAGATAGTTAAAATTTGGTACACAGCTTAAATTTGTTGAACATTTTATTCTACAGAAATTTGGTGGATCTTTAAATATAGATCCTACATTTTTTTCGAAATGGCCTGCAAATAATCCCCGTTCACTTCTATAAATCATTGTTGTAATATTCTTAAAAATTCTGATGTGGGCAGCACATGTCTTTCCCAGCAGACTCATATTCGTTCTCTTTATTTATTCAATAATAATTTGAATTTATCTGCACAAAATAACAACCATAAGTATTTTAAATGACATTGAATTTACACGTTAAACTTAAATTTGGTTCTCATTTGATAGATGGACTTATTGTCAAAGGTGGCGTAGCGAAAACGCGAAAAAACTAGAATATCACAAGAACGGCTAGTCCTAGAGTAATAGGGTTAGTCTTATTCATTTTGTTGTCAAAAATCACGTATAAAATAGGAATTTAATTGATATAATTGAGCACACGTTGTCTTTTATTTTTATATATAACGATTTTTGCGGGCCATTTCGCAAAAATAGCCCGTTCCTTTTTTCCGAATCGTACTAGAATAGCCTACAAATTATTTATATACAAAATTTTGTTAAATTTGATATATAAATCACTTTTAGGTTATTGAAATATTATACACCAAATTTTGTTAAATTTGTTCCATTAGTTTTTAGCTATAGTGGATAAAGGCAATTTCTGCGGCCATTTCGCAAAGAAGGCAGATTCTTTTATTACGAATCGTACTATAATCTAATGAACATCAGGGTTTCCCACAAAAAACATACCTACCAAATTGTATGAAATTCGGTCCATTAGTTTTTCAATTAGAGTGGATGTAATATCCACACAGACACACAGAAATATACACAGATACACTCTTACACACACAGACGTCTTCCTAAAAATAGTATTTTCGTGTTCTAGAAGTCCCAAAACGTGTAGATCCTTTGAAAATTCGAGTTCCGATCTTCGGCACGCTTCCAATACTTTGAGTACATACACATACACACATATATTATCTGTGTATCTGTGTATTATCTGTGTATCTAAATTCCGTGCCTATGCAATTACAATAGTTGTGATTTTAAATGATCCTTAAACTTTTATTATTTCTTCAACGAAGCCTAATTTTAACATATGCAGAATGCAAATATCTCAAGCGATTGTAAGATGAATTGCATAAGAATTGCTGAAATTTTTTCACACAAAATTATACTGTAGTACTGTGATAATGTGAAAGATATCACCACTGAATGTATCACATTTTAGAAATGTTTAAATGAAATTACATTTCAGTTGGAAAGTGTTTCATAATCAATGCTTATGCATGATTGATCTTTCTTGTTTCATTTTTACTTTCCCTGCAATACATGGTAATGTATAGGGAAAGTATTGGAATCATACCGAAAATCACAACTCGAGTTTTCGACGGATCTACACGTTTCGAGACCTCTAGAATACGAAAAAACCATTTTTAGCGTGACGTCTGTGCGTGTGTCTGTCTGTCTGTCTGTGTGTCTGTCTGTCTGTCTGTCTGTCTGTGTGTCTGTCTGTCTGTCTGTCTGTGCAGATTTTGTATCCACTGTAACTAAAAAACTAATGGACCGAATTTCACAAAATTTGGTAGGTAAGTCACTTGTGGGCGGGGCTGGTGCTGATTAGTTTTGGGTACGATTCGGAATAAAAGAACCCGCATTTTTTTGCGAAATGGCCCGCAAAAGCTTCTATCCACTCTAGCTGAAAAACTAATGGACCGAATTTCACAAAATTCGGTAGATAAGTCATGTATAGGTCACTCTGGTGCTGATTAGATTTTGGTACGATTCGGAAAAAAATAACCTGCCTTTTTTTGCAAAACGGCCCGCAAAAATCTTCAAAATCTAAACTAAAGAACTAGGTATACTCAGATATATCCATAAAATGCCCGTTTAATACGTAATGTTTAACGACGAAAAGAATAAGACCAACCCCATTACACTAGGACTAGCCGTTCTCGAGATATTTTAGTTTTTCGTACTTTCCCTACGCCACCTTTGAAAATAAGCCCGGTTACCGAATGAGAACGAAAATTGAATAAAAGTGAAATAAATGTAATTAAAATAAAGAGAACGTGGATATAAGTCTGCAGGGAAAGTCATGTGCTGCCCACATCAGATTTTTACTTTCCCTGCAATACATGGTAATGTATAGTTACTTTCCCTGCAATACATGGTAATGTATAGGGAAAGTATTGGAATCATACCGAAAATCACAACTCGAGTTTTCGACGGATCTACACGTTTCGAGACCTCTAGAATACGAAAAAACCATTTTTAGCGTCACGTCTGTGCGTGTGTCTGTCTGTCTGTCTGTCTGTGTGTCTGTCTGTCTGTCTGTGTGTCTGTCTGTCTGTCTGTGTGTCTGTCTGTCTGTGCAGATTTTGTATCCACTGTAACTAAAAAATTAATGGACCGAATTTCACAAAATTTGGTAGGTAAGTCACTTGTGGGCGGGGCTAGTGCTGATTAGTTTTGGATATGATTCGGAATAAAAGAACCCGCCTTTTTTTGCGAAATGGCCCGCAAAAGCTTGTATCCACTCTAGCTGAAAAACTAATGGACCGAATTTCACAAAATTCGGTAGATGAGTCACGTATAGGTCACTCTGGTGCTGATTAGATTTTGGTACGATTCGGAAAAAAATAACCTGCCTTTTTTTGCAAAACGGCCCGCAAAAATCTTCAAAATCTAAACTAAAGAACTAGGTATACTAAGATATATCCATTAAATGCCCGTTTAATACGTAATGTTTAACGACGAAAAGAATAAGACCAACCCCATTACACTAGGACTAGCCGTTCTCGAGATATTTTAGTTTTTCGTACTTTCCCTACGCCACCTTTCAAAATAAGCCCGGTTACCGAATGAGAACGAAAATTGAATAAAAGTGAAATAAATTTAATTAAAATAAAGAGAACGTGGATATAAGTCTGCAGGGAAAGTCATGTGCTGCCCACATCAGATTTTTACTTTCCCTGCAATACATGGTAATGTATAGGGAAAGTATTGGAATCATGCCGAAAATCACAACTCGAGTTTTCGACGGATCTACACGTTTCGAGACCTCTAGAATACGAAAAAACCATTTTCAGCGTGACGTCTGTGTGTGTGTCTGTGTGTGTGTCTGTGTGTCTGTCTGTCTGTGTGTCTGTGTGTCTGTCTGTGCAGATTTTGTATCCACTCTAACTAAAAAACTAATGGACCGAATTTCACAAAATTTTGTAGCTAAGCCACTTGTGGCCGGGGCTGGTGCTGATTAGTTTTGGGTACGATTCGGAATAAAAGAACCCGACTTTTTTTGCGAAATGGCCCGCAAAAGCTTATATCCACTCTAACTGAAAAACTGATGGACCGAATTTCACAAAATTCGGTAGATGAGTCACTTGTGGGTTACTTTGGTGCTGATTAGATTTTGGTACGATTCGGAAAAAAATGACCTGCCTTTTTTTGCAAAATGGCCCGCAAAAATCGTCCAAATCTAAACTAAAGAACTGGGTATACTCAAATATATCCATTAAATGCTGATTTAATACGTAATTTTTAACGACGAAAAGAATAAGACCAACCCCATTACACTAGGACTAGCCGTTCTCGAGATATTTTAGTTTTTCGTACTTTCCCTACGCCACCTTTGAAAATAAGCCCGGTTACCGAATGAGAACGAAAATTGAATTAAAAGTGAAATAAATTTAGTTAAAATAAAGAGAACGTTAATATAAGTCTGCAGGGAAAGTCATGTGCTGCCCACATCAGATTTTTACTTTCTCTGCAATACATGGTAATGTATAGGGAAAGTATTGGAATCATGCCGAAAATCGCAACTCGAGTTTTCGACGGATCTACACGTTTCGAGACCTCTAGAATACGAAAAAACCATTTTTAGCGTGACGTCTGTGTGTGTGTCTGTGTGTCTGTGTGTCTGTCTGTGCAGATTTTGTATCCACTCTAAATAAAAAACTAATGGACCGAATTTCACTAAATTTTGTAAGTAAGTCACTTGTGGGCGGGGCTAGTGCTGATTAGTTTTGGGTACGAGTCGGAATAAAAGAACCCGCCTTTTTTTGCGAAATGGCCCGCAAAAGCTTGTATCCACTCTAGCTGAAAAACTAATGGACCGAATTTCACAAAATTTGGTAGATAAGTCGCTTGTAGGCCACCCTGGTGCTGATTAGATTTTAGTATAATTCGAAAAAAATAACCTGCCTTTTTTTTTGCAAAATGGCCGGCAAAAATCGTCAAAATTTAAAATAAGGAAGTACGTACGCTCAAATATATCCATTAAAAGCTTGTTTTATACGTAATTTTTAACGAAGAAAAGAATATGACCAACCTCATTACACTAGGACTAGCCGTTCTCGAGATATTTTAGTTTTTTGTTATTTCTCCACTCCACCTTTGAAAAGAAGTCCGGTTATCAAATGAGAAAGAAAATTGAATTAAAAGTGAACTAAATGTAATAAAAATAAAGAGAAGGTGAATATAAGTCTGCAGGGAAAGTCATGTGCTGCCCACATCAGATTTTTACTTTCCCTGCAATACATGGTAATGTATAGGGAAAGTATTGGAATCATGTCGAAAATCGCAACTCGAGTTTTCGACGGATCTACACGTTTCAAGTCCTCTAGAATACGAAAAAACCATTTTTAGCGTGACGTCTGTGTGTGTGTCTGTCTGTCTGTCTGTCTGTCTGTGTGTCTGTTTGTGCATATTTTGTATCCACTCTAACTAAAAAACTAAGGGACCGAATTTCACAAAATTTAGTAGGTAAGTCACTTGTGAGCGGGTCTGGTGCTGATTAGTTTTGGGTACGATTTGGAATAAAAGAACCCGCCTTTATTTTATGAAATGGCCCGCAAAAGCTTGTATCCACTCTAACTAAAAAACTAATGGACAGAATTTCACAAAATTCGGTAGATGAATCACTTGTAGGTCACCTTGGTTCTGATTAGATTTTGAAACGATTCGAAAAAAAATAACCTGCCTTTTTTTGCAAAATGGCCCGCAAAAATCGTTAAAATTTAAACTGAAGAACTACGTATGCTCAAAAATATCCATAAAATGCTTGTTTAATACGTAATTTTTAGCGAAGAAAAGAATAAAACCAACCCCATTATACTAGGACTAGCCGTTCTCGAGATATTTTAGTTTTTCGTATTTTCTCTACGCCACCTTTGAAAATAAGTCCGGTTACCGAATGAGAACGATAATTGAATTAAAAGTGAAATAAATTTAATTAAAATAAAGAGAACGTGGATATAAGTCTGCAGGGAAAGTCATGTGCTGCCCACATCAGATTTTTACTTTCCCTGCAATACATGGTAATGTATAGGGGAAGTATTGGAATCATGTCGAAAATCGCAACTCGAGTTTTCGACGGATCTACACTTTTCAAGACCTCTAGAATACGAAAAACCCATTTTTAGCGTGACGTCTGTGTGTGTGTGTCTGTCAGTGTGTCTGTGTAACTGTCTGTCTGTCTGTGCAGATGTTGTATCCACTCTAACTGAAAAACTAATGGACCAAATTTCACAAATTTTGGTAAGTAAGTCACTTGTGAGCGAGTCTGGTGCTGATTAGTTTTGGGTACGATTCCGGATAAAAGAACCCGCCTATTTTTGCGAAATGGCCCGCAAAAGCTTGTATCTACTCTAACTGAAAAACTAATGGACCGAATTTTGCAAAATTCAGCAGATGAGACACTTGTGGTTCACCTTGGCCCTGATTAGATTTTAGTACGATTCGGAAAAAAATAACCTGCCTCTTTTTGCAAAATGACCAAACCTAAACTAAAGAACTACGTATACTCAAATATATTCATTAAATGCTTGTTAAATACGTAATTTTTAGCGAAGAAAAGAATAAGTCCGACCCCATTACACTAGGACTAGTCGTTCTCGAGATATTTTAGTTTTTCGTATTTTCTCTACGCCACCTTTGAAAATAAGTCCGGTTAGCGAATGAAAACGAAAATTGAATTAAAAGTGAAATAAATTTAATTAAAATAAAAAAAACGTGGATATAAGTCTGCAGGGAAAGTCATGTGCTGCCCACATCAGATTTTTCAAGCTTGGCGTATATTTTTTTTTTACTTTTTATATGTTCTTTTAGTAAATATTATCTGCTATAGAGCTGTGTTGCAGTGATATGTTAATTTTTATTTCCTTTTCAATTAATATATTTTTGCATTTTAATATGAAATTTAACGGCATGCAGCTAGTTATACTGTGTATTGTGGGGAAAGCAACAAAAGAACTTTAAATACTTTTCTGCTGTCATTTTAGGAACAGAAACTTATAAGCAAGAAAACAAATCCACGTTATTCTGTCCCACCATTCAACAACTCATTCATTCTACACCTTATTCATACAAATCTTTAAGTTTACCGTTTCAATAAGCTGCACAACTCTAACCTCTCCCTCCCTTTATTTCGCAAAACTGTTTGCAGAAGTGTTTTAATCTAATGGAACACCCCCAAAGATTCACATTTGCCAGTCACCTTTTACAGTTGTCGAATTGTTGACCAAGTTGCTCAGTCAGAAGCGTTATCGGATTAGTGACTTATAAAGAGGGGGTGGGGGGTGAGAACAGAATATTTTTATACATTACAAACGGTTGCAGAAAAAAATCAGTTTATATTTTGACAGACGGGAAAGATAGACGTTTTATATACTGTTTTGTAAAACCCTGTCTATAGATAGGTTTTCTATAGAAGGTTTTCCATGCTATGACACGGAAAAGCTTTGAGTTCTGTTGTAGCAGTAGAAGCCCTCTAATTCGTCAGGGATGGAGACCGGGGGGGGGGGGGAGGTGACGGATGGATGAAACAGGCGGATTTGCGAATATATGGTGCGGAAAGGAAACTTAAAGTTGAACCTATAGCTTAATTCTCATTAACATATCTATCTTATTATTTAACAAGGCCGTAAAATCGTACATAGTGGACTCATTATTAAATTCATACATTGCATTATGTGCCGCTATTAACCCTCCAATTGTTTACCATTCGCGCGAGTACTGTAAAGGAATTATTATTAATATAGTACTAAATGGATTACACCATTTTAACTTTAACAATAAAACATTTATTAACAACATAAAATACTTAATAATTATTTAATCACAACAATTCTTCTTCTCATTAATTATTTCGGCGAAGGGACCATGTGAGACCAGTATGAAAATGCCTAAAATGTAGTTAGGACCAGATATCATATTTGAGGAACACATACCTTCAAGTCTGTTTTGACCACAGATCATAATGCTTGCATCAGTAACTCGTGCTGGTCGTAACTCAGGGTGTTTGACTCCATCTCGTACTTCTGATTGCACTGCAAATTGATCTAGCCATCGAAGTCGTTCACTTCATCTCTAGACACCTCTTTCTAAGTTTTGTGCTTCTTAATTTCGAGCTGATAATCTCTTAAGTCAGTATTAACCAAGTCATCGTCGTTCTAGTCATAATGTCGAACAAGTATTGTCGTTCTTATTAACCAAGTCATCGTGCTTCTATATCGCTATCTTTCTTTAAGTGTCCTTCTTATGTCACAGGTTGTGGCTCTTTTGCCTCGGGACTGTCACTCCCCCTTTTCTCTGATTTCCAGCATTCAGGGTGACACAACAAGCACTTTCTCCATTGGCTTGCCTATTCATCCAATGTCGTTACTTCACATTTTCGTATGAGTTTGTTCGGTCCCCTCTGTCTTGACACCCCTAAATTTATGGTTTTCTGACCTTTGGGTTCACGTGTCGTAAACCTTGGGGTCATTCAGACTGGAGGTATTGTCCAAAGTTTCAGATCAATAAATAATTGGTATAAAATTGTCTCACTAAAACACGTGTGAGATCTATTTCTGGTCTCACATATGGAAAAATTTTCAATCGTTTTCATATACCGTATGTTGTTACGACGCATCCTCTTGAATCGTGGTTGTATGTCAGGATATAAGAATGAGTCTAAATTTCTGGATAGCTAACACTTTTATTTACAAGCACTTCGTAAACAGGAACAATATACAAAAATATAGCTCGATAACTATCTCACAAAATTACTAAAAAACTGTCAGGTACAGTAAAACAGCAATTAAATGCTTCATCAATTTCACAAATCAGCAGATACTATTCTTAATACATTGACTATCTTACAACGTTCATTGTCGATGTGGTGGCCGAGCGGTCAAAGAGGCAGGCGTTTCCTCGTGATGGCTCGGCTGCCAGATGGCGGGTTCGAGTCCCGCCTGCGGGCATGGATGTTGTAATGTCTTATTTGGGGCAGAAGTCAGACTTCTACCTTCGGGTGCCCCGGGTTATTAGACTAAACAGAAGCAGTGCACTCATTCTTCCTTAAATGTAATGTTAAGGACACGACAACAACAACAACAACAACGTTCATTATTGAGGCTCAGTGTAGGTAGTATCACGTCAACTCCTTATCCACAGAGTGATGACTTCTTTTATATACACTCTATAGAAACTTGCCGAAGGAGCTCGTATTTCGTAGCATATTAGTTATATCGAGAAGGTTCTAGTACATTAGAAATGTCGCCAAATTGGTGATAAATCACCAAATCTGGTAACCCTGAAACGACAGCCGGACAACCCTAGATTCATGTTATGGGAATGTCTGTCTGTACAGTGTTTTTCCTTTCTGACTCTCAAAAGAGATTTCAGTGAAGATACTTTTCATGTTCGTAACACTGCCCCTCCTCCAAACTGCACTTCCCTGGCAGTATCAAACTACTGTGGTCCAAAATATGGAGCTAATTTGTCGATATGGACAATTTTTGGTTTGGTTAAAGACGATTTCTGAATTCGATTAACGACATTGTTTTTTCTTTTCATTATGACGTAGGGTCCTTCCCAGTTGTGCTGTAGATTTGGCAAAAATCCTGGTCGTCGCCGAGGGTTGAACAGACACGCCTTGCCGCCTTCCTGGAATAGCCCTTTATATGCTTTAACGGCCTTTATTCTATCGGCCTTTATATGCATATCGGGTCTTTATTCTATCGGTAGTAATGTTAAGTCTTTCAAGAGCGAAACGATGAACCTTCTCTAACCGTGCCTGCAGATCCTGCCCATATTCATCAGGCGATGAAGGGGCATTACGTGATCGTCCAAACAACAGGTCACACGGTAGTTACATATTTCGACCAAGCAGCGTTTTCGATGGAGAATGTGCGGTCGATTTGTGAACAACACTTTTGTCAGCCAACAGGAACGAAAGTAGGTGATGGTCTCAGTCTTGCTGGTTTCTGGATATGAATATGGAGAGATGATTAAATATCGTTTTGTTGTATCTCTCTACCATGCCGTCTGATTGAGGATAGAGAGGGGTATTTGGAGTTTTGTCCATTTCAAGTAGTTTGCACAGTCCCGTAAATATGCCAAAATTAAAGTTCGTTTTCTGATCAGAATGGATGAGCGGGGGGGAAACCCCGTAACGACATATCCAGTTTCTGGTTAGAACTTTACTGATGATTGTAGATTTTTGGTTAGGGATTGCGTAATGTTCTGGCTACTTTGTGAAGTAGTCCATTATTACTAGAACGTATTTATTATTGTCTAAAGACCGTGGTAGTGCCCCCAAAATGTCCAGTGCAATTCTCTCGAAAGGAGCACTGACATTGAAGAGGACCACGTGTTTTCTTCTTTGGTTCTTTCCAAGCGCCACATTCAGTGCATTTTTTGCACCAGCACTCGATATTGGATATGGCATTGCACTAGAAGAAGTGCTCACGAACTTTGTTCAGCGTCTTGTTAATGCCAAAATATCTTCCAGTACGGCTGTCATGTATATTTTTTAGTACGCTGGACACTCTGGAACGAGGGAGCAACAACTGCCATCTTCTGCTCTTTCTATCGTCACTCTCCCATTTATGGTATATTACTCCGTTTTTCAAGTGCAGAGAACCCCACAGTGCTCAGTATCTTTTCGTTTCAGATGAGAAACAAGAAATGTCCTGCCAAGTTGGTCTCTCATTAGCTTGTTCTTTGCAGATCAGGTTGGCTCGATATCTCTGTCTTCATTTTGCGCTCGAGAAAATTCTTCATAACTCCAGGGATCTGGTGGTGAGTTTGAATTATGATCGGTGATAACTTGCTGAACGGTTTCAGAAATCTGGCTTCCAAACTTTATTTCAGTAGAAAAGCAACATGCACGGTTCAAAGGACAAGGTCTTTTCGAGAGTGTATCAGCGTTTCCATGAGACGATCCCTCTCGGTGTCAAATCTCCATGTCGTATTCTTGAAGTCGCTGAATGAATATTGCTTCAGGGTTCTTAAAACTGAGGAGCCAGCTCAGAGAAGCGTGATCAGTCGGCAACAGGAATTTCCTTCCATATAGGTAATGATGGAAATGATCTACAGATTTAACAATCGCCAACAGTTCTTTCCTTGTTACGTAGTAACTTCTTTCAAGTTTCGACAAGCATTTGCTAAAGTATATGATGATACGTTTTTGCCCTCCTATGTCCTAGGAGCGAACTGCCCCTATTACTTCTTTACTAGCATCGGTATCTAGTATGAACCTCTCTGTTGGTTGAGGAGATACCAGAATGGGACCTGAAACCAATATTTCCTTAAGCCGATTGAAGGCGTCTTCACATTCCGCCGTCTATTCAAATTTCTTGTCTCCTTCCGTGTCAATATTTGAGAACTTTTTTTACAAACCGACGGTAATAGATACACAAGCTGACGAGACTCCTTAGTTGATGAACATCCTGTGGTTTGCATCATTATCTGACAGCATTGATTTTTTCAGAATCGGTCGTTATACCCTTTTTGGAGGTGATATGTCCTAAATATACGACTTCTTTCTGGAATAGTTTGCATTTTGAATGATTTAATTTTAAATTTGCGGATTTAATTTTAAAATAATTGCCTACAGTTTTGTAAATGCTTGTCAAATGAACGTCCAACAATAACTATATCATCCAAATGAACGAGGCAGGATTCACAAGAGAGTCCTTTCAGCACGGTCTCCATTAGACGTTTGAAAGTTGCGGATGCATTACAAGTCCAAAGGCCATCATTTTAAACTGCCAGAGGTCTTGTCCTGTGGTAAAAGTTGTCTTTTCTTTATCGTCAGGATGGGGATCTCCACTTGCCATTAGCCACTCTTAAGATCTAGAGTAGAAAACCACCTGCTTCCAGAGTGGGTATCAAAAGTTTCATCAATTCTTGGCAATTGATAGTTGTCTTTCTATGTCACAGAGTCGAATCTTCTATAGTCAACGCAGAATATCGTAGAACCATTTTTCTTCTTCACTAAAATGATTGGTGAGGCCCAAAGGCTTGCTGATGATTCGATCACGTCGCTTTCCTGCATGTCTTTTGAAAGCTTATCTACTTCTTCTTACTTAGCGAGTGGAAGTCTTCGATCATCTTGTTTAATCAGGAACTAGTTGCCGGTTTCGAATCTATGATTAGTTAGTCCGGTGCATCCCATGTCTTTTGAAGCATTCGAGAAGATGGCACTGAATTCAGAAATGAGGCTTTTGCATGCCTCCTGTTCTGCACTATTTAGACCATCGATATTGTTTAAGATGATGTTTAGATGTTCGGAACTGCTGTTTTTATCTTCTCGACAACCACGCATTACGCAGTTTACCACAGAGTTTAAAGGTAACTGCTCCCTTTTATGGATTATTTTGAGTCCTGTCGCTAATGCTACTATTCTGACAGCTACGTAATCTTTTGAAATAACCACAAGAGCCGAATCCACAAGAATTCTTTTTTCTTTATACTCCGGAGATGGAAAATCTGTTACTGTCATTAAACGCGATTTTTGGATTTCCTGGATTCCTTTCACCAAATACTCCCTATGTGCACTCAATGAAATATTTTCTGCAGTGATTATGTTACACTATAGGATATTTTCCGTTTCTGTTCCAAACAAAGAATCTCTTCAGCGACTGTCCGTAATTCGTTGTTTTTGAAGTCCAGGTAAAAACCTTGTTTTCCTAAAGAGATCAGTCCGAGAATGCATATCGGTTATAAATGTCCGCAACATAGGCAACGCGATGATAAAGGCTCAGAACGGCAGAAATAGTAATTACTCGTACTTCGTACGGAATATATAATGTACAAGGGACAGAATTGTAAATTTTAAGCGTTTTATATTATATATTCCGTAAAAGAACGGATATACTACATGTAAATAATAAAATTTATAATAACGTAAGGCAAGTAAATGATTATTAAATAGAAATAGCATGCATGTGTATCAAATATAATTTGATTAAAAATATTTGTTACTGGTTTTCAGCCGTTCTGGAGTTATAGCCACCTGAAAATGGAGATTTTGCAATTCATATTTACTGAATTTAAGTCCATTTTAATCTTGTTGAACTAAAAGCTAAATGCAGCTTAAAGATCTATTCCGAAACCTCAAACTGTCTAATTTTAGAGGAGGGGGGCGAGTTTGTTTGGTTATTTGGGATAGTTATATAGTCATATTCTTGAATCCCAGAAAATCCGAATTTTGACCTGCCCTGGCAAGTAAACATAGGCAAAAATAAAAAAACCTGATGTGGGTAGCACATGACTTTCCTTATATAATGCAATGAATTTATTACTTTTACAGAAAAAAATAGCTTATTCTTATAGTAGATACTTATATTCTTTTCAAGATATTGAATTTTCGTCAATTAGTCGTCATTTTCATTGATTTAGCGTCATTTTTAACCATTTGGCGAGATTTTCGCTAATTTGGCAACATTCCAAAAACTCGCCAAGTTGGCGACATTTGGCCAAATTCGTCGCTAAAATGTCACCAAGCGATATGGAAGGAGAAATAAGTTATTCTTACAGCAGATAAATGACTATTGGCATCCAAATACAAAAGTATTACTCAAAGTATCTTTTCTTATGAATGGAATCAGCTAGATCCACGAAAATTATGTCACCCAATTTATCGCACGATATTACATATGGAAAGTGAACATGTTTCTCAACAGTTAATATATATTTTTTAATTTATGGGATTTTTTGATAAATTTATTTGTAAAATGTGTAATATCTCGAGAACGGTTCATACCAGCGTTCTAAAGTTTATCTCAATCGTTTTCTAAGGAAAAATTACATAAGAAATGTTTATTTGCGTAACTTTATTAAAGGTTTTGATTTTTTGATGATTTTTTCAAAATTTCACTCGAAAATTTAGGGGAGTTCTGAACATTCGATTGTGTTTTAAAACAATAGGCTTCCAGTATTCACGGATTGGGATTTTTGTACCAAATTTTATTCGAATCGCTCCATTCGTTCGTGAGATATCGTCTCCATAGGCTCACTGACACACACACACACACAGACATCACATCAAAAATGTTTGATTCGTGATCAGGGATGTTTGAAACGTGCTCTCCCGTTGAATTCGAATTTTCGACCCGGTCACAATACTTTCCTTATATATTATGTATATAAGGAAAGTAAAAATCTTATGTGGGCAGCACATGACTTTCCTTATATAATGCAATGAATTTACTTCTTTAACGGTGAAAAAGTGATGAAGAGATCCACGGCACAGTGTTTGTAACGATAAATTGTGCATTTGGTGCTTTTCCGGATGACGACATGTAAAACTATTTCGTACCCAATTAACTTATATTTTACGCAACTCTAAATTAGCAATTAGCAATATTGATAGCATCCTCAATAAGCTTTATAGTCCATATATTTAAATATTTTAATAATTGATAACGCCTAATTTATATGTCATCAATTAGGTGTCATTTTCATTTTCTTGGCTTCATTTTCATTTACGTGGCGTCATTTTTGCAATTTTGACGATATTTTCGTCATGTGGGGCTAAATACCGCCAAGTTGGCGATATTTAGAAGAGCATTTCTTATATAATAAAAGGTTATTATCATCATATGACGGAATTAAAAATTTGCAAAACATTGTATGCCGTTTAATGTCATTTTTATCAATTTGGTGACATTTATATCAATTCGGTAATATTTTTATCAGTATTACAACAGTTTCGTCAATTAGGCAACATTTAAAAAGTCGTCAAGTTGACGATATGCCGCTAAAATTCATTGCCAGAATTTCGCCAAGAGTTACAGACGGAAAAATAAGTTATTCTTATAGAGTCTTATATTCTTTCCAAAATATTGAATTTTCATCAATTAGTTGTAATTTACAATGATTTAGCGTCATTATTATCAATTTGGCGACATTTTTATTTATCAATTTGGCGAGGTTTAAAAAACTTGCCAAGCTGGCGATAGTCCGCCAAATTCGTCGCCAAAATTTCGTCAAGCATTATGGTCGGAGAAATAGGTTTGTCTTATAGTAGATAAACGACTATGGCGTCCAAATACAAACCTATAACCCAATGTAACTTCTCTTATAGTAGATTCTTATATTCTTTCCAAGATATGGAATATTCATTAGTCTTCATGTTCATTGATTTTAAGGTCATTTTTATCAATTTGGTGATATTTTTATCAATTTGGCGATATTTTCGTCAATTTGGCAACATTTAAAAACTCACCAAATTGGCAATATTCCGCCAAATTCATCTCTAAAATTTCACCAAGCATTGGGGACGGAGAAGTAGGTTATTCGTTCGTTACTAATTCCCCCGTGGTGAAAGAGCGCCCACACACCACGTTAATTTATATATTGCCAAGCAAGGTAGTAAAATAATTTGATATTTTGACGCGATGTCTATGGTCACAGTATCCAAACGAAATTGGGCGAAAACTAAAATTGCTATCCAGCTATAAACAGTTAGTGAGTAATTTGTAGCGCTTTCAAGGCTTGTAAACGAAACAAATGAGTCTAAAAAAATCGAATAAACTCATTCAACTTTACTGCAGTTTTATTTTATAAAATGTTATACATGTAAAACCATTTCGGCTCCATGGGACTGGAGCCACTGCCGATTTTTATTTCAAAGTTTTTTATTTTAACGTCTATGTATGTTTTGACTAGATTACGGATGACGCTACTTTTAGAATACAGGAACTGACTGGTCAGGTATACATATTGTAGATTTTCAGTTTTTTATTTATTTTTTTTCTTATTACAAAATTTGACAAATCTGAGAAAAGTTTTTCTTGGGTGGGATTAGAATCTAACATAATAAAGAAAAATGTCTTTGTGCCTTTGTGTGTGTGTGTGTGTGGATTGTAGAGGAAAATCTAAGCGTCGTACGATGAAATTTGTTACACAGGTACTTCAGATACGAATAGCTGCACTTCGGCGTTATATGTTTACTTTCTAAGCAATACATGGTAATGTATAGGAGAAGTATTGGAATCATGCCGAAAATCGCAATTCGAGATTTCGACAGAACTACACGTTTGGGGACCTCTAGAACACGAAAAAATATTTTTACCGTGATATCTGCGCGTGTGTGTGTCTGTCAGTCTCTCTCTGTGTGTGTGTGTCTGTCTGTGTACTGTATGTATCCACTCTAACTCAAAAACTAATTGACCAATTTCATAAAATTTTACATGTAAGTTTCTTGGGAGTTATCCTGGTGCTGATTGGATTTTGGTACGATTCAGGATAAAAGAACCTGCTTTTCTTTCGAAATGGCCGGCAAAAATTGTCTATATCCATTCTAGTCAAAAAACTAATAGGACAAATTTCACATAATTTGGTAGGTAAGTCACTTGGGGGTTCCTCTGGTGCTGATTAGATTTTAGTGCGGTTCGAAAAAAGAAAACCTGCCATTTATTTGCGAAATGGCCCTCAAAAATTGTCTGTATCCACTCCAGCTAAAGAACTAATTGACCAAATTTCATAAAATTTGGTAGATAAGTCACTTGTGGGTCACACTGGTGCTGATTAGATTTTGGTATGATTCGGGAAAAAACCTATCATTTTTGGCGAAATCGCCCGCAAAAATGACCAAAATCTAAAATAAAAGGCTAAGTATGCTCAGATGTATCAATTAAATGCTTATCCTATACATAATTTTTTACGATAAAAATAATAAGATCAACCGCATTATTCTGGGTCTAGCCGTTCCCGAGATATTTTAGTTTTTTCGCATTTTTGCTACGTCGCCTTTGAAAACACCTTCAGTAATATGAAAACGAAAATTGAATTAAAAGTACAAATTCCGTGGCTTTTCCTGTACAAATTCAGCGACAGTTCCCCTCTCTGTATCAGATACATTTTAAAGAGGGGTGAGAGGATTGCTCATAATGGGTGGATTCTTGGCATTTGGGAAGAAGAGGTTTTAATCTTTTCTCTAGCGTTTTGTTGAATTATAGGTTAGCGCGTTTGGTGAATTGGTAGTAACGGGCGTTTATTTACGACCCGGGCAACGGCGGGTAATTCGTTCCAGTTTTCCATATTTTTACCTCTGCTAAACTCATAATATTAAAACTGAATATTACTATTGGTCTTTCCCCAAAACTGCATGACACGAACAAAATTTTCTGATTGGATGAAGGGCGGAGCTAATGTCTTCTGATTCAGGAGATATTTCCCTTTCTCCGTTCAGAGTCCCGAGTGAGTTCGGGAATGATGGACATTTTCGAGGATTTTTTGGATGTATTGCCTGAAAATTCCATGCATTTTAGAGGTAATTTTTAAAGGGTGGGGGGGGGGGGGGGAGGAACGAAAAGTTTTGTTTTTCTTATTTATAGTTTGTTTTATTCAATTCTTTTGCACAGATGCTTTCTTAATTATAAATATGCTTAGGATATAGAACAAATACTAATATAATATTTTTCAAACAAGATTCAAGTCTTTAAAATTCTAAAGTTCTAAAATTTTATCTCCTTACATTCGAAAAATTATGTTCGAAATAAAGGTATTTTTACTTTTACTCATACTAACTGTAAAATGTTTTCCAGAAAAATTTTGGAATCTGAGATTTTGACGCATAAGTACGTTTTAAGACCTTCTGAACTGTACTCGAAAACTTTCAGAATAATATCTTTTACTCCCTCTCTCAGTGGCGTCTCTCACTCTCTCTCAGTGGCGTCTCTCACTCTGTCTCTCAGTCAGTAATACGTAGATAGGTGCGCTGATATACTTACGGAATTAATACATAAGCTGATTACATATGTATACGGAATATGTTTTAACATATTCCGTATACATATGTAAATAAAAATTACGCGTATATTATTTTCAATGACCAACTGAAAGGATAAATCACTTATCTATATTTTTAACCTAGAATATATGAATAAAATGCAATTACTCGAATAATGAAGTCAGATCCGAACATGATAATTATCTTCATTATATTTTAATTTTTATTTCAAATCGTATCGCTGCGATTATAAGAATACATATACATCCCTACAGTTTTATTAATTATGTGCTAGTAACTTGAATTCATAATAAAACTTCAAGAGGTAAGCATTTTGCTGTGAGAGTAATTCTTATTGCATAATTGAAATGCCTCACTGAATTATTGTTTCTTAGTTTTATAGTTTAGTTGATATACCTGGCGTTGCTTGTGATTTAAAATATGTGAAACTCCTAAAAGCATTCATATTGCTTTTAAAAAATATCCCTTAAAACACTAAATTATATATATATATATATACATACATACATACATATATATATATATATATATATATATATATATATATATATATATATATATACATATATATACATATATATAGGTATATATATATATACATATGGTGTATAGTGGCATTCTCGATTATCCATTTTTCATATGAATTACTTGTTTAGTAGGAATTTTCATCTTTGATTCATATTCATATTCATGTTTGCATATTTGGGAAGTTGTATTCTGAATTACTTGTCCAGTCTCCAGCTTAGACTCACTGGACGGGTTTGGGAGTAACTCCGTGAACGTTCGTACTGCCTCCCTGGTAGAATTTCGACTTGTTTATTCCGGTGCTTCTAGATTAAGCTGTTGAGGTTGATCGTGTATACACGTGGTAGAAGAATGGTTCATGCCGCAAGGTAATACAATTTTCTTAATGTATCCTTTTTTCAATTTTTGTTGCCTGTAGTCTGAGTTTAAGTATTTATAGTAATGTACTATTGCTTAATCTGAAACAGGCATTTGTTTGGGTTAATTGGAATTAAATACTCAGACCTGACGATGAATTTAATTCTAATTAATCATCGAATTTGGGATGGTGCTGTTCTTTTCTCTTATCGGCATTATGGCTTTGAATTTGCTTCTATGGTGATGTTAATATTACTTGAATTGTATTTTTTTATTTTTACATAATTCTTATTATTACATTTCAATTGTATATATTGTATATATATATATATTTCAATTGTATATATATATATATATATATACAATTGCAGAATTTTTAATTTTTATTTTACTTGTATTATTAACACTTTACAACATAGTTGAAAAGTGTTTATGACTTTGTTCATTCTGTCTGTCTGTCTGTCCGTTAGCACGATAACTGCCGTAAAAATGACTTTATCAAAATGAAATTTTAGTATGTTTTTCAGACGGTCTGTGGGACCTATGGGAATATAAATACATGATATCACCCAATTAGTTTTTTATTGAACCCTGGTTGAAAAAATGAAATACATTGAACCCTATGGGACCTAATTTTTCAAACATTTTTTAAGCACATTTAAAATTCAAAAATTGCTTCGAAATTTTTAAGAAATATTCATATTATCCCATAAAATATATAAAAAAAATTTCAGTAACATATGTTAGGTAGTTTTTTAATTAAAAAATATTTAATATAGGGAGAAAAACGAATTCAATTAAACTCAGATTTTTGCGATATCCTCTAGAAAGAAAAAATAGATATATTTTATAATAAATATCTTTCCAAGAGTTTAATTAATTTGTATATGAGAGAGGCATCACATTTAAAAATAAATTTGGTAGATAACAATTTTTCAATATTTTTTTAATTTTATATAACTCTTCATGATATACTTATTTGATAGCGTTTTTAATGCACTTTCCTACGTCCTAGAGAGTTAAAATTTGGTACACAGCTTAAATTTGTAGAACATTTTATTCTACAACAATTTGGTGGATCTTTAAATATAGATCCTACATTTTTTTCGAAATGGCCTGCAAATAATCCTCGTTCACTTCTATAAATCATTGTTGTAATATTGTTAAAAATTCTGATGTGGACAGCATATGTCTTTCTCTGCAGACTCATATTCACGTTCTCTTTATTTCTTCAATAATAATTTGAGTTTATCTGCACAAAAAATAACAGCCATAAGTATTTTAAATGACATTGAATTTGCACGTTAAACTTAAATTTGGTTCTCATTTATTAGATGAACTTATTGTCAAAAGTGGCGTAGCGAAAACTAAAAAAAACTAAAATATCTCAAGAACGGTTAGTCCAAGAGTAATGTGGTTAGTCTCATTCTTTTTGTTGTTAAAAATCAAGTATAAAATAGGAATCTAATTGATATAATTGAGCACACGTAGTCTTTTATTTTTATATTTAACGATTTTTGTGGGCCATTTCGCAAAAACAGCCCGTTCCTTTTTCCCGAATCGTACTAGAATAACCTATAAGTGATTTATATAACAACTTTTGTTAAATTTGGTATATAAATCACTTGTAGGTTATTGAAATATTATACACCAAATTGTGTTAAATTTGGTCCATTAGTTTTTAGCTAGAGTGGATAAAGGCAATTTCTGCCGGCCATTTCACAAAGAAGGCAGATTCTTTTATTGCGAATCGTACTATAATCAAATGAACATCAGGGTTTCCCACAAAAAACTTACCTACCAAATTTTATTAAATTCGGTCCATTAGTTTTTCAGTTAGAGTGGATGCAATATCCTCACAGACACACAGAAACACACACAGATACACCCTCACACACACAGATGTCTTCCTAACAATAGTTTTTACGTGTTCTAGAAGTCCCAAAACGTGTAGATCCTTCGAAAATTCGAGTTCCTATCTTCGGCACGATCCCAATACTTTGAATACATACACACGCACACATATATATTATCTGTGTATTATCGGTGTATCTAAATTCCGTGCCTACGCAATTACAATAGCTGTAATTTTAAATGATCCCTAAACTTTTATTATTTCTTCAACGAAACCTAATTTTAACTTATGCAGAATGCAAATATCTCAAGTGATTGTAAGGTAAGTTACATAAGAATTGCTGAATTTTTTTCACACAAAATTATTTAGCTCTGGAGTCTGGAATACAAGTTATATGAATGAAATATTCATTGATTTTGCATAGAGAATCAGATGATTTATATTCGATACAGTTTTAAATATTTAAGTATAATAAATTATTGTAGTACTGTGATAATGTAAAAAATATCACCACTGAATGTATCACATTTTAGAGATTTTTAAATGAAATTGCATTTCAGTTGGAAAGTGTTTCATAATCAGTGCTTATGCATGAGATCTTTCTTGTTAGTTAATTAAAATGATTTTTCATATACTATACAGAGCGATTCAGGTTGTGCAAAGTCTTAGGAAAATAATTATCACATTTATTGTCTACTATCTCGTATATCCCTGAAATTGATCATTAATAGAAAATGTTCTGTATAGCATAAGTGAAATGAAGATGTACTGAAATGTAAATGTGACATCAAAAATACTATTAGACAGGCCGTTGAATATTTTGGCAGCATTATACTATGATTTTTATAAATGCATTTAAGATAAAAAAATAATTGTCTCAAGTATTTAATAAATAAGCTGTTTACTAAATAAGCTGTTATATATATATATATATATATACTATATATATATATATATATATATATATATATATATATATATATATATATATATATATATATATATATATATATATATATATATATATAAGTATTCAAACGGAATCAAAGAATTAAAATTTATTCTTTCATATTTACCTCATTATAAGGTAAGTGATACAAATATGGGCACCCCCTAAGCATTTTAATTATTATAATGTTTGTTTCAGCAGATAAAAATTTGAAAATTGGTGGATGTATTTTTCTTGCAGGGGGTAACAGGGAAAAAATGATAATTGAGTTAAAAACATCAGATAGGTGCTAATAATGGACAGTGCCCATGTTGGGAACCTATGCTCATATTTGGAACCTTTGCACCTAATATGGGCACTCTTAAAAATTATGCTAAAAAAACTTAAATCAACGTAAAATTTTAATCAGAGTCGGCACAAGATGGACTTACAAAAATATAAAACTTTTCCTTACTTCTAAGGCCACAACATTCTTCATGTACCCAAACACGGCACATATTACACTGTATCATGTCTAATTGTTTTTTCTTGACGACACAGTACACAATAGCAGGACTCTTTTGAGCTGGATACACCACTGCAGGACGGCTGAGCTGCAACAGTTGATATTACATTTGTCTTGGGTTTAGGCTTGGGTGCTGGTTTCGGCTTAGCTGCTCCTTTGGACTTGCCAGCTGCTTTATGCTTGGGTACCTTTTTTCCTGGAAAAAGCGATTTCACCAGTCTTACAGCTCGATAATTTAAAGCCTTTTTTCTGTTGGTCTTTTTAAAATATCGGAGATAGATAATTGATGAATATCTGTGTCTTTTTTGCAGCAGTGCCCATATTAGGTGTAGTGCCCATATTTGGGTCACTTACCTTAGTTACTAGTGTGTGTTGATGTGTATAATCCGATTAAGAGACGTGTTAAAATTGAAATTATTTCTCCATATGATAATTTAGTAGTAAAGTGCTAAGAAACAATTTATCACCGTCTTTGAACATGGCCACTTGCGAAATGCAAGATGGCGTCTATTGCAGCCTGTAAAATAATGATGGTATAATTGAAGCATAACGGTTCGTTCAAGAACGAGTAATAAGCTATATTACATAAAAACAGCGGCGCCGACTTCTTGGGTTCCAGACACTTTTCGAACCCCCGATAATTTTGTTGAGGGTTCCTCGAACCCCTAATATTTTTGTGCGTATTTAGTGGGGAAAATATATGCATAAATTTTATTTTGTTATCAATTCTTCGCGTTATTCATTATTCATTTCCTGTTTACTATATATGAAATGTGTATAGAAATTTACCCCTCAGCCTGTTTATTGCATTCTGAATACAAGAGTTTAACTCAGAAATGATTTAAAGAGAAATGTGTTGCCATTTTTAACATCAATAGGAATAATTGAAAATAAATTTTACACTTTTTTTTGTTATTTTTATAAAGATAATTGAGTTGGAAATTTACACAGTATCTGTGTAATTGTTTTATAACAATGTTGGGCCTATGAAAAGCAAAATAAATGAAATAAATAATTCTCTAGAGAAAAAAAATATTTTTCTGTACTTAATTATAATTTACTTTATTTTAGTATTTCAGATATCTTTATTGTGCCAGAAAATCTGACTAAATGAAATCTAAATTGGACTTAAATTCTTTGAAAAATGCATGGGTCAGTCGATTTAAAATTTCCGGAACTCCAATATTTTTTCTAATCCACACCTATGAATGATGGTATAATTGAAGCATAATGATTCGCAAACTACAGGGTGAGTTTAAAGTCGCGCACATCAAAGTTCATTTTACTACTGGAAGTTGATGAACGTTTCTGATGGTTCCAGCAGGACGGTGCAACTTGTCACACATCAAACAGCACTATCCATCTTTTAACTGAGTTTATCGGTGAGTGCATAATTTCCCGGAGATTGTGGCCCCCCCACTTCCCAGATTTATCACTCCCAGATTTCTTCCTATGGGGGGTATCTGAAAAATGTGGTTTACGTGAGTAATCCACACACGATTGCTTTTGTTACCTTACACCTTTCTGGTAGGTCGGACGGTCTGGGTCTCAACAACAGTACACGATTGCTGAACTGAAAACGAACATCACAACAGCTATTTCAACATCAACACTGCCATGCTCCGTAGAGTCTTACGAAATCTGGTAAAACGAACGCGCTTTTGCAATCGCGAAACAGGACGTCAAGTCCAGCATTTATTGTAACACATAAAGTGTCGATGTCGAAGACCCAGACCACACAGCCAACCCTAGGGCTTACGGCAGTTTAATGTGTGGCCGGGAGAGGAGGTTAGCCGAAACCGTCCTCCAATCAGTCACCAAGTTTCAGTCTGCAATTATTTAAAATTCAATAAAGTGGTTACATGGTAAATATACATACAGACAGTTTTAGAGTTTTACATAAAATACAGTGGGAAGGGAGGCAAAGAAACGTAGATTTTAACAAATTTTGAATTTTGAGGTAAAAATTAAATTATTTTCTTAAAATGAAATTAAATTTATGTAAAACGTATGGCCAAAAGAATCCGAGCAACCGCGGGAAAAGGGACAATACAGTAAAAACCAACAAAAGAAAGCAAAAAGAACATAGCTGAATAAAGGTTACAATCAGTTGAGGTAACCGGATAAAGTTAAGTGCAATATAGCACTACATGGTAAGACTTTCAAATATATGAACAGCCGAGGAACACAGGGAAAACAGATATATACAACAGAGAAATATAGACAGGAAACAAAATATACAAAAGACGGACACCAAAAAGTGTAAGTACAGAAACAATAAGAGACAAACGCCTGGAACAGGGAGGACAACATTGACCGAAGAAAATTGAAAGCAGTTGGCACCAAGCTTGCTAAGGAACCTGATTGGAGATTTCTCTCGCAATTAAAACACAGTTTTTCAACCTATTTAAAAGAATTTTATTGGTTCTGATACCAGAGAACCAATATTTTAACTAATCTCTGTAATACTTTACTTTCATTTAAATTCTCATACTGATACTTTTACGGGCAGTTAAACATTGATGTGCGTGACTTTAAACTCATCCTGTATATTACATAAGAAATAAACCTCCTATATGTTATTGAAAAATATATTTACACAAGGTCAGTCAATATACTATGATTGATCATCAGATTCACTCTTAAATCTCAATGTATAGCCGAGGTTTTATACGTTGCTGCACTAGATATCGGAACATACACACAATTTTGTCCACACCATCAGTGGCAGTTACACACAAAGGGAGAGTAGAGCATTTCTTATATATAAATGTCTGTTAGCGACGTTAAAATACGAATATTTTACCCAAAGTATCTTCTCTTGTAAATGAAACGAACTAGATCTAAAAGAATGATGCTAAAAATTTATCGCATGATATTACATATGAAAAGTGGATATATTTCACGATAATTAATACCTTTTTATTTAATTTTATGTGATTTTTTTTTTTGTAAATTTATTTGAAAAATGTGCAATATCTCGATAATGATCCATCCTAACGTTCTAAAGTTTATGTCAATTGTTTTCTATTGGAAAATTGCATAAGAAATGATTACTTACGTAACATTATTGAAGGTTCTGATTCTTTTATGCTTTTATTTAAATTTAAATTTGAAAATTTGGGGGTCTTCCAAACATTCTTTTGCATTATAAAATCAATAGGCTCCCAGTATTCACCGATTGTAATTTTTGTATAAAATTTTGTTTGAAACACTCCAGTCATTCGTGAGATATCGTATTCACACACACTTTCACACATACACACGAACTTTCACACACACACATGTATACATCACCTCAACGTTCAATTCGAGTTCAGTGATACTTGAAACGTACGCTCTTAAGTCGAAAACTCGAATTCAAATTGTCGACCCGGTCACAATACCAGTGGTGTAGTCGTAAAAAAAAGGTGGGGGGACGCTCTTTTTTTGAAGAATTTTAGCCAATTCTGTATAATTTCTGTGATTGACATAGGGCTGGGAAGTATCGCGATACAAGTATCACCCATATAAAATGTCTTGAGTAACGACCCTAGTCTCTAAATGTATCGTGGATTTTGTATTGAGATACGTTTTCAATTGTATCCAGTTTTTTTTTTTTCTTTTTTTACATTCCCACTCGAACTCTTAACATATTGATAAAATCAAAAGAATAATAATTATTCTAATTTTATTTAGATATTTATTAAAAACCAAAAATTGTGCTCCAACGCATATGAATGTCAGCTCAAGAAAGAAAAATCAATTAAGATTCTTGCATTTTGAAATGAAATTATCTCAAAGAACCTTCCAACTATGCCAAGCTGCAGAGGGGTTATATATGTATATATAAATTAAAAAAAAAAGAACGTCCCCTTATATAATAAAAAGTGGGGGTACGCTTGAGATCAGGAGAAAAGGTGGGGGGGGGGGTCTGCGTCCCCCCTCGACTACACCCCTGCACAATACTTCCCCTATAAGCGAGTAAGGACTTCCTCTGTATACTAAGTATATAGAGGAAGTCATAATGGTATATTTTCCATGTCCGAAACAACCGATCTTTACCACAGATGGTTTATATTAATGTCAGAAATTTAAATGTTACGCCTACTATTCCATTTCAGGAGAGATAGTTTTGAAATGTGCCGGGTGTGGTCGTCCTCTACTCGATCGTGTCATGCTGAGGCTAAGGGGCAGGCTGTGGCATGCAGATTGTCTTCGCTGCATCGAATGTGCAACACGCCTCACCGAGAAATGCTACGAAAGAAACGAGTTGATCTTCTGTATGGAACATTTCTACAGGTATGCAAATACTTACATTGTCTTTATTTGAAATAATTTATGGATTCACTAGAACAAATTACCCAGAGTTACTCAGGCTCCTGAAAAATCACCGTTTAAAATTTTTAAAAACTGTGGAATGAAACAAGATACGACCTTGAGAACAAAAGTTGGTAGCTGGTAAGTTGGTAGTTATTGCATGTAACGTACTCGAATTGCATGCGACCGTGCAGCGGTCCTGTTGTGCGCTCTGGCTAGCGCACAGTTGGATGTGATCGTATTGTGCTGTGGTGTTCTAAAACATTGGAAGGTCTGGTTCTGCAGGCGGACGGTTGACGAGAAATCGAATCATGGATGAATTATAAATGGGTCTCCTGTAATGAGCGATATATATCCATGAATTCCTGGAGATTCAAGTCGATTAGAATGCTACTGCCGGACGTCTGACAAATGGCGATGTTCGAATAAGAGGATAAGTCATCTTGATGAAATAAAAGAATCTTGATAAGATATATTTCACTTTATTAGCTTGTTATCATCATTCAGAACACTACATTCCTTCAATATAATTCATTTTTTTAAATAGACTAACATGCTAGAATAATGCTAAATAATGTTACGGAACATTCAAAGAGATGGAATATTCTTTGACAAAACGATCATTAACATCTCACCTACGTTGAGAATAACTAGTTCCTTTTTAAGTTATCAATAACTGATATTTTATCGTAATATTTCATAATTTTTAATCATTTAATTTAACCAAGTTCCGAATAAGAATTTAGCTATTTTGCCGCAAGGGCAGACATACGTCCGACTATTTCACGAGTTGATCGCCAACTGAAAAATTAACTACTTTATTTTTACTTAACGTTTTTAATGTTAATGAGCGCTCGTGACGACACAGAAAATAATTCCAATATATTTTCATATAAAAATATGCATCGTGTGAAAATAACGAAACGTCATCATGTATCAAAGCGCGAATGGTTGCTAACGTAGACGGAGAGACTTTAAAAAGGCTAGGTGACAGATTTGGCTATTTATCAGTTGGAACATATATTTTTAAGAACAAAATTCAAAATCGAGATGAAATTAAAATGTGCGGAATGAGGAATTTGCACACGTGGGGAAAATGCTCAATTTTATATTTTCCTGGTAATTTTAGGCTTACGATACTCAAATATGTCACATTAAATGTCAAAATGATTTTGAATAAATTAAAAATAAAAGTTTAAATAAGCGAAAAATGACCCGATGTCATGTGATCTTGAAACGCTACGTGATTGGCTCTGACGTCACTGTGCATGAAGTATCAGTGTTTACGGTTTAAAAACAACGCTAGATCAATTCGCTTCTTCGCATTCATAGTTTAGAAATCATTTTATGAGCTGTAAATTTTATAATCTTTTTTAATTTTACTGTATATCTTAATTGTATAACTCATCCATTTCATTTTGTTTAAGATGTCGATTTTTGCGGGATTTGTCAGAGGACAATCCGATAATCTTCCTAAAATTGACGCTATATGTATGTTTTCGTTTTTGGGAACGAATCCCAATTTTATTGCAGCAGAAATGCGAGGAGTTAAAACTAAGAGGTATGTATGATCTTCATTAATATTGACAAATAAATCTAAAACTAATTCAAATGCATGAATAATTCTTTTACATTTTAAACTTTAAGTTTGATTGCACGTTACATTTTGATCGCACACTACAATGTCCTATTCTGCTTTTAAGCTGATAATTGACTTTTTACAGTAGTTTATATTGTAGTTTGAAATTATGTAAAGACAAATAAAGCATGCCTGAAATATTCAAGAAGTTTAAATACAATACAAACTACAAATAACCAAATTTGAATGACATAGTCTGATTTGTGAGGTTCCATTGCTAATAATTCTCCATATCTTCCTTTAACTGAAATATAGAGAGGATTCAAGAAACAGTTCTTAAAAAACAGTTATATTTATAGTTTGATTCAATATCTCCCATTACAAAGTTAAAAGGATTTATCGAAACTTAAAAAAAAAATTCATAGAATATTCTGTAATATGTCAAATTATATTATTTTGATATAATTGGAGGAATAAAAGCATTATAAGAGATAGTTTATTTAATTTTTCGTCTCCCCCCCCCCCTAAAAAAAAGGAATATTTTATTTAGCATATTATTTTATTTAAATTATGTAAAGACAAATAAAGCATGCCTGAAATATTCAAGAAATTTAAATACAATACAAACTACAAAAAACCAAATTTGAATGACATAGTCTGATTTGTGAGGTTCCATTGCTAATAATTCTCCATATCTTCATTTAACTGAAATATAGAGATGAATCAAGAAACAGTTCTAAAAAAACAGTTACATTTATAGTTTGATTCAATTTCTCCCATTACAAAGTTAAAAGGATTTATCGAAACTTAAAAAAAAAATTCATAGAATATTCTGTAATATGTCAAATTATATTATTTTGATATAATTGGAAGAATAAAAGCATTATAAGAGATAGTTTATTTAATTTTTCGTCTCCCCCCCCCCTCCTAAAAAGAAAGGAATATTTTATTTAGCAGATGAAAGGGGGAGGGGGACACTGGGATTTTGTCTTCTGTATATGGGGACAAAAGTTGATAGAACCATTACTGTATAAACACTGCTAAGTTGAAGATATAATGCATTTATACTGACAAATAATAGTTGTAGTATATATATATCAGTAGTATATATATATATCAGATAAATATAAGATATATCTTTATTTCACAAATGAGGGTTGCACAACTAATGATCACAACTTATTTGTTACACAAGGAATGACAGCCATTTATTATTAAAATATATATATTACCATAAATTACTATATAATGTTAACATTTCTATTTATACAATAGATATCATCAAAAAGAAATAATTATAAATTAATGTGCCATTGTTTATTTCAATAAATTGTTTGGCTTAATAATGGGTGGCGTCAAAAACGCTGGCGTCATTTGAAGATATTTATTACTGCTACCTCTTCCTCCTCCCCCCCTCGGGCAGATTCTAACGCCACCCCTGTTTAATAAATTGTGAGATATTTTTAAGGTTTGATTCTATGTTTTTAAAACTTATTATTATGAGATACAAGCTAGAGTATGTTTTATTGTTCAATCCCTCACTTGACCATAAAATTCTTTAATTTTAAATTACTATTTACACAGGATTATTTATAGTTTATTATTGATCCAAGCAAGATCGTATCCAGGATTTGATTTCGGGGAGGGGGGGGGGGGGTTAAACCCACATTTCATATCTTGATGGATCTTTACCTTTTCAATGTTAACTTTTTTCATTTTGGAGGGTTTGAACCCCCGAAAAAAACCCTTGGTTACGGCCATAAATCCAAGTAAATAATATTTAAACAGAAGTAAATGTTTACTTACCGAAAAATGATCTTCACAACACCAAAGAGATGTTTTATTCGATAATTTTGGATTTTTCTGCTCGTCCCTTTTCATTGCTTTAGTCCATGCTTTTCGTTTAATTGGATCTTTTGGAACATTAAAAAACAGCTTATCAACGGAATTAACCGTTGTATTTGTGCAGCAAGGTACTAAACAGTACTTGTAGGTCGGTTTTAGAATATCACTCATTATAAAAATATGATAAATAAAATATTTTGTCGGAGAATCAAGTGAGCACCTCTCGGAATCCACAGTAAACAGTGTATTGCGCTCTTTGTTTGCATGCATAGTGACGTCACAAGAGCGGCCATTACAGAAACAGCGTTTTCGCGCCGGATTGCTAAGTGTGAGTTTAAATATTTTTATATTAACTAAGTTCAAAAATTAAAAAATATATATACTTTCATTCATGATTTTTTCTCTACTACACGATAAAAAAAAAAAAAACGTGAAAATTCCTCATACGAAAGAATAAAATGGATTTTTGAAAAAGGCGTTTCCGAAAATGAAATTTAGAAATAATTAATTAACAAGGGGTATGCATTTTATAACAGTCTTAAGTCAAAAGCCAATTTATACTGTGAATTCGCTACGCGGATCCATCTCGAGTTTATCCGGTGGCCATAAACCCGCATAGTCGGCGGGTAGGGGATTGACAGCTGCTTCAGCGCCCAGGCGGTGAAGTGGATAGCGTCTTCGGCTGCTGTCTTGTGGGCTCGGGTTCGAATCCCGAATAAGGCATGGATGTTTCTCGAGGATAAAGTCAGTCTTCCGCCTTCTGGGTCCTCGTCTAAATGTGAAGCTGCACCCCCTCCGACTTTCGTCAGTGATGCGTTCTTGTAATAAACTTTGTTCTCTCGTCTTGTGTCTTTCTTCGTTCCTTCCTGCGTCACTAGTCCTTTGGTCCTGCGTCACTGGTCCTGGTTGTTGTTTACTGATGACCTCCTGAATCGGCTCCACCGAAATAGGAGGTCACCAGTAAACAACAACAGCGATACGCGGATTCAGGGGCGGCAAATAGGGGGCGCGGTCGCGTCCCCAAATTTTTCTTATTCTTAACCAAAACTGAAAAGGCGTAAAAAAATTCCAAGCGAATTCGGTGAAAAAAAACCCCAAGAGGAAAAAATTCCGATAATGATGTTAAATCATATCATAGAATCAATATTCAATATGAAATGATAGATTCAGTATCTAATGAAATTGAGACAAGATTTAATGAGAACAATATATCCGTTTTGTTTGCCTTTAGTTCAGTATTATCCGGATCAGATGTCGGAAAAGAAAAAGTTTCAACCTTATGCGAAGTATATAACTTCCAGAAAGAGGAATTGCTATGTGAATTGCGACTGTTTTATTCAATGGTGAAAAGGT
Organism: Amaurobius ferox; assembly: GCA_951213105.1. Taxonomy (NCBI): domain Eukaryota; kingdom Metazoa; phylum Arthropoda; class Arachnida; order Araneae; family Amaurobiidae; genus Amaurobius; species Amaurobius ferox. Next base: position 59,335,586 of record OX578146.1, read on the forward strand.
AAATATAAGCCATCCCAATTCTAAAAGTCGCCTGGATTATTTTAAAGAGCGGAATTTAAAAAATGTGTTTACTGTCATAACATTATTAGTTAAATTGTTTTTGACTGTGCCAATAACATTATTAGTTAAATTGTTTTTGACTGTGCCAATCAGCTCAGCCAGTTGTGAAAGGTCTTTTTCGTGTCTCAGGAGGTTGAAAAATTATTTTCGCAGTACAATGGTACAAGAAAAACTTTCATCTTTAGCTATTATTAGCTGTAGGACAAGATATACCACTGGATTATGATGAAATTGTAACAAAATTTTCTCTTCATCCAGACTCTATAAGAACCGACGTTTAAAACTTCAATAGATGGTAAATAAATATGATCTTTGTATTTAGAAAAATTATGTTAACAACAATTATGTTAACACAATTATGTACAAAAATTATGTTAACAACAATTATTTTTCTCAACATCAATTCAATTTTATGATTCCTCTCCCCCCTTCCCCCTCTGTTAACAAAATTTTATTTATTTCATATTGTGCATTTTCATGCAAATCTCGCACCCCCAAATGAAATGCTGAAATGCCGCCCCTGCGCGGATTGCATGTGCGTGCGTAGAGTGTATATTGTTATTACATGCAGTGGAATTGTCGATATTGTACATATCGTACCCGGGTTGCATGCATCCGCTAATAAAAGGAGATTCATTTTGTAAATCTGCTAAGCGAATTTCATAGGATCGCGCAGTGTGAGTAATAACGTTATTGCATAGATCAGGGTTATCGTTATTGCATATAACTTACGCGGCGTCCGTATAGCAGCCGTATCATTATCCATAGCGGACGGATACGCGATTGACAGCTACGCAATGAACTGTACCGTTAGCCGTGACTTGCGCGCGTAGCTGAGGTGCGAGCAAAAGACGACATGGGTGGTCGCCGAGGGCGTTAATTAAATATTACGATGGAAATACGTTCTCATATTTCATCAGAAGATAAAAAGCGTGAAGATGAAAGCTGCAGCAACGTACTACTGTAGACACAAACTTTTCCCTCTAATTATCCTGTGTTTTGACAGACTCAACATAAACACATACATATTCCAGCAAATGCCAGCTCAAGAGAACCCTAGTCCAGAAAGTTATATATTCTTAAATATTGGTTTTAGAGCAAAAATGCTTATAAAGTTCAAATGCTCAGATCTTTTTACCCCAAATGTATACTAAACATAGAATAATTTAACAAAATATGAAGTTGAAAAAAATATGAAAACTGTTTAAATGTTTTTATCTATCTGTTAAAAGAGGAAACGTGTTTATTTAACATTCCACACATTTCTGCTCTTTCATTTTTTTTAATTACGAGGACCGTGGTGGCCGGTTAGTTGTTTTATTTAATCGCCAAATTCTGATATTTAATCGATCTGTGGCGAGTGCCTACATTCAGGTTATTATTGATTAAAATCTAAAAAAAAAAAATCTCGCCGAGTCCTGAAGTACTTTCGTGCTAAATTTTATAGCCGTCCGAAGCTTAGATTTCCTGCTATAGACGACACACACACACGTCTTCTTTTATAATGCAGGATAGACTCACTGGTGTAGCCAGAATTTTTGTATTTCAGAATCCCAAAATTCTAGCTGTTACTCCGATGTCGAGTTTCCAAAGTAAAATATTTCATGGGACCCTATTCGATATTTTCCAATTTAATGTGAACCCATCCTATTACGATAAATTTATGAGCATGGACGTTTTTATTAAAGGGCCCTGACATTTATAGGGACCTTAAATTTTACAAGAGTAAAATAGTAACTGAACATTTTATTTATATGCCTTTATTTTAAAATTACCTTGCAACCATTAATAAATTCTAAGCCACAATGTATCTTTTATATTCTTTTATTTTTTTATGTCATTCAAAAATGCCCTTACAGCAGTACTCAACCAACACCATATTACAGCAACAGCAAAAGCGGCAAACACGCCTCCCAATAGTTTCAAAAGTTCCTTCAGAAAATATGAGTAACATAATCCACATTTCCTACACTTACTCCCTCACATACGCATTATATTTCTAACGTAGTTTTGTACGGAAATTTTGAAGACACGTGGTTATAATTTTAAAAGAACATAATATAAGAATGGAAAGAAGATTTTAGTATGCAAGGGCTAGATTTATCCTCAGCTATTGCCGGGAGCTTGTCGATGAGGATATTCTAAAGAAAACTGCGCCATAAATATGTTACCAACTGGAAAAAGCATAACCGTCTGAGCGGAATATCAAACTTATGTCCTGTAGTTTGAATCTTCATAAATCACCAGTAATTGCCATCTTAACAACTGAGTCTTGCCATCTTAGTCTAATTGTCATCTTAACAACTGTCTTGAGTCACTTGATAGAAAAAAAGAAACAAGAATCGCTTAATTTTTTTAAGTTTATACTTTATTTTATTCCTGTACAGATCAAGAAATATTTGTACATCATTACACATGTACATTTTCTGCCTTTTTTTTTACAGAAAATTTGGCACTCGATGTGGTGGCTGCAATTATGGTATTCTTCCTATGGAAACAGTCCGCCGGGTTCGTCATCTGGTATTCCATCTCCATTGCTTTGCATGCTTTGTCTGTGGGCGAGAATTAATAACGGGCGACCATTTCTACTTGGTAAACGACAGGAAACTGATCTGTCAAGAAGACTATACGACCAACAGGGGTAACTGAGATTAATACTTGTATTTAAAAGTGAACTTTAGTCCTCTGTAATTACTCCATTAGCTTCTTGATCATTATCCTATACATTAATTTGGTCAGTGGCGGCTCATCTTCGAAAGTTCAAGGCGACCTGCCCTCCCTCCAAAGTCGCCCATAGAAATTGTGGGCCCCCTCTATAAACATTTACCACAAGACGGCCAACATATTTAATTTTCACATATTTTGTGAAATTTTCATATCTTCTCTAGCCCCAAAAAGAAAATATTGGCGGTCCAAGCCCTCCCTGGAACCCGAGCCCCTCCACTGTAGTGACGTGCTGAAAACCCAGGCCGTCCGACTCATCCAAGACCTTGAGCAGCTACTGCAGTGACGTGTGTCACACCTTTATGTGCAGCGCCAACGGCCCTACCGTGCTGAAAACACCGGTTCTCGTTAGATCACCGAAGTCAAGCAGCATTGGGCGCGGTTAGTACTTGGGTGGGTGACCACCTGGGAACACCGTGTGCTGTTGACACAATTCGGGCGCGGTAGCCCAGTGGTTTGTGCGCTGGATTTGCACGCTGCCACAACTGCCGTCGTGTTCATGCGGAGTACGATGACGTTAAGCATGTGGGTCCGTAAGTCCTTCCGAGAGGTTGGTGGTAGGGGAAGGAGGGTACGGTACCTGTGGATGCCTCTCCCACTGGGTTCCGGTCTAAATTGGGTGACACTTCCCGACCGTCCAAACGGTTACCTTACACCTTTCTGGTAGGTCGGACGGTCTGGGTCTCAACAACAACACCTTTATGTGCGGTCCTGTTCCCTCGCCCCAATATTTAAAATATATATATATATATATCTAACACTATTCTAAATTATAAAACCACCGCTAAACTATCAATTTATATTCAAAAGCAATATACAAGCTATGCAGCAGCTATGATTGCTTTTTGGACCTAGAGTTATATCAATTACTGCATCAATCAGGACCAATCAGGAACTATATCAATCAGGACCTCGAGGATCAAGGAATGCAGTTTATTGGAGTCCCTGGGCTGGAAAAAATCCCAGCTTTTACCTCATGAGGAAATTAAGTGGTGATAGAGATAGAGATTTATGAAAGTAGATAGAGGAAGGAGTAGAGGAGAAATGATTACTATTCATCGATGCATTAGAAAAATCGAATGCAGCGCCTATTAGAGTCAATTAAAATATTTTGAAAAGTGCCGTGATTAAAAATGGTTGGTGAAGATAAGATGGGGAGAGGAGTATGGGTTCTTTGATCGGTGATCATTAGGGGTAGGCGAGTTGCGTCGCGATATCAGAATGCTAAGGACCAATCAGGACCTAGAACTATAGAACTAGGAAACCATAGTTCCAGACTGGTGGAAAGATGATCATAACTTCTACCTTTGTTTTGATAGCCCACCTGAGGTAAATGCTTCGACCTTTGGATTTATAGGCATAAGAACTATTCCGGGCACGAAGAGGCATCTCAGACTAAGGATGTTACATATGATTCAAAATCCACTTTAGATAATAATTCTCAGATAATTTGCTTCCAGTGTGCATGAAACGAATATGGTCCACCCGAACGCCAATCAATGTCAGAACTTTAAATTCTGAGCGCCCTGCGAAATTTTGTATTGGGCTTGCAAATAGGCCTGACTGGCAAATCGGCCATTCACTGGCCGATTTGCAAGCTCTTTGCTGGTTGTGTCTTGAAGCTGTTGGTTACTTGGGAGGAGTCCTTTGGTGTATTTTCTAAATACCAGAATGGATTCCTGCCTTTTGAAGACTGCTTTGAAAATAATTACGTAATTGAGCAGCGTTTAACGTCCTCCCGTGGAGCGAAGGGGGATGTATGTATCGCGCCCTCGACACTTCGAATGCCTTTGGGGCACTCGGTCACGAGGTTCTGTTTGCGGCTCTCCGAGCTGCGGGCGTCGGAGGACCCTTGATTGAACTCCTTACGAACATGTATGGCAGGACCTCCACCGAATACTCAACTTAGGAGGGGTAACCGAGCCAGTTCCCATCAGGAAAGGCGTAAAACAAGGCTGCTCCCTCAGTGGACTCCTGTTTAACTTGAGCATCAACCCACTGCTAGAGATGTGTGGCGGTTAACTATCACCATTTATGCCACCTGCACCAAAACGAACTAGAAGCGGCTTTTCCCTGTGTATCTGATAACTGAGGAAACCGCATACCATTTACTGTTTTGGGAGGCCTGACCTCCAAAGATTCCCGATGGGGATTCACACATAACTTTAACGCCGGTGACAGTATGTTGGTATGTAAAAGCCATAATTTTCGTCACCGGCATGTGTGAAAAACAATACGATGGTGCACACCGAAAACACTTGGCGTGTATAGGGGCACCCCTATTAATGAGCCCCAGACCAACGACGACCAATAAGATGGTCGGTCACTCCTTCTGGGGCATTTACAAAATTCAGTTTAGAAAAGAACTTTCACCTTTTCAGACAGAGACTCGCTCCTCAAATCTCGACTTGAACGGTCGAATTTCAGTTCGACTGCCTCGAACTTAACATTCCCAATATCAGGACTTAGCCGCCTGCAGCAGAATCTCTCTGCAAAGTATTAGTATGCTGTACATAGAGCTGTAAATTTAATTGTAAATAAATGTTTATTTTATGCAACGTTAACGCTCTGCCTACAGAGCAACAACAACAAATGTCGGGGAATTGTGCCGGACATTAATACCGCATGTCAGGTTTAGCCCACACAATCAATCAAACAAAACCAACATAAACCCCGCAATGGTGACCCGGACGTGATTTGAACACGTAACCTTCTGATCATGTCCGGGTCACCATTGTGGCGGAAAGGAACATCGCCAACCCCGAGCCAGGACCGAACTCGGGACCTAGTGCTTACAAGACCAACATTATAATCACTGAGCAAAAGCTAGCTTCAGCTCCGTTCTCATAATTCGGGTACAGGTTCCAAGGGGATGTTTGGAGTTCCACTAGCTGCTGAAGACTCCGACGATGCCTACATTGACGGAGCCTTCAAGTTGTTGGACTCCGCCGACCCCTTTGTAAGAGATCTTGCATGGGACCACCTGAGAACCGTGGTTGAGCAACGAATCAGAATGGACGACCCCGACTACTTCGACTTGCAAAATTACCTCTCAGGAGCACACCTGCCTCACTCTAACAGGCACCCAACCATATGATCATGCGCTAGAATCGCCTCAGAGCACTTGGGGATCAAGTGGAACTTCCACACTGATGGTTCATTTAACATCTCGTACAAGGACGAAGCCGTGAGGAAAAGAATGATTTACAAATCGATAAGAAAGTGGAAACGCCAAGACTGGAGCAAACATCTACTCACGCTACCCAACCAAGGAAAGTGCTTTCCCTGCATAGGGAGGTCGAAGGCGAGTTCCCACTTCTTAGTGGAGGGGAGTTTTACCCGGTTTACCTACTGGAGGTTTATCTATAAAGTCAGATTGAGAGTAACTCCTCTGAATGCCCGAAAGACGTGAGATCTGTCGGTGAACAAACTGTGCAGAAAATGCAACGAAGAATGTGAAACACTCCCGCACTTTCTCTGCCATTGTAAATACAGTGGCAAACTCATCATGAAGCGCCACAATGATCTAGTGACAAGTGTCAAGGGTGCTTCGAGCAGAAAGTGGAAGGTAGTTGCTGAAAACCAGTCTGTCGACAAAACGCGAAACAGACCTGACCCGGTACTGAAGAACGGAAAGTCAATACTGATTGTAGACATCACCTTCACCTTTGATAGCTGTGAGGGAGTGTTCGAGAAGGCCAGAGCCGGAAAGGTAGCAATATATGCATATCTCACTAAAATGTACAACGACCAAGGTGACTCTGATGCGAGGATAAAAGAGATCATCATAGGCCTCTTCCGCACTTGGAACAAAGCCAACGACCATGTCCTACTCCGGTTATGTAACCGCAAGTACCTGACGCTGATGCGAAAACTTTCTGTTAGCAACGCGATCAGGGTTATCAGGGACATATACAAGGAGTTTGTGACCGGTAAGAGGCAAGTCCCAAGTGTAAACCAACCGGCGAATAATAAGATCTGAACCAATGAAGAAGAGGAGGACTTAGGAGATGAATCGTGCCAGACGCCGACCTAGTACAGCCTGAAGAAGAAATGGATGAAGGTTGCTCAGACATAGGACTACTAGTAAATTAGGAAACATATATCCAACTCACCTTGAACGCTGGACACCGCCAGCAGCATACCATCAGTCGGGACGTCGAAGCCACGATGAAAGTCTCACAGATGAACGAAGCTATTAAAAAGCTCTTAGCAGACCATCGAAGCAACTTTCATCCTCAGCAGATATCAACAGCTATTGAAATGGAAATAGTTAACTTTAACAAAAATAAGATAGCTGACATGAACGAAATGGAATTCGCCGGTCCATCAAACCAGCAGCAAGAAATGATACATACGGGACTTGAAGCGGACATCGATAGTCCACCAAACCGAGACATCGAACCCATGGACGGCATAGATGAACCTTTAATAACAGACTCTAGTCAATCACAACCGATCCCCTATGCGTTCGACGTCGCATTTGGGCCACCTCCCAGCCAACTGCACGCGGCATAAACAAATCAGTTGTTCTAATGACATGAACTAATCTACCTCGGACATTGAATACAATCCGCAGCAGCAAAGAGAAATCTCACCAACCTCTGAAACTCAGAGGGAATCAGAAGTACAAGTCAAATGCGCATTCCGTAGCTCCCCCTGGTCGCTCTTCAGCCAGCCAATCAACACGGAAGATAGCACCACCCTAAACCCTATAATGAGTGAAGAAGATGAGGAAAAAAAGCAAGAAAACACTCTGGAACGCAGCCATTCCCCCAAGCAACCCACTGAACTCAACAGAGCGGTGAAGCTACCGGTGGAAAAGGTCTGCTTGGGCTCAAGTACGCTGTTGGAGACGAAAATAAAAAATAAAAATAAGCACCCACACTAATTTTGTTATACATCTTGTCCCAGGTACACTTATCCGAATCAATGTCACACTTAGTACCCGGTTGACCATCTGTATGCAATTTTCCATAAAATAAACGTAAGGCTAGAGGTCAAACTCCATGAGTGTCGAAGATCTTCCTGTCTTGTGCTTCGCTGATGAGTGCAGTTTACCCATTTTTAACGGGAATAACGACTTCCATTCGTTCGTCTCGTTAAAAAAACTGTTCTTGTCAGGTTAACACTTGACAAGGGGTCTATGGATCCTTTTGGTGTTAAACTAATTTTTGAACAGCGGCTTGACGTCCGGAATTTATTCTGCCCAAGCCACGAGTTGTCCCGCAATTGCATTACAAGCGGGCTATTGATTAATAACCGATTTGTCTAGCCCTCTACCAGTTTAAAAAAAAGAATCTGCCACGGAAAATCAGAGGTTCTATGCCAATATTGAGATCGGCTAAAACGCATCCGTGGTCACTTGGTCGGCGGAATCATTTTTGGAAAGGGCCCGAACACACTCAAAGTCAAGAGCCCAGTCGCCGACGGTTTTAGGTTCAGATATACAAAGTCTCTATTTCGCCACCTGGAAGAATCAAATTCATTGTACGCGGGACTCACTGTAAGACGGGAGTCCACCAATGCACCGCTCACCAGTCTTCACCTTCCATGTCAATGTATGGCGGTTTTAGTGCTGTTGCTGGATACCACAGCTCCTCTAAAAATCACCATATTTCAATTTTGTTTTCAGAATCTCAAAGCTAAAGAAATTTAAGTTTTCTTCTAGCTTTTACTTTTCGTTTGAATTATTGTTAAGTATTTTTAACAATTTATTGAAGTTGAGAGTCACTAAGAAAAGTCAAAACTAAAAGTTCAACCGATTTTTATCAATTTGCTTTTCATATAACTGACTTTTATCAATTTGTATTTTCAGGGGTGGGAATTTGACCGTAATAACTTTCTGTCACAGCTCCTGGAAGCTGTTGGTCCCGTTGTGGGGGAAGTAAAGTAGTTGGTCCGATATCGGACGGAAAGGAATGTGGATATTTTTTGTGTGATGAGGAGCCTTAAGAGAGATGAGCGCATAACAGCAGAGTCAAGGCCTTTCCGCTCTGGAAAACGGCCACCCTCGGAGGGGGAAGGAACCCCCCTACCACCACTTATAATTTCCTAAAACTTATTCCACAATTTCCTCTTGGCCCCTTTACAGGCTCTTTCCCCCTCAACCACATCGCAGGAATTCGAGATATGCTAATTCGGCCATTGACTCAGTCTGAACAACCTAACTCAAATCAGACTTTGATTCGGCATCACTATTACCAAAATGACCTCGGAGGGGGAAGGAACCCCCCTACCACCACTTATAATTTCCTAAAACTTATTCCACAATTTCCTCTTGGCCCCTTTACAGGCTCTTTCCCCCTCAACCACATCGCAGGAATTCGAGATATGCTAATTCGGCCATTGACTCAGTCTGAACAACCTAACTCAAATCAGACTTTGATTCGGCATCACTATTACCAAAATGACTACTGCCAGTATCGTTGGCCCGGCGATTATATCATTTGCTAAACAATTGTATAAGCTGTCCATAAGAATGAAATTCAGAACTGTAAGTTTCCCATTCAGTCCTAATATCCCCCTTTCGAGGTTCAGGCTAAGCCTAAGCCTATGTTTCTATAAAGCAAAACAAAATCATGCCAATTTTGCCTACCATTTAACATAATTCATATCAACTATATGAGCTGACCGTCAGTATTTTCTTCCAGAGCAGGAGTGGGCGGGAAACGCCCACGTACCAGTATTTCGCCGTGTCAGCTGAATGCTCTGAAGATGGCTTACAGGAAGAGCTCCAAGCCCAACCGAGCCGTCAGAGAGCAACTTGCTGTTGAAACTGGCCTGGACATGCGAGTAGTGCAAGTCAGTATTCATCATTGAACTTGTTATATAAGCTTCCCGACAAAGTTCTGAGGTTCTTGATTCCTATGCCCTTAGCGGGTTGTTGAAAATTACGGTAGCAGACTCCGCAATAAAGCGAAATGGACAAGAAAGGCCAATCACAAAGCTGTAGAACATTATGTAATGCATAGACGTAGACTTGAAAAATTATTGGGGTTCAGCAAATTTAAAACCGAATGACCCATGCATTTTTCAAAGAATCTAAGTCTAATTTAAATTTCATTCAGTCGGATTAACTGGCGCAATAAGACGTTAGAAAAGCTAAAATGAAGCAAATTATAGTTAAGTACGGAAAAAAAAACATAAGGGAATATCAACATTCTGGAAGAATTAGGCAATTCTTTAAAAAGAAACCTGTAAAATCAGGGAACATAAGGGAATATCAGCATTCTGGTAAAATCAAGGAAATATCAGGGAATTCCTTAAAAAAAACCCCGTAAAATCAGGGAAACTTAAGGGAATATCAACATTCTGGAAAAATCAGGGGAATATCAGGGAATTCTTAAAAAAAACCCTGCAAAATCAGGGAACATAAGGGAATATCAGCATTCTGGTAAAATCAAGGAAATATCAAGGAATTCCTTAAAAAAAACCTGTAGAATCAGGGAAACATAAGGGAATATGAACATTCTGGAAAAATCAGGGGAATTTCTTAAAAACCCTTGTAAAATTAGGGAAACATAAGGGAATATTAACATTCTGAAAAAATCAAGGAAATTCCTTAAAATACCCTGTAAAATTAGGGAAACATAAGTGAATATCAACATTCTGGAAAAATCAGGGGAATTCCTTAAAAAAACCCTGTACAATCAAGGAAACATAAGGGAATATTAACATTCTGAAAAAAATCAGGGTAGTATCAGGGAATTCCTTAAGAAAACCTCTGTAAAATCAGGGAAACACAAGGGAATATCAACATTCTGAAAAAATCAAGGAAGTATCAGGGAATTCCTTAAGAAAATCCCTGTAAAATCAGGGAAATATCAGGGAATTCCTTAAAAGAACCTGTAAAAGCAGGAAAACATAAGGGAATATCAACATTCTGGAAAAGTCAGGTATTTCATCAGGGAATTCCTTAAAAAACCTGTAAAATCAGAACAACATAAGGGAATATCAACATTCTAGAAAAATCAGGGGAATATCAAGGAATTCCTTAAAACAAATCCTGTAAAATCGGGGAAACATAAGGGAATATCAACATTCTGGAAAATATCAGGGAATTCTTTAAAAAAATCCTATAAAATCAGGGAAACATAAGGGAATATCAACATTCTGGAAAAATCAGTGGAATATCAGGAAATTTCTTAAAAAAACCCTGTAAAATCAGAAAAATTAGAATTTTTAAGGTAATCACAGCTTTCTTCCGACTCACGACAATACACATGTGTAGAACTCCTTATTCGCGTTTCATGTGACGGGGGAGACTATTGGGTGTCTCGATAAAAAGAAGAGCGCTTTAAAATATCAACGTTTTTCAACGGTCCCTCACATCTTAATTGTTTTGAAAGTTGTCAAGATATTTCATGACAGGAAAAGCATATATTAAACAAGAAAGATCAATCATGCTTAAAGCATTGATTATGAAACACTTTCCAACTTCAATGCAATTTTATTTAAACATGTCTAAAATGCAATACATTCCTCGGTAATATTTTAAAACTTATCACAATACTACATTAATTTATTATATTTGAAACCTTAAACCTTCATCGAAAAAAATTAACTTCATTCAAATGACGGCATTAAAGTATAAATTGCCTGGTTTAAACATCTCTAAAATGTTATACATTCCTCGGTAATAATTTTAGAATTATCATAATACTACGATAATTTATTATATTTGAAAACTTCATCGAAAACAACTGAAATCCATTCAAATGACGTCATAGAAAAAATAACACGCCTGGCTCTCTCTATAAAAGCAACATTTCATTCATAAATAATTCCCCCATTCATGTCATTCATCACAATACTATAATAATTTATTTTATTTAAAAATTAAGACCATTGAGCTGCAAATAAGTAAACTCTATGCGTAAAACTTCATCGAAAAATATCGTCCTTCTCTTTCTAAAATCAATGAATTCATATCAGCTAAGCAGACTCCATGGACTAAATGATTTTGTGTTAAAGAATTACAGCGATTCTAATACAACTCATTCTACATATTTTGCTGTTTACATTTTACATAGGTGAAAAATAGGCTTAATAGTAGAAATAATCAAATTTGGAAGAGCATTTAAACTGAAATATATTGTCATTGCGTTGTTTCAGTATGTAGATGCACAGAATTTAGGCAAAAATAAAGTAATTTTAGGACGGATACAACACTCAATATGAATTAAAAAGAACTTTAAAAATCACGATTTTGACACAAGATGGATGCCATATATCATTTTGAAGTGGGTCATGTGATCGTTTCATATCATGGACACGTGATCGCTTAATATAAGAGGTGTTATTATTATTTTAATTTTTATTTAAAAAGCAACTGAATATATTTCGCTGAATTTTTTTTTATATATTTTATGGAACAATTTGAATATTGCCTAAAATTTTCGAAGCAATTTGTGAATTTTAAATCCGCTTAAAAAATGCTTGAAAAATTAGGTCCCATAGGGCTCAATGTATTCCATTTTTTCAACCCGGGTTCAATCCAAAACTAATTGGGTGATATTATTCATTTATATTCCCATAGGTCCTATAGACCGTCTGAACAACATACTAAAATTTCATTTTGATTAAGTCATTTTTACGGCAGTTATCGTGCTAACGGACAGACAGACAGACAGACAGACAGACAGAATGAACAAAGTCATAAACACTTTTCAACTTTGTTGTAAAGTGTTAAAAAATGCTGCTTCTGTTTATACGTAATTTTATTGCAATAAGTAATATTCAACTATATGAATTCTTGACTGGATTTTACAGAACACTGCTCAATTTATAGCTCATTTAAAATTTTAATGTTTGAAAGATTAATATTCTTGTAATAATATTGTTCTTATATAACACTTGCATAATACTATACTTTAATTATTATGCTTTTCATTGCTGAAAGTAATTCATTTTAATTATTAACACTTTACAACAAAGTTGAAAAGTGTTTATGACTTTGTTCATTCTGTCTGTCTGTCCGTTAGCACGATAACTGCCGTAAAAATGACTTAATAAAAATGAAATTTTAGTATGTCGTTCAGACGGTCTGTAGGACCTATGGGAATATAAATGAATAATATCACCCAATTAGTTTTGGATTGAACCCGGGTTGAAAAAATGAAATACATTGAGCTCTATGGGACCTAATTTTTCAAACATTTTTTAAGCGGATTTAAAATTCACAAATTGCTTCAAATGTTTTAGGTAATATTCAACTTGTTCCATAAAATATATAAAAAAAAATTCAGCGAAATATATTCAGTACTTTTTTAAATAAAAATTAAAATAATAATTACATCCTTTATATGAAGGGATCACGTGACCATTATATGAAAAGATCACATGACCCACTTTAAAATGATATATGGCATCCATCTTGTCTCAAAATCGTGATTCCTAAAGTTCTTTTTAATTCATATTGAGTGTTGTACCCGTCTTAAAACCACTTTATTTTTGCTTAAATTCTGTGCATCTACATACTGAAACAACGCAATTACAATATATTTGAGTTTAAATGATCATCCAAATTTGATTATTTCTACAACGAAGCCTATTTTCACTTATGTAAAATGTAAACAGCAAAATATGTAGAATTAGTTGTATTAGAATTGCTGTATTTCTTTAACACAAAATTATTTAGCTCATGGAGTCTGCATAGCTGATATGAATGAAATGTTCATTGATTTTACAGAGAGAAGAACGATTTTTTTCGATGAAGTTTTAAGCATGGAGTTTAATTACTTGTAGCTCCACGGTATTCATTTTTAAATAAAATAAATTATTATAGTATTGCGATGAATGAAATGAATGGGAAAAAGTTATGAATGAAATGCCGTTTTTATAGAGAGATCCAGCCGTGTTATTTTTTCTATGACGTCATTTGAATGAATTTCAGTTGTTTTCGATGAAGTTTTCAAATATAATAAATTATCGTAGTATTATGATAATTCTAAAATTATTACCAAGGAATGTAACGCATTTTAGAGATGTTTAAACCAGGCAATTTATATTTCAATGCCGTCATTTGAATGAAGTTCATTTTTTTCGATGAAGGTTCAAGTTTTGAAATATAATAAATTAATGTAGTATTGTTATAAGTTTTAAAATATTACCGAGGAATGTATTGCATTTTAGAGATGTTTAAATAAAATTGCATTAAAGTTGGAAAGTGTTTCATAATCAATGTTTTATGCAGGATTGATCTTTCTTGCTTAAGATATTATCTGGAAATCTTGTTTAAGATAGTATCTGGATATTATCTGGAGTTGTACAAGAATTGCTGCATTTCTTTAGCGCAAAATTATTTAGCCCATAGAGTCTGCAATACAGCTGATATGAATGAAACATTAATTGATTTTACATAGAGAAGCAGACGATTCTATTGCCTTTTTCGATGAAGATTTAAGCATGGAGTTATACAGTACTTTTACCTCAATGGTTTTAAGTTTTTAAGTAAAATAAGTTATTATAGTATTGTGATAATTTTTAAAATATCGCCGCTGAATGAAAGGAATGGAAAAAGTTTAAAATTAAATATTCACTTCTTTTATATAGAGAGCCAGGCGATTTATATTTAGATGACGTTATTTAAATAAGGCTCAATTATTTTTGATGAAGTTTTCAAATATAATAAATTGTAGCATTGTGATAATTTTAAAAATATCACCGCTGAATGTATCGCATTTTAGAGATGTTTAAATAAAATTGCATTGCTGTTGGAAAGTGTTTCATAATCAATGTTTTAGGCAGGATTGATCCTTCTTGTTTAAGATATTACCTGGAAATCAGGGAAATATCAGGGAATTTTTAAAGTTATTGTTTGGAAATCAGGGAAATATCAGGGAATTTTTTATCTGAGATCCTGTAGTCACCCTGTAAACACCACTTACATTCACGGAATTTAATGTACAGCTTGTTCAAAATGCGCTCCGCCAGCAACAATGCATATTTGAATTCGAAAATGAATATTATCGAGTACTTTGATAAACATTGTAGGTATTACTGTGTTATACGCCCCGACGATACGGCTTTTTGATAAGCCTTGCTTTACTTGAAGGAATCGTCTTCAACAAGCAAGGCCCTCAAACAACGACCGGCGCTGCTGATGAGGGGCTAAGGGGAGTACTCTTTGTCCCTCACAAACGGAATTAGGCACTCTTTCTCCCTCACAAATGGAATTGGGAACTTTTTCTCATTTACAAACGGAATTGGGCACTCTTTCTCACTCACAACGGAATTGGGCACTCTTCCTCTCTCACAAACGGAATTGGGCACTCTTTCTCCTTCACAAACGGAATTGGGCACTCTTTCTCCCTCACAAACAGAATTGCGCACTCTTTCTCCCTCACAAACGGAATTGGGCATTCTTTCTCACTCACAAACGGAATTGGGTATATGAGCCACTATACCTTCTTTTACATTTCCACCCAACAAATACGAACGCACAAGAAAAATGGGGTTTGAAAATGAAACATATATCAACGAGTAATAAAAGCAGAATAAACAAAGAAAAAATTAATTAAATTCTAAATGCAATATTTGCGATTTCTTGGGTAAGAGAATTTTTGCTCTGAGAAAATTACAACGCCTTTTTAACAGTTTACAACAAAGTTGAAAAGTGTTTATGACGTTGTTCATTCTGTCTGTCTGTCTGTCCGTCTATCCGTTAGCACGATAACTGCCGTAAAAATGACTTAATCAAAATGAAATTTTAGTATGTTGTTCAGATGGTTTGTGGGACCTATGGGAATATATATGAATAATATCACCCAATTAGTTTTGAATTGAACGCGGGTTGAAAAAATGAAATACATTGAACCCTATGAGACCTAATTTTTCAAACATTTTTTAAGCGGATTTAAAATTCACAAATTGCTTCGAAAATTTTAGGTAATATTCAAATTATGCCATAAAATATATAAAAAAAAATTCAGCAAAATATATTCAGTAGTGTTTTAAATAAAAATTAAAATAATAATTACACCTCTTATATGAAGCGATCACGTGACCATTGTATGAACAAATCACGTGGCCTACTTCAAAATGAAATATGGCATCCATCTTGTCTCAAAATCACGATTTTTAAAGTTCTCTTTAATTCATATTGAGTGTTGTATCTGTCCTAAAACCGCTTTATTTTTGCTTAAATTCTGTGCATCTAGATACTGAAACAACACAATTACAATATATTTGAGTTTAAATGGCCTATTTTGCACTTATGTAAAATGTAAATAGCAAAATATGTAGAATGAGTTGCATAAGAATTACTGCATTTCTTTAACGCAAAATTATTTAGCTCATGGAGTCTGCATATCTGATATGAATGAAATATTTATTGATTTTACAAAGAGAAGGACGATTTTTTTCGATGAAGTTTTAAGCATAGAGTTTAATTACTTGTTCCTCCATGGTCTTAAGTTTTTATATAAAATAAATTATTATAGTATTGTGATGAATGAAATGAATGGGAAAATGTTATGAATGAAATGCTGCTTTTATAGAGAGAGCCAGGCGTGTTATATTTCGATGGCGTCATGTGAATAAATTTCAGTTGTTTTTGATGAAGTTTTCAAATATAATAAATTATTGTAGTATTATGATAATGTTAAAAACATTACCGAGGAGCCAGGCAATTTATATTTAATTGACGTCATTTGAATGAAGTTAATTTTTTTTCGATGAACTTTTAAGTTTTCAAATATAATAAATTAATGTAGTGTTGTGATAATTTTTGAAATATTGCCGAGGAATGTATTACATTTTAGAGATGTTCAAATGAGATTGCATTGAAGTTGGAAAGTGTTTCATAATCAATGCTTTATGCATGATTGATCTCCCCCCCCCCTCCCCCCGAATTTTGTGAAAAGTTATTAGCTTCTACTGGAAATAACAACTCAATTTAGAGAGGATTATTTATAAAATGTTTTTTGTTCCATTGGATTCAGCATCAGTGGGTCATTTTCTGATAATACCATGGAGGTAAAGGGACTAACTCTCTTTAACTTCATGGGTCTACAATTCAGCTCAAACTACTCTATTTATATGAACGAATTTTGCAATAATTTGCATCGTTTAAAACACGAATTTGAAGATAAAGGAGGAAGCAAGTCTCCCTGACTCCATGGTTTAAATATTCATATTCAGAATTTTTATATTAGGATGACCTACCTCTCAATATTAACTTTTCTATTCAGTTTAATTATGGAGGTATAAAGGGATGATCGCATCCATGAGTTGAATATAATTTTCCTTTCGTTTTCTCCAGGCATTGAAATCACATGACCATGCAATTGCATCATGTCTATATTAATGCCTTTGACATGAGATATAGACACAAACATTGCAAAATAATCTAAACTTTGAGAGGCTATTTCTCCAGATCCAGGGGGTAATTTGGAAAATGAAATTCTGATTTGGATTCAGTCTGGTCGAATTCGTATACATGAGTTTTTTTTAGTCCCTCGGGGTTGCATTTAGTACTCTGACATATTGAACAGTGCAATTTTAGAGAGGTGATATACGCGTTTCGAACGTTTCCGTTGTCGATTTCTACTCATTGATGCTCTATATCTTTGTAATCGCCTTTATTTTATTTTATTTATTTATTTACTTATTTATTTTTTTGCTATCTCGCTTTGCTGCCGTGTTCGTTTTCCTAACTTTTTAAATTATCCGCTTGGGGTGCTGCAATCCATTTTATTCGATCGGATAGGGTCAATTTGCTATCTATAGACCTAACGTGTATACTAATGGACCTTTTCTTATAAAGTTATTGGGGTACTTAAGGACTTTTCAAGGAATTTTGTAAAGTAATTTGTATAAATGTAAGACGTTCCCCACCAATGTTGTGCAGGAACGTGTTCTTTTGAATCGAATTTGTTCTTGGAACGCGGTGCGATATTTTGGAACGTTGAGACAGAACGCGTTTTTTTTTTTTTCCTCTTTTAAATTAATTTTGAACAGAACTACGTGTCCGAAAACAGTAAGCAACAAAAATGTGTACTAGAAAATTTAGTATTACGATCTATATTTATTATTTACAAAAAACTTATAGTTGTAAAGTAATCGTCTTGTCAAGTTGACGAAGATTGAGAATTTCCCATTTTTCAAGTTTGTATAATGCTGTCATCTCAAAAAATTAAACGTAATAGCTATAAACAATAAGCAAGAATTTGTAGCTCCTTGAATGCCCTACAAGTGCCTGTAATTCAGATATTAGGTCGAGTTGTTTTTCTTTTTTTCGATATTACAAAAGTTAAGTTTTATTGCACAAAATGTTACGATTTTTTCCTATCAAAGGCACTTGCAGAAAGACATCTATTAATCCATACATATAACGTTAGTCTTTTGCAAGGTTGGAGCTATAATACATTACAATTTTAAAAATATAACCGCCGTAAAAGTCCAGAATCTATAATGCTTCTTTATTTAATCTATTGAAATACAAAATTCGCCACGTATAAATTCGTATTTTTTAAATTGGTGGTAAGATCTTGCCATGGTCTGAAACATTAGAAAAAAAAAAGATGTTTATTTATTTCCAAACTATCGGAGCATTATCGGACAAAATATCAATTTCCTATGTCCTTTTTAAGTCAATTTTGTCGTTTAAAACATAATATATACAGTCCTACATTTATCAACTGCAATTTCTACAATATATCTAAAAATTTCAGCGTCGATTTTTAGAGGCAAATTTTATATTGCAATTTTTTTTTTAATTCTTTGAAAAGTACTTATTTAAAATGTCCCTCGCTTGAATTTTTCAATCCGTGAAATTACCTAGTAAATATTACATATATTGAAATTTTAATATATCCTGTACCTGCAATGAGATTAAAATATGCACATTAAAACAATAGCACACACTAATATACCAACCTATATCCTACAGCACAGCATACACACTGATTATGTTGTTCTCTATCCTGACAAAGAAAGCTCGTTTCAGCCTTCGAAACCGGCTGATACTTTTTGTCAAATATTTATGCTATTATTAAAGAAGTATTTATCTTGTAGGCAACAGCACTTCGAGAAAAATTTCACATTTTTATACAATGTAAAGAAAGACAACACTCTTTAGTTTCTGGTAGCCCTCTTTCTTTCAGAACAGAAATTCCAATAATCTCATAGTAAATCCGCTTACTTTACATAGTAATATTAATGAAAGATAAGACGAAATACATGCAACGGATAAGAATATATTAAAGAAATAAATTACATACTTCATCCCCTCCCTATTCACTAAAAATACCTGTCAATATGGAGGTAAAAATCGAATTCTAAATTTCTGCAGTTTTTCAAAAGAAGCGTAATTTGTTAATATTAGGAGCGTCTTTCTTTGTCACTTTTTGGAACGTGAATATGAATTGAGGAATATAGATTTGATCAAGCTTGGGGGAAAAAACGAAATTTGAGCGGGAATGCGCTCTTCTTCTTTTTCTGTCTGGAATTTGATTTTGAACGCGTACTAATTTAAAAGAAACGGGCACAACACTGTTCTGTAAATGTAGTAATTTGTATTTAAATGACATTTTCTATACAGGGTTCTTACATTTTTTTCATTAAAAAAAATTTGATGTGAGTAACACTTGACTTTTCTTATACAGAGTGTCCAGTGCTATCTGTGTCCAATGGCTATTTCCTCAACCGTTACTCACAGAAATATACTTCCAATTGCAAAAATGTTTTAAATTTTGAAATCTATTATCTTAGAAACAGTTTAAATCAATAAATGTATTTCTGAAAGAAATACGAAATATAAATTTTTATACGGTCCCCCGGTCTTACCAATTATATTTAGGAAAATTATCCTCATACAATGTCATGCAATAAAAAAAAAACTTCCTTTTACGACCAAAATTCACCGAGTTATGAAACATTAAAATTTATGACTTAAGTCGCTTTTCCACGCATAAAAATGTCTGTTTCAGGCAACCAACCAATCAGGGACCGTATTGACCATTTCTCCAGGCAACCAACCAATCAGGGACCGATATTGACCATTTCTCAGCACAAAAAGTTCTCCAACTTTAAACAGCTATAAGTCGGTCAATTTTTGGTCGTAAAAGGATGATTTTTTTTTAATTTTGCATAAAATTATATGAGGATGATTTTTCTAAATATAATTGGTAGGACCGGGGAACTGTATAAAAATTTATATTTCGTATTTCTTTCAGAAATGCATTTATTGATTTAAACTGTTTCTAAAATAATAGATTTTAAAATTTAAAACATTTTTGCAATTGGAATTGTATCTCTGTAACTAACGGTTGAGGAAATAGCAATTGGGCACCGATAGCACTGGACACCCTGTATAATGGAATGAATTTACTTCTTTCACAGTGAAAAAAAATTATGTATAAGATCCATGGCACAATGTTGTTAACGTTGAAATGTACATTTGGCGCTTTACCAAATGACAACATGTAAAACTATTCCAAAGCACTCAATTAACTTATATTTCGCGTTACCCTAAATTGGTAATTATCAATATTGATAGCATCTGCAATAAGCAACATTGTCTATATATTAAAATGTTTTAATTATAAAGTCATCACTTTGGCGTCATTTCCGTTAATTTAGCGTCATTTTTGCGATTTTGACTATATTTTCGCCAATCTGGGGCGACATATTGTCAGGTTGTCAATGTTTAGCTAAATGAGTTGTCAAGCGTTATACACAGACGGAAAGAAGAATTTTCTTTTCTTATACATAAATGATTATTGGTCGTAAAACTACTTTTAAATTATTACACAAGTATCTTCTCTCGTGAATGGAACGAACTAGATCCACGAGAATCATGTTAATACATTTGTCGCATACTATTACACGAAAAGTGAGCATATTTCACGATAGTTAATACATTTTAATTTTATGTTATATTTTTGATAAAATTATTAGAAAAACATGCAATATCTTGAGAACGGTTCATTCTAGCGTTTTAAAGATTATGTTATTTGTTTTCTAACGAAAAATTGCACGAGAATGATCATTTACGCAATAAAGGTTATGAATTTTTTCTAAATTTTATTCGGAAATTTGGGGTTTTTTGAAACATGTTTTTTGATTGCATTTGAAATCAATAGGCTTTCATATAGACTTTTATTATAATATATATAATAATTTGTATATAAAATAAGAAAATACTTTTTCACAAACTTTTCATTTTTAAGGTTTGGTTTCAAAATAGAAGAGCTAAAGAAAAACGTTTGAAGAAAGAAGTTAGAAAGTCTCACTGGCAGAAGAAATTCCAAATGGATATAAATTCTACTTTGGAACAAAAAGCACAGTCAAATGTATGGTTTTCGACTTCGGACTTGAGATTCGCGTTTTTGCAACAGATAATTTGCTTCACTCAAGAACAATAGATCAAAAAAGAGTATTTACAAGAGTTCGTTGACAAGTTCAATATTTGTAAAAAGTGAAAAAGTATAGAAAATAAAATGGAAATAATAATATAACTTGAATATTCGTATGTACTCCTAATTAATCAGGGTGAGTACACTTTCCCTTAAAAAAATTTCAAGGACTTTCAAGTACCATGCAATTTTTTTTTAAGAATGTGTACGCTTCTGGAAGGAAATCTCATAGCAAACTAATGTTATTGTTTATTAAGAAACATTAATGAGCTAAAATGTCTATAATACCAAAATATGTTAAAAGCTAGCTTACTTATGAAACATCTGGAGTAGATAAATTAATTCTCTTATCAATGAATTTCAAAGTAATCGACTGACAGTAAAAAAATCCATGTGTTAATAGGTTTCCTCCGATATTTTCCACACAAACTTTACAGAAGGGAAAAAAAAAATGTTGTCATGGTTTGAAATTGATCAACTTAAATTTTTAAAACGAATTGACCCCTCCCCCTCCTATAAGCACCTATTATATTGTGGGTTCTAGGTATTCATGACTTGTCTATGCCAAGTGAAGAATGGCACAGCGGTACTGCTAGGTAAATTTTCGAAAAAAATTATATCGTTAAAGAAATTTTCATAAAAAGCAGAACTTCAGAAAAAAATAAACACAATAGATCAGTGGAACATTTTAATCCCTGCCAGTCATTTTCAAGTACTTTCAAGGACTTAACAAAAAAAAAAAAAAAATGTGAATTTTCAAGTACTTTCAAGGCCTTAAAAATGGTCATCTAAAATTCAAATACTTTCCAGATTTTCAAGCACCTGTATGCACCCTGATTATTATTTATTTCATAACATTATACAAGGTTCCCAGGAAAGTTCTTAAGCACCCTAATGACTTTGTAAAGAAAGTACTATGAGGGCACATGTTAGGTCTGTCTATAGTAAAGTGAGCATGCCTGAGATCGAATAAAAGAGATTGCAGCGACCCTAGTAGAGAATTTAAGAAGCTAGGATAACGTACTTGGCAACAAAGTGAAATAGATGAAAAAAGCAAATTACGAAGTTGTAGAGCATTGCTTTATTAGTAGGAATCAACACTAAAACTGTTACAGAAGACATTTATTTTACACAATAGGGTTATTAGTAGGTGACTGTCATATCCAGGAATGCTAGAATAAACACTTAAATGCACAAGAGCCTAATGTACAGCCTGTTCAAAATATCCTATGTCAGCAACAATGCATATTTGATTTGAGAAAGAATATGACAACATACTTTGAAAAGTATTGCACGTAGGTGCGGGGCAGTCAAGTGGTTAGCCCGCGGGGATTGCACTCAAACGACCCGAGTTCAATCTCCGGCTCTGCTCAAACTGTCCCTGTGGAATACGAGCACATTAAATATGAGGGTTCATAAGTCCTTCCGAGAGGTTGGTGGTAGAAGGCAGGTATGATCCCTGTGGATGCCACTGGATTCCGGTCTAAAATGGGTGGCACTGTCCGTTACATCCAAGATATCGGTGGCAATGCACAGCCCCGACCATCTAAACAGATAATTTGCACTTTCGGGTAGATCGGAAGGTGTGGGTCGAAGAAAAAACATTGCAGGTGTCACTGTTATAGCTCTTGATGATACAACTTTCAGGTATTGACTGCCTTCCATATTATGCATTCTTGATATTGATTCCTACTAATTAGATAATCCTCTACAATTTTGTAGTTGTCATTTTTTTATGTCATATTGGTGTCGAGTTCGAAATTCCTAACTTTTTAAATTCTCAACCAGGGACACTGCAATAATTTTTATTCGAACAGGCATGGTCAATTTTTTATTATAAAAAGGTCCACTTGTACACTCACAGACCTTTCCTTACAAAGTTATTGGGGTGCTAAAAGATTTGCCTAGGAACTCGATATATTCATATAACATGTATTACCATAAGTAATCCTGATTTCTATGCTACTAAATTTTCCATATTTATTTAGTTTACTTTTTCCACAATACAGTAAGGTAGGTCGGGGTAAGATGCCATAGTTAAGAAATAACATAGACATATGAACAAACCAATAGTCACAATGTTTTGGAACTTTTTCAAAGTGATATTAAAGCTTTTACGCAGCAGAAGGGTGGTGTAAAGAGTTTACCAACAGTGGAGGCGGTATGTCCTCTACAATACTGGGCACAATGTTGGATATTTCGTAGACGATCAGAAAGGATATTTTGGGGAGAAACTTCTTTTAAAGATGGTAGCAGTAAGCTTCTTATGAAGTCATTGAAGAATTTCGTTAAACAGAATTATTTTGAGACTTAAGCTGTGCTTAATGGTATGTCATTATATGTCAACTAGAGTGGCTATTGTAGAGGGTATTTATTATTGTTAGAGAATATTTATTAACTTAAGCAGTACCTTCTGGTGTTTGAATAAGGAACTATCATTTTTGATGAGCACAGGACCCCACTCCACTCTTTACCATGTCTGAAAAATGTGCCAGAAAAGATATCGAAGTTATAAGTTATATAAGTGGTTACAAAACATGCATAGACATGACTGTAAAAGGTGAAGAACAGGCAAAAACATGCATCCAAAAGACTTGGAAATCTTAATTTTATTTTAAGAACTTGAATTTCAAAATGTTTTTACTCAAGCAACACTGCTGTTACTCAAGCTGTATTCAACTAGAGAACTGAGTTTTTTTTTCACTCTAAACCAATCATTTGTGAAATTATCTAATGTTCATAGATTTTGTAATATTTCTTTTAATCAATTATTATTTTATTTTATAATCTTCATTTATGCATAAAAATTTATTACACGTTTTCTTGAGACAGATACATTTTTAAGTACAAAATTATGTAAATGCCATTATACTTACACTACTGAATACAATACAGAACCCAATATGTAATTTTTCTTATGATTAACCTTTTAAGCTGTAGTATAAAAAAATTGAAACCTTATAATAAGTGCCTTGTATCATTGTCATGCACCTATTCAAAATATGCAAATTTTTACATCAATCTAACATGTAAGAGTTATTCTTCTCTTTTACAATAGTACTGCAATAGTACAATATTAGAACTGCATTTTTTACTGTTCGTTCACTGTTTTATTCTTGTTGGCATTTTCATCTGATTTTTAGTTCAGTTTGGCAAAACTTTCCTTTTCAAGTCACACGAGCAAATTTTTCAGACATTTCCCTGCTTTTGATCGTGCGATTGTTGTCCAGAAGGCTTATTTTTGTCTTCAAAAGCAGTTAATATCCATAAATTTTTATTTTATATTGTTTCACAAACAAATGCTTATCCACAGGTATTTCTGTAGCTACAGCTATGAATCTGATTAATGGTTGCAAGTAGAGATGTGGGTCGGAAAAATTTTCCAGAAAAGAAAATTTTCAACTTTTTTTTCCATCCTAATTCATTTGAAAATGAAATGTAATAACCCTTTCCATACTGATTTTTGAAAAATAGGTAACTTTACAAGAAGTCTTGATCATTTAGTTTTCTAATTTTGAGGAGGAAAGGGAATAATGTTTCATTTTGAAGAAAAATGATGGACAAGAACTAGAAGAGTATAAGTGGCATTTTGCTTATTCTGATAAAACAGCGGGTAATATTTTTAGAAGCCTATTCTTTAAACAATTAATTCCGTAAAATTTATGAAAATATAATAAATATGCAATATTTATGCAAGTGATTTAGCTGAAGGTAAATACTTTAATAGCACTAAATATATACTTAACTCAATGTCCACCAAATTGTTTCTTTTATCTCATAATACTCATCCATTTAATAATTATAAACAGGCATTTTTTGAACAATTTAAAAAAGGGTTTAATTATAAGTATTTATTTAATATTTTTATATATTTAATAATGTTTCTTATACCTTTAATAAACTAAAATTTTTCTTTTTATTATTAATTACTAAATAGTAGAGAGCAGTAGTTATTCAAGAAAGTGGTAGATTCAGGGTTCTTGCTAGGCCAATTATATGCACTATAGAGCATAAACAGGATTGGTTGATTGTACTATTGGTATAAGCAATGTTTTTCTTTTGTTTAAACCATGGATTTCGATTTAAAAAAGCACCTGTTATTTTCTAACTCTGGTCAGCAGGCATCTTTTAAACATTAATATAACATTTAATTATTTATTTTTAAATTATAAGTAGTTTTTATTTTTTCTTATAATATTTTTATATCACAATAAATAAAACTGCTACTTGTAAGAATAAAACTTTCTAATCTTTCCTTAAAGTAAGCATATGAAAGTTATATATTTAATAATTTATTTCTTACACCTGTAATAAACAGTAGATTATTTAAGATTCAGGAAGGGTTTAGCAATTTTTATTTGTTTTAAATTTATTATTTACAATTTTTTTTCTATTATTATTTTAAAACTTTTCAGAAGCACAGGTACTCAATGAAAATATTAAATTACAGCTGCTGACTTCAATATATATGTAATAGAAATTTTTGTGCATAGAATATTTTTATATATTTTTAAATTTTATTTAAAACCTTTTTTGATCACATCATTTAATATATATATATATATATATAATAAAAAAAAATATATATATATATATATATATATTTATGATTGTAGCTCTAATGCAAGACCAAATACTTTTGACAGTCACTGGAGGTATTATTTTAGCATAAATATAATATTTAAGAATAAATTCAAAGTTTTCCACTGCGGAAATTTTTTCGGAAAACCTGCTTATCTAGTTGCAAGTAAAAACCCTGATTTGCAAAAACTTTTCTACAAATTATTTTTGAAATAAGGCAACTGATTAAAACTGACAAAAACACATTGGTCAAAAATTCATTTATTTAAAAAGAACACAAAAGTTTAAAGCAGATGAGACAGGTAGATAAGTAAAATTATGTACAAAAATAACAAAGTATCATTTTCTACAACTGAGATGCATAGAAGCAGTAAACATACATAAATTCTGAAGATTAAACTGTATTTACAATTTCAAAAATTTAAAGTTAATTTTACATGAGTTACAGTGTCTGAATGTACATTATAGAAATTAACATTAAATGCAAGAATATGAACACAATACTGTGATGATAAAATAATTAATTAGAAAACTAAATTACAAAATGGAAACAATTAAAAATTACAAAAAATATTAACATACACATGAATATAAAAATGGAATGAAATATTTACTAAAGCAGAGTATGCCATTAGAAAGTTTGAATAAAAATGTATAAAAAATATCTGTGAATAAAAAAATTAAGTAGCCAGGCAAAATGAAAGTGAGAAGAAAAGTATTAAAATACAAATATTTTCTAAACCCTGCATACGTTAAGCAATGGCAGTACCTATATGCATGTTCAGGTGTCTCACTTTTTGATGTAATTATCCATAAAATTACGTTATATAAAACAGTTATACATTCCAATTTCTCCAGAAGAAATCTAAATATCAAGGACAGAGTAAATTATCATTAGCTAGAATATATAGTTACAAATTTTATAATGTACGTTTGAAATTGAGTATACAATTTAAGAAATAAACATATCATTCTTTTGTAGAAACCTGCAATTGGCCACCAAAACCCATTTTCTCCATTTTTACTACTTTTTGTGCCCATCAAAAAGAAGCATGCAAGGACACAGTTAAAATGCAAAAACTCCATGTAAATTGTTTACTGAGTTCAAAAGAAAAATATTCATAATAATTTTTTTATGACCAGTGTTTCTTAAATGTGTATTGCAGAACCCTAAGTCTCTGAAACCATAGAGGTTCTACAAAATATAAAATGCAAAATAAATTGCTTACATAGATTCTACAAATTCAAAATGTCTAAGCAACATTAGCCTAAATATTTGTAGGCTGTCCTGAGGTATTAAAAACCAAATTATTCAATCTGCTTTCAATTTTAATGGAGCTGGAGAATATATTTTTGCTAGAGTTAAAACCATAAATACAGATATAGCCAAGAATTTTTAATTATTATAACTCTAAGCTATATGTTTCTTTCACTTAAATTATTTCAGTACCTCTTCTTGATACAAGTGGCAAAACCCATGAAACCAGTCAAAAGGCAGTGATATGATTAATATACAGGGTGTTTCAAAAAGATTGCACATGCAAATATCTAATCTCAAATGGTTGGTCAAAGACCGCATAATTCCAATTAAGAAAAATATTTTTCCAAGAAATAAATTTTTGTATAGCACTTGAAATCTTTCTTTTCACTGTTTCTTTTGATCAGGTCAAAGAGGTTTGTCCAATAACTTTGACAATATTTTCATACTTTTGATCAGGTCAAAGTGGTTTGACCCATAACTTTGACAATGCTTTCATGATTTTGATCGGGTCAAAGTGGTTTGCCCCAAAACTATGACGATGTTTTCCTTTTTAAAAGATCTTTAAATATATAAGTAGCAATTTGCTAACAGGAATTTCCTTTGTAGAAGGCAAAATTAAATAAAAAGTTAAATTTTGAACTTTTTGCTAAAAGGTGTCACATGACCCAAACTGTTGTAATCTGAAAGTTTGATCTTATTTCTTGAATTGGGACCATCAGCTTATGATCCATTATTCAAGAGATATTTAGTCGTGCACTCATTTTGAAATACTCAACAAAATGGTTCCTATCTGCATTTTACAATATTTATTTCTGAGCAAAATTGCTGTTATGTTTGTTTTCAAGTTATCCATACATCTTGTACAAAATAAGAGTATATGAATAAAGATAAATAAGTATATGTAAATCATATTAAAAAAAAAAAGTCAAACACATTTAATTGGAATACAAGTAGTATGTCTTAAGCCTCCATTAAGTGAAAACCGACTGCTGAAATGCAAGAAGTACTCTAAATGTTCGGAATGAGATTTAAATTGTAAGTTTATAATCGGATGAAGTCTGGTAACAGGTGGAACTTACTTCATGAGAGTAAACATTGACTGAAAACATTGCTAGTCATAAAACATAAACAGCATAAATCATAAAAATAAGGAAACTCCCATAATTCTGCTTGAGATAGTTGACAAATAAGGATAATCTACAATCAATTTATTAAACAAGTACATATTCTAGCATTTCCACTGTAGAGTGTCCTGAAAGTTCCAGAATGAGCAAATAACTCAGGAAATAGGGATACTACAGTTATAAATGTTACATGAAGATGTACTAAAAGGCTTATGCGTTAATTAGTGAAAGTGATTGCAGGGCTCCTGGTGTTAAATTTTGGAACTTCTATTATTTTATACACTGTGTAATTTAATTATATTAACTAATATCTTTTTAAAAACAGATTCACCATATTATTGACTTCATAAAAAAAAAAAAAAAAAAAAAAAAAAAAAAATAAGTTTAATCTAATCACTGCACATAGCAGGAATAATTATTTGAGTGATATTTAGCTCATATTAAATGCCACCCAAACTGCTGTCTTTAATGAATGAGGGAATTTATTTCTGAAGTGTAAAGAATAAGGAACAATAAAATAATTTTTTAACATAGAATATCTCAATATTAAAGGTACAGTAATACAATTGATGTCTTCAAACATGATGTTCATAGTGTAAAAAAATTGTAATTGACTATAATGAACTAGAAAATAATCGTTCCAAAATGGAAATATAACACCAGGCGCTGTAATCATTTTTATCAACTAGTGCATAAGTCTTTTAGTACACATTTATGTAACATAACTCTAGCATTACTATTTACAGTTATTTGCTCATTACGGGACTTTTATAACGCCCTGTATATGGATAAAAATTTATTTTATGTTTTCAAATAACATCATTAAAAGCAGCATATAGTAATAAATTAATATAAATAAATTAATTTTAATTTTTTATTATATGTTGCTTTTAGTAATTTACGTTTTAGCAGCAGTTTGAGCTGTATGTATTTGCCTTTCAACTTTATGTAAATCATAATCCTTCAACCTTAGCATGGATGTACTTGCTTCCACAATGATTGTATCAACCCTGATTTCGGAAGCAAAACAAGCTTTCTTCATCATAATAAGAAAATTGAACAGTTTCACCATAAAACCCATCTAGCTGTTGCAACTGGAGGTCCATTTACTTTGCTGGTCAAACCGTTGTTTAGAAAGTTTATTTTGCTACCAAAGCTAATTGATATGACTGTATTTAAATGATTTATGCTGTCTAATAAGGCTGTCATTCAAGGTTCTATATGTTGCTGCAGTTTGAGTCAGAATTTATTCAAAGAAAACATATCTGCAATTTTGAGATTGTTTAATTAAATTTAAAACTATATTTGGTGAGCATGAGTTCGTGATTGGACCTCATGCAGAACAAGATGCCTCTTCATAAAATATATATTAAAATGAATGGTAATACTATTAATTTAAAACTAGATTTAATGAGCATGAGGCTATGGTTGGACCTTGGACTAAATGAAACAAGGTGATTCTTCAAAGAAATGTATCTTAAAATGAATGATATTGCTGTTAATTTTAAACTATATTTAGTGAGCCTGAGGTCATGGTTGGACAACATATGCACCAAGATTCTTCGAAAAAATATATTTGAAAATGAACGATATTGCTATTAAATAAATAATGAAAAATATCCTCCCTATGGATAAAAGGAAATTATAATTATTTTTTTTTTTTTTACAAATTATTTCATTTGTAAAACTTTAAAATCGTGCTGTTTCATGCAAATTTATATATGAAATAATGACACATCTGAGATAAATTATAACATACAAAGATATTATTCCAATGAATCATTGAAAATGTGGTATCTATCATTAAGGGAATAAATTGAAATTAATATTTTCTTTTTATCAGTCATAACTTGTATGAAATTAATTCGATTCTTTAAAATCTAAAAATATCTCTTCAAAGTAAAGAAGGCACCCAAAATATACACAACCACAGAATAAAATAAAGTTATTTGAATGAATAATTTTGAGAGGGAAAATGTTTGCTCATTGTAAAGAAAATACATTTACCTCTTCTACTAAAAGTTATCTTTACATATAAAAAATTTTTTGGACAAAACATATCTAATGATTTCATAATGTGGCTAGCACAAGACAGTTGATATAAGTTTATGGATATATTGTAATAATTTAAAGGATGAAGAAATTTTTTTTACAAAATCTTGAAATATTACTTATAGGAAATAAAATACAAATAGTTTAACTGAACAAAAATAAATACTTTGATTATTATAGGGATTATAAAACACATAATTTGAACTAATTACTTAACTTTGAATCTATGTCAATAATTAGAAAGACAAAAGGATCTATAGTTTTGATTTAATATAATGAAATTAGTTTCACTTGTGGCTAATTTATATTTATGACAAATTGCAAAGAACAAGGAGGTAAATCTGAAAGTTTTATATACTTGAAACCTATTCTGGGGATATTAAACTCCTGAAACTTTAAAAACCTAGAATGATTATTTTTAACAGAAACTGATTCTTTTTAAATTATGCAAGCAGTTAATAAGTACAATACACTTTGTGCAAAGGATAAGGAAAACTTGAGCAACATATTTAAGTACAAAAAAAAAAAAAAAAAAAAAAAAAAAAAAAAAAAAAAAAAAAAAAAAAAAAAAAAAACGAGAGAGAGCATACAGCTGTTTGAGAATACACTGGATCCCTTTGGTTAGTGTTAGAGAACAAACAAACCCAAAGCTAAAAAGATGAAATGGGTAAAAAAAATTGGGTCCTGAATGAATTGGGCACATTTCGTCTTTTTGACCTCAGGCTTGTTATTTCTTTAACACTAACGATAGAGATCCGGCGTATCATCAAAACAGCTGTATGCTGCATTATGTTTCTATTTGTTCTTAAATACGCTGTTCAAGTTTCACTTATGCAGGCAGTTGCTATTGTGATTTTCTAAAAACATTATAGATACATCCAGAAATTTAAAAACATAGCTGCACACTGCAAGAAATAATTTAAGAACTTTTCAGAATAAAATCTTTAATTTAGAGATTTTCAAAAATCCTTAAGAATGTACAAAAACTTTAAAAACAATACATATATTTAAGACACAAAAATCTTAAAAAGAAATTTAGTGGGATTGTCAGAAGATTGGTAAAAATAATTAAAACATTCAGTTTTAGAAAACGAAGGCAT
This sequence comes from Amaurobius ferox, assembly GCA_951213105.1. NCBI lineage: Eukaryota > Metazoa > Arthropoda > Arachnida > Araneae > Amaurobiidae > Amaurobius > Amaurobius ferox. The sequence goes on from OX578146.1 coordinate 59,366,850, forward strand.
TGGCAGCTATGTAAAAACACTTTTACTCTATTCCCAAAATATGCTACAATTTACTTTGAAAGGGCAATAAAAAGAATATGGTAATACTTCAAGCCAATACACTCTTACAAAAATAAAACTAATATCTAATATATAGCTCATTTCCATTCAATTCTAACAATGAATATTATTCAACAATCAGACTGGAATTCTTACTTCATATACAACATAAAATAAAAAGGGCAACACATCTGGTAATTCTGATTAAGGAACTGAATGTAGTTATTATCATTTTCACTTGATATATGCTAGTAAAAATAAATGCACAATTAAACGGATGGCAGGGTTCCCACTAAAAAAAAACTTCATGAATGAATTTTTCAGACTTTCAAGAATATATTTTTAAAGACATTTCCTACTGGTCTTTGAAAAAATTGCAAAAATAAATAATAAATTTTTAAAAAATCAAACTGATTTTGTGCTATAAAATGTAAAGTTGGAACACAATTATTTTAACTCTTAAATATTTTGCACAATTCAGCACTGAATCTTAAATACCATTATTTCAACCATCAGTGCAATGTAAATATAAAATATTAACCAGACTTTAATTAAAATTCTATGCAAGTTTTCATTTTCCAAGCAAAGACACTTCTTTTTGAATAAACCACAAATGAATCGAAATAACTCTTACTGGTGGTCAAATTTATTGCTATAGTTCTGGATTGGGAGAGCAATAACAACCAGGTACTTTCAAGGACATTTGTGAAATTCAAGCACATTCAAAGACCTTGAAATTTGAAATACACATCAAGGACTTTCAAGGTGTGTGAGAACCCTGTGATGTTTAAGAACCGTAACATATGACAATATGTAAAACATGGTATGATAATGTGCATAAATGCAATATTCATTTAAGAAGTATTATGGGGAAAAAGTCCACACAATGTTAGCAGGCCTCAGATCTAAAAGCTATAGTGTGTCATTTTTCAGAGGTTGCATCCATAAATATTTGCTGCACATCTTGTAATGACTTTTGTATGTGGTCGATGAAACGCTTTGTATCCTTGAAAAGAAATACAATGTTATAAATAATTACATTAATCATATCAACAAAATACATTTTTAATCACTTTAAAATTCAATTTTATTCCAAATTCTAATAATAATTTTCAAAATATTTAAAAGAAAAGTACATCTTTAAAATGTACAAACTGTTCAACATGTGACATAAGTTCAGAATTCTTTTTAGGAATCAGCTACTTCAGATAAAGTTTCCCTGACATTTTCTAGGAAATTTTTTTAATCTGGACAATTTAACAACCTAACAGATGAATGCTCTTAAACTACATAGTTAGACACGGTAACCCCTCATATTGCATTTTTGGAAATAAACAATGCACAATATACTAGTGAACTCCAAAATGAGTATATGATAACTAGGCTGGTAATTGTTTCATAGCGCAAATTTCTGAGAATTTTAGGGAGTTTCTTAATTTTGCAAATATTAAATATATTCACAAATTTTTAGATTTTTACCCATATTATTGGCGAATTTCTATTATAATTTTTAGATTATTATTTCATAGTATGAATTTCCATGATTTTTTTTCGAGTATTTTAGGGGTATTTTTAAAAAAATTTACGAATATGAAACATATAATTTCCTTTTGAACCTTTTAAATGAAGATTTGTTTGCTTTTCAGTCACATTTCAATGTTTGAAGATGAGGACCAACTTAAATGTGAATTTATGACCAACTTAAATGTGATGTATAAGATCCATAGCACAGTGTTTTTAATGTTGAATGTATATTGGGTACTTTTTTGGAAGACAACATGTAAAACTATTTTGAAGTATCCAATTAACTTATATTTCTAGCAACTCTAAATTGACAATTATCAATATTGATAACATCTTCAATACGTAATATAATAAATATAGTAAAATATTTTAATTAATTCATCCATTTGGCATCATTTTTGCAATTTTGATTTTCGTCAATCTGCTAAATATTGTCAAGTTGAAATATCTTCAAAATATTGCTAAGTTGGCGATATGTTGCTAGATTATTCGTCAAGTTGATCATCAAGCGTTATAGACAAACACAGAGAAGATCATTTCTTATACACTAGAAGGTATGCGGAATTCAAAATTTGGAAAACATTGCTTCCTATAAACATCACTTTTATCAATTTGGTGACATTTTTATCACATTTGACAACATTTAAAAAAATCGATAAGTTGGCTTGGCGACATCCTGCCAAATGTCTAGAGAAATGGGTCATTATAGTAGATTTTTATATTCTTTCTAAGATATTGAATTTTCATCAATTTCACAACATTTAATATTTAAGGAAATCATTATTTAAATGTTAAAGTTCGAGGAATATAATTTAAGATAGTTTTAATCCAATTAAGTTTGTTTCATAATTGAAGTTTACTTCTATGCTTACCATAAGAAATCTAGTGTAAAATCATTTCTTTCTTTTCATGTTCTGTTTCTAAGGTGCTTAAAAATAATATTTTTTGTATATACGAGGGTCACACTGAAATTTTGAGATATGGCTAAGTGGTACAAATTAAACTTACCAACCCTTAGGAGTGTTCAAAGTACTCACCTCCAACATCAATGCACTTTTGTAGGCGAATTTTCAAAGATTAAATGCTTCAAGCCATCCATTTCTTAGAATCGATGAAAAATATGCTTTTACATATAGCCTCATCAATCTCACCTTCAAAATGAAAATGACGCCCACGTAATTTTTTTTTAGATTAAGATCAGAAGAATAGGGTGGATATTCTATCAACTGAGTGGTGTACCAGTTAGCTGTAACTGTCTCATGTCTCTCTCGCTTTATGGCTTTAATCAGACCTGTACTTCTGAAGAACATGGCATACATTACTTTTTTCATTGCTCACTGTCTTTTCACCAATGCTGGTTTGGGGTCATCTTCAAAGACCCATACTTTACTTTATTGACATGCTGGAATGCCAAAAAACAGTATGTATGTTTCACCACCAGTTATGATTTTAGAAATAATGCAGTGTGCACCATCATTAAGTAATTTTAGGGTTTCTTTACTGATTCTGACACGCTCCACTTTTTGGTATTCTGTTAAATTATGGGGGACCCAACGACAAACTAATTTTGTCATATGCAGTTCTTCATGAATAATTTTATGTATAGCTGGGTATCCAATGTTAAGTTCCTTCTATATCATTTGGTAGGTACAGCGATTATCATCGATTAACATTTTCTGAATGGCCGACACATTTTCTGGGACTACAGCTGACAAAGGTCTTTCTGTGTGTTCTTCATCCAGGAGAGAATTTCGACTTCTTCTAAACTCTGTAAACTATCTGAATACAGTGGCACACCATTTTCTTTCCTTTCAAAATTTATTTTACGATAGCTAAATTGTAATTGTTGCTACAAATTATCGTCTGTAGACATAAGAGTTCAAATTTAAATATCCGACCAATAACTTTTTTTCTAGTGCATATCGTCTGCCCGTTTCAAAAATTTCAGTGTGACTCTCATATAAAAGAAATTTAAAACCTAAAATACAGGGGAAAAGACCTAGGAAAACTTTTTTCTCCAAAGATGGATCCACTTGTTACCACTTTGTTTTATGCTCACTACACAGTCTAATTTCAACAATTCAAAAATTTGGAATTTTTCAAAATTTCGAGTGGACTAGGTTCCAACAATGTCTAATTTCAGAGGTTATATTGTATTATATGTTTAAATAAATAAAAAATGTAAAATTCTACTTTTACCACTTAATACCTATGCTTTATTCATTTTGTCACTATATATAACTTCGATTTAGAAGGTTAATCAAATGCTAATTGATATTAATTACATTTTTTTTAATCCAAATATTCTCAATATCTAATAATAAAAGTAATTAAAAAGATAATTTCTAAGTATTTGATCGATGCTTATCACATTATCAAGCAATAATCTATTATTTTTGATAATTGCTTTTAGAAATGACTTTTAGTTTTAAATTTAATTTAAAACAATTACGTAAAGAGGAAATTCAACTAAACAGAAATTAGGCATTGACATACAAAATAGAAATAAAAAACAATATCAAAAATATTTTCTTAAAAATCACACTTTTTGATAATACACTTTTAGTTAATATTTGAAAATAAAACATACTGTTTCAGTTGATGTTCTTTTACTAGACACATGGAAAAACATAACATCTTCTGAGGCAATATCATAAGATACTCCATAACCATGATCTGCAACCTGAAAAGAATTTTTTTATTATAATATCAGAGAAATAAAGATGACACCAAAATGCATATACTTTGAAACTTTAAGGGATCAACAATTTTTTTTTTTCTTTTTCGAACATGTTTCTGTTTTAGATAACAAGATATTTAAGGATTTTTTTGCATAAAATTGTTCTATCACAACATTTTTGCCTGTATACAACCAGAAAATACACAAAATTTAAATTTAGTGCAAGATTTTGTTATCATTAAAGGTCCAGCATCATTGGTTCAGTTCAATGTACTATGACTAGGCAGACATCAATGTAGAAGGTGGGCACATATCCCAATGTGAGGTGAAGCTCATGTCCTGAAGGTAGACCATTGCTTGACAGCAAGAAGAGCGATCCAAAAGCCTGTCAACAAGGAAAGAAAGGCCTAATGGATGAAAGCTATTAGTTGGTAGTATGTGCACAAGTGCTTCAAAAAAGATTGTTTTACATTGGTGGGTGAATAATGCTTGTTTGACCAGTTTCAGAGAGCATCACTGTTGTAGCATGATTTTGCTGATATAGTTTGGTCTTCTATAGTGACGTCCACCTAGATTAATTGTGCACAGTCTGGAGACGGTGACCTCATCATATGCGACCTTCACAGACACGGGCCAAAATTTAATAAAAGTTTAATCAGGGGAGAAAGTTTATTAAAAGTTGTCACTAGGTGTCAGCAGCAATGTACAAAAGATCCGACTGATGACGGGGAAAATAAAAATTCTACCAAGACACAAAAGCACACGTGTCGTATCCTAATAAGAGATTCATAGAAACATCATCCTGTATTAGCAATGGTTCGATAACACAGAAATGTACATACGGCCTATATTTGTCATTTAGTGAAATAGTAAACAGTAAATAGAACCTTTTAGTTTGATGTAATTTGTGTTATAACATTTTTGAATAAGCAATTGAACAATCATGCTAAGAAACCTGCTATATTATTCGGTTCCACCCATTTATGTGAACACGAATTTTCATTAATAAAAAAAGTACAACCAAGAGATTGTTCTCATCTGACTGATGAATATTTACGAGGGAATTTATGAATTCCAACATTGAACAAGATATTGAGACTTGATACTTTAAAAATAGAGATTTTGGATCTAGAGTTAAAAGATGTGCATTCCTGGCCTAAACGATGCTAATAAAGAACACTAGAAAGAGTGAGAAATTAAATCTACAACATCTGATGTGGGCAACAGATTTCATTTCCTGTGCTCAAAATGGTTTTTCTCTTATGTTATATTCATTAGGATTAGATAAATAATATTGCTTTTACTGCTAATATAAAACATTTTGTGATTTGTTATTGATTACTACACATTGTGTAAAAATGTAATTAGCAAATCAAACATTAAATATAAAAGAAAATGCTCAGACTGATATCTTAAATAATTTGAAAATAAAAATACTTCTTTAATAACAGCATAAACAGTTAATAAAATATATTAATGTATGTGACAAAATTTTTGATTTACTTGCATAAAGCAAAATAACGTGCTGATATATATTAAAATACAAAATCTTGATAAAACTTAATCCATAATGTGCATTTAGAGACTGGATAATGGAAGTAGCCTCAACAGCATATAACACTGAAAAAAAGCCATTGTATGTTTTTCAGGGTGAATACACTTTCCCTTAAATAAATTTCAAGCACTTTCAAGAATTTTCAAGTACCATGCAATTTTTTTTTCAAGGACATCCATCAATCCCTCATTATGAAGTTGTATGCATTTCTGAGAGAAGTCACAGAAACTAATGTTATTGTTTATTGCTGAGGTTTTTGAAGAAATTTTTGAGAAAAGAAAGATATTGTTTAGGAAATTTTTGGGAATAGCAAGTAAAACTGTTAAAGAAATCTCCAGGGAAAGCAGAACTTCTAGGAAAAAACACAATGCCACAGATCTGCAGAACATTTTCATCTAGGATTTTTTCAAGGAAAAAGTACGAAGCGTGTGTGCGAACCCTGTAAACAGCTAATTACCTGACTGGAGTCCCATATAGTACTATGAATTTAGAAATATCCTTTTCATCAATATTTATTTACATTTTCTTAAAATTTCTGACAAGTATAACTTTTGTTTTGTTTCATCAAAATATATTTCTGTATTAATTCTTATTTTGTTACAATATTAATGTTTCATATTAATAGCTATTTTAAATTTATTGCCTAAAACTATTTTATTTTGAAGTCTGAGTTGGTATATTTTAAAAACTTTGGCTTCATTCCAACTGTTACAGACTCTGACTCCACTCCAAACTGCTACCGAATTTGACTTCACAGTTCTGGTTTTGACATCACAAAATTCTTCGAAATCATATTTTTTACTTTACTCCTACAACCTGAATATGACATAGCAACATAGTGCAACAAGTGAAATGTCACTCTGTTATATGTGAATGTTACGCTACTGGAACTACAATATATTTGTGCTATATGGAATAGATGTATATAATGACTTTCAGTGGGAAGATTTTAAAATAAGCTTACAAATGTTCATGATAAATAAATACAAGGATCCCCCCAAAACACAGGGAAGATGGCAGTTTAAAGAGGAAAATCACATGTAAAAGTATAAGAAAGCATTCATAATCTATAAATGATTGGTGAAATAGGAAGATGGTGGCTTATCAAGGTTTCACTGTACATAAATCTTTCTACTGAAATAAGACAATGAAAAACTACTCACTGGACCAAAGCCTCCCCCTAAGCACACGTATTCAGGATACTTTCTAGTGTCCAAAATTCCAGCTTGATTATGAGGTGTCTGGAAAAAAATTTACAGAAACAGTTAGCAATTTAACATAATCAAAGATGCACATATAAACATCATAATGTAATATACTGGTGTTGAAACCAGAAACCCTAATATGTAAAAATTGCATATTTTCTTCATAAATGAGTTTGGATATGCATTTTGCAAATATTCAAGTGCATCTGCCCTAAGTCTAAAATCAAATTTTATAGTCATTAATAAGGTTTTGAATTTTAATTAGATAATGAAAAATAGATCTAAAAAATGTTTTATGTAAAAATAAAAGACAATTTTAAACAGAACAGTGATGCAATCATATAAATAAATTATGCATCCACATGGGGTGGTTTATGCTTAGGAATCTCCTCCTTTAACCTATCATATGTCACGATAACTAATATATATATCTTTGACAGTCAAATATTACAAATACATATATATTTTATTACATATATCATTTGAGTTATTGTTATCAATAAATCTAATGTCTTACCTGACTAGTGGAGAGCCTCCATGGCTCACCAAGTACTTCTTTAAGAAAAGGAGATTCAACCTCTAAGTGCTTCGAAAGCACATATAAGCAAAAAATGTGTCTGTCTATGCCCTTTCCGCACATGACATTGAGGTAAGATTCTTGGTGCTTATTGCACGCATTCTGCAAAAGTTGCAACTTTGTCTTTGCCTAAAGAAAAATAAGTTTCTAAAAATGTGTAAAATGATGAAAATTTTAGAAAAGATATCTATCTGTACATGAGATACTACACTGAGTTCCACCCTACAGTAGAAGTATGAAAAGCTCAAATACTTTTTAAATAGAAAAAAAAAGCATAAAATACACATTTTCTATTTTACTAATCAGTACATCTTAAAAAGTATTTTGTATTTTCTAAAGTTTTCACAAAAGCATTTTATGAAGAAATAAAATAAGAAAATAAGTAAAAACTCAATAGCATAAATTTATTTATTTACTTAAACTGAAAATTAGTATTTAGAAAACATCCTAGTAAACATTGTTGTTTTTTGCCCGATAAGCTAACAATTTTATTGTGTGTTACAGCAATTACTCTTACATTAACAATCACAGGAAAGTTCCAACCATTGAAATGTAATTAATATTCTATTACTTTTCTAATATAATGTATAATTAATCAGAAATGAATGATCACTTACATCTTTTTCAGGGTCATCTACACCTCGTACAAATTCACATGACTCTAATGTGACAGGTCGTACAGTTTCAGTACGTCCTTCTCTAAAAAGCCTCATCATAGATGCTTCATAAGTAAGATTGAAACACCCTGAATCCTAGAATAGACATATAAATTACAAAATGTATAATCTTAATAAATATTATGAAGGAGAAAAAAAATTATACTGAAACCCAGAAAATGAAGTAGTGAAAAGAAATATGTTGTTTTAACCTAATACACACACTTCAAATATTACATGTAAACAGTGGTGGAGATTTTACACTCCTATCCACACATAGAATGGCCACAATATGAAATTCCCAGAGTTTTCCAGAAAAAAATTTACAATTGTCTAGATTGTGACTCATGACATTTTATAGTGTATAGCGGTGCTCAAAATTACATCACTTACATACTTCCTAAACTTTAATGGAGGAAAAGTACTGTACAGTATATTTAAAGTGATATTTAACACTACAAAGATGGGTATTTTGAACTACCTTGAACGATGGGCAGTTTGATTTGTTCTCTTAATTATAAAACCTAGAATAATTTCCCTCTGTGTTTTCAATAACTTTGAAGGATGGTATGCAGCAATTTGCAAACATTATTTATCGAAGAATGTTTATGTGTGAAACATTTTGAAATAATGAGAAATATATGACATTCTTATTTTATTACATATTTAATAAAATTTTCCTAATTAAATATTATTTAATAATAATATATTTTTTAAATATTTAATAAATATTTCCTAATAAAACAAAATTATTTTGTTAAATTTTCAAGATGACGCAGTAATGTCTACAGTACTGTCTCATAATAATGGCTAAAGGGTGATGACACTTGATATTTTCATATAAGGGTGAATACACTAAAATAAAGACACAACATTCAGGTTTATTACACTATATCACATGTTTATTTTGAAAATATGAATTTTTTGGGGTGATGCATTTTTTTTTAGCATCAATGTGTAATCATTTTATTTGAGATAAATTCAAATGAGGCAATTGATAAAAAAAAAAAATAACACTAAAAAGTTAGTCAATATGATGATAAAGCAATCTTGAAATTAAATTTTCAAAATGAAAACTTTGGTTTCAATTACAATAATAGGAAATAGTTTTCAAAACAGTATGAATCTTTCATAGCTACAAATAACTTTCTAAAACTTCTAATAAAATTCTTCCAGGTATCTAATAAAAAATTACAATTTTCTTTTAATTTTTTCCAATTGAGATTTTAAGTTGAATTTAAATCTCCTAGAAATTCCAGGCTTTAGCTGTTTTTCATGGGGATGAATTCTGAAATCACAATATTAAATAAGAGAAATTCAGACACTATTCCATTTTCCATGCAGACGAGACTATGACACATTATTTCCTTACCGGCCACTCAATTACATGCTGCAAGCCTTTGGACCAGCCGAGTGGTCTGGGCCTTCAACATTATTTCCGTCTGGTAGCAATTTCTCATTGCTAGTGAAATCTGCTCTGTCAATATTAATTTTACCATGCAGCACTATCTGTAATCTCGCTCAATTTATAATCATCATATGGTACCAAAAGATAGTCTAATAAGACTTCAAAAAGATAGTCTAATAGGCACAAGTTACAAGTTCACTGTGGAATACAGACTGTGCCGAATACTTCTTGACCTTGACCTGATTGAAAGACTGACTTGAAATTGTCTACTGGAGTAAAAAAGTGTAGTTAAGTCGAGTTCTAAATATGAGAAAATCTAACTATATAGTTTTTCGCATAATGTAGCTACACAAAGTTTTATAGTGGTAGGTGCATTTGTTTGTGAGTTATCGTGTCCGCATCTCACATACATATATACATACAAACAAATATATTTTCGTATTCAAAATGGGTTCGGGTCTTAAAATGTGCTTATATGTCAAAATCTTGGATTAAAAAAATTTTTTAGGGACAAATACTTCATCTATACAATATTATAAGAAAGTAAAAATTAATGTGTATAATATGACCTTCTCTACAGATTACTACATTTAAAAAGTGTTGTTGTTGTTGAGACCCAGACCGTCCGACCTACCAGAAAGGTGTAAGGTAACTGTTTGGACGGTCGGGAAGTGCCACCCAATTTAGACCGGAACCCAGTGGGGGAGGCATCCACGGGGACCGTACCCTCCTTCCCCTACCACCAACCTCTCGGAAGGACTTTCGGACCCACATGTTTAAAAAAAAATTACATACTAGTTTTCGTCTATATCTCACTGAAAATTAATGGTTTAATTGCTACTAATGGAAGCACATATACAAAATTCCAAAAATAAATTGTTTCATTATTTAATTATTTCAAGATATTGTGATCTCTGTTGAAAACATTTCTAATAACTGAAGAATGACTTCAAACTTACTGAACAATAGTACCAATTTATTTCTGGATAAAGGTGCTTACACAGCACTCACTCATTTGATTATAGTGAATATTTAATTATTTATATTTTTTCCTTTTAGATGAAAAATGTGCAATATCTCGAGAACGGCATATGTCCACAATCTATAAATTATACGAAATTACATCTAAAATAGCTATTTCTGCAACAATCTATATAAATAATATTGGAAATTTGTCTGCTTAATTCATCATTACGGGAGAACGGCTGGATGAAAATTCATGAAATGTTGTGAGCAATCTTAAAATAGTCCCACTTAAAATTTAGTCAATGTTCAATTTCTAGGACCAGGGTTTCTCGAGATAATAAAAAACAAACCTTTCATAGAGATAGCATTATGCAGACAATATATTTTCTGTAAATTTGTTTGAAAAAAAAAATCTATCATAATACTTAGCAAACGAATTATATCTAATGTAAAATCCAAACAACTTTGTTAAAAGTAGTATGTAATAAAAAATTAAAAGTATCAACCAGTTTCGACGGTAAAAACAGCCTTCTTCATTAGAACACACAAGTGGACTTCACTCATTAAAAGAAATATCAACGACTGCTGTTCCTGCATCAGTTACCAATCTTTCTCTGACGAGTGAAGGTTGCGTGTCTTGTGTGTCCTGATAAAGAAGATTGTTTTTGCCTTTGAAACTGGCTGATACTTTACATTTTTCTTATATGTTTCTAACAAAGAATTTTTTTATGCTTTAGCAGCAGTTTGAGCTATACATATATCTAATGTATTTGTATGGTAAATAATTTTTAGATGAATTTTTTCTGATTTAAGTAAAAAAAAAGAAATGGATATAAAAATAAATTTTATATATTGATGTTCATTTGCTTTATTTTGGCATAGATTTTTCAAATTCATATACCATGTTCAGCTAATTAATTCGTATACTGTATTCAGCCAATTGTTGAAACAGGATATAAATAGTATGGGTATATCTTCCAATACTATTTTAACACGTTCATATTGGCATATATTGATGCAATTTCATATTTTTTTATAAATTTATTTAAAAGGAGGGACCAGGATGTTTTATTCCTTAGATCTGCTAGAAGATAATTTTGTATAGCATGAACAGATGTTCTTATACTTATTTTAAAGAGAATTAAATATTCTAATAAAATGTATTGAATAACAATGTTATTTAGAATACAACATAAATTAGTATATAATTGTGAATTTTAGGTTTCTTTACATTATATATTCTGTATGAAGAATGAGTTTACTGCTAGTTTTTAATATAATTATTTCTTTTTAAATTAAAAAAATGTTGGAAAAATGAAAGGCCCTATGAAAATTGGTAGGCAACTGATGTTTATTGACTGAAATAATTATATCAAATTTTTCAATTTGTTCAAGAGATACTGTGGCTAGATTTACATACATCATGGCAGGCTCATATTAAAGATTGCTTAAAATATTCAAATTATTAAAATCCAAGTCCGAGTTTTGACCTCACCCCTATGCTTTCCCTTTATATATTATGTATTGTAGGGAAAATAAAAATATAATTCAAACAGTAAGAATGGAAGCTACCAATAATATTATTCACTTACTCTGAAATAAGCAAGTTGTAGCACCATTTGAACATAAGCATCGGGACTAACTTTGCACTTCTTGATAAAATTCTTTCCATATCCAGAATGGTATAACACTTGAAGATCTACTTCAGATATTATCGCTTGAGCATTTCGAATTGAAGAGCTAATTAAATCTATACACTAGAGAAGAGATAAAATTATAATTGAAAAATATTTGAAGAATTTAAATACATTATTAACATAGTGAAACTTCTAACTGAATTTTAAATGATAATTATAACAACATTTTAAGAGGCTTGGTAATTCAGAGCATGTTACTAGTTAGTAAAATGAAAATATTTTAGACCATTTTTTTTTTCTAGCATTTATACTCATTGAACACTGCTTAGCGCAAAGGATGAAGTTCAAGCTATAGTCGTTAAATACTGGTGGTACAGGAAAATTTTCCAAGTAGCTATGTAGATTATGTTGATATATTTTCTTAGAAACCAATTTTTTATTTCTTGAATCAACACTCTCTAATCAGCTTAGTAATAAATTGGCAACCTTTAGTTATAGTAATCAAAAAACATACATTTGAAATGTGTCCCGGCCACACACTTAGCAACAGTAAGCGTTCGGGTCTGTCGTGTGGTCTGGGTTTTCAACATTTGAAATGTGCTAGGATTTACTTGTGGATAAAAAAAGGGTTTAATTTAGCATTTAAAGATTTTATATTATCGAATTCCTTAAATGTGTGCTATATCTGTGCTATACAACCAACACACTCAAACAAAGTAATCATACAACAACAATCAGCAAACAAAGTTGAAAAGACAAAATGGACACAAATAGACGAAATGGAAAGGTACACCCTGGTGGTGGATTAAGAGAAAGGCAATTACAAAGCAGAATGAAGAACAGCTCAGCCAAAGCATATAACTAACATACAAAATTGAAGTGCACAAAACTACAATAGAAGTGTCCCAACAAGGAGAAAAAAATAAAGTTGAAATAAAACAAGAATCTCAGAGGTTAGGAAATGGACAACAATGGGTCAAATATAAAGAAAAAGTAAGAAATTACAGGGCACCCCCATTCAGATTATGGACAAAAATCAAACAAATTAGCTGGCAGTGAAATACAAAACTAGTGTATTTTATCAAAATGGAACATGCTAAATACACTTGTATAACATTGCAAAGATTTTTCTTAATGATGGGGAAGGGAGGGGGGGGGGGGGGGGCTTCTGACCATATTTATAATAAATTGGGGCTTAAATAATCACTAATTGCAATAATATCTAATTTAATTCAAAATGATAAATTTACTCATTATATATGAGTCCACATACTCATGGACACACATAGTACATCACTTGAAAAATATTTTGACCCCAGGTTTAAAGAGTTGCTTAAATATGATACATAAATACAAGTAAAAAGGAATTCCTAAGCTTTATTTTATCTAGATGTGAAGTATAATGGAAGGGGAATTAAAGTAACCATAAAAAGTATTATTCCAGAAACACCCAAAAATAATATCTGGAAAAACAAACCTCAGGATGAAGATCCCATTTCAGCCTAATTGGAGCTGGAGGTAATTCTTTAACTTCTCCAATAGTATTGCCATCATTAGTATATCTGTAATGAACAAGTTCAAGATGATTACTAGAATGCTAAAATAATAATTATTTTTAAAAATGTTAACTTTTAAAAATTCACTCATATATTGCTATAAAGAAATTTATGTGAAATATAGTTGTTAAAATTTTCCTACAAGGTTGAACTTTTAACTAGTGGACTTTGCCCACTAGCAGCCACTAAATATAGTGGCCCGATTTCATGGCAATTAATTTTTTAGCAAGTTCTGGAACCACACACAAAAGCCCCCCTCTGACTGCCCCTTTTGTTTGCTTGCCCCCTTCTTATACAAAAGAAAAGAAAATATAAAATGAAAAGTGCTGTAATAGAAAATTGTAAAGATCCAATCTGGAGTCGAAAAATAGACAGCAATGTCTGGAAAGTTCATGAATCATGAAATTAATTGCAAAAAAATAACATCATGATGAAAGAAGTTATTTCTGCTCTAAAAACTAGTTCACATCATTATTTGTTTTATGCTGCATTTTACATAAATATTGAACATAAATTACATATATTTTCAAAAAATGTTGAAATCTGCTTCAATAACAACACGATAATATAAAACCCGAAAGGGCTCTTTAATTTCATATTAAGGAACACACAAGTTATGTTTCTGAACAAGAGGTATCCAAGTGTTCAATTGATAAACATTCTTGAGACTCTTATGTTTTAATTTTTTGGAAGCTAAGATTATTTTTACTTCTAATTCTATTTTTGAATTAGACTTTACTATTATTTTTCAATCAAACTCATCGTTTTATTCCGATCTGCTTCTTTCATTTTTATGGTTATCTGTCTACTCTTTCTCAGATGTTAGTTCTTTATTTGCTATTTAGTTTGACAAAGTTAGCTTATGTGGTCTCCGAAACTAGTCGGTTCCTTCATATTTAAATTTAGCTTTTTAACACTTTACAACAAAGTTGAAAAGTGTTTATTATGACTTTGTTCATTCTGTCTGTCTGTCCGTTAGCACGATAACTGCCGTAAAAATGACTTAATCAAAATGAAATTTTAGTATGTTGTTCAGACGGTCTGTAGGACTTATGGGAATATAAATGAATATCACCCAATTAGTTTTGGATTGAACACGGGTTGAAAAAATGAATAGATTGAACCCTATGGGACCTAATTTTTCAAACATTTTTTAAGCGGATTTAAAATACACAAATTGCTTTGAAAATTTTAGGTAATATTCAAATTATTCCATGAAATATATATAAAAAAGATTTCAACAAAATATATTCAGTAGTTTTTTAAAATAAAAATTAAATAATAATTACACCTCTTATATGAAGTGATCACATGACCCACTTCAAAATGAAATATGGCATCCATCTTATCTTGTCTCAAAATCGTGATTTTTAAAGTTCTTTTTAATTCATATTGAGTGTTGTATCCGTCCTAAAACTGCTTTATTTTTGCTTAAATTCTGTGCATCTACATACTGAAACAACGCAATTACAATATATTTGAGTTTAAATGAAAATCCAAATTTGATTATTTCTACAACGAAGCCTATTTTTCACTTATGTAAAATGTAAACAGCAAAATATGTAGAATGAGTTGTATTAGAATTGCTGTATTTCTTTAACGCAAAATTATTTAGCTCATGGAGTCTGCATAGCTGATATGAATGAAATATTCATTGATTTTACAGAGAGAAGGATGATTTTTTTCGATGAAGTTTTAAGCATAGAGTTTAATTACTTGTAGCTCCATGATCTTAAGTTTTTAAATAAAATAAATTATTTTAGTACT
This sequence comes from Amaurobius ferox, assembly GCA_951213105.1. Taxonomy (NCBI): domain Eukaryota; kingdom Metazoa; phylum Arthropoda; class Arachnida; order Araneae; family Amaurobiidae; genus Amaurobius; species Amaurobius ferox. The sequence goes on from OX578146.1 coordinate 59,382,420, forward strand.
GTGATGAATGAAATGAATTGGAAAATGTTTATGAATGAAATGCTGCTTTTATAGAGAGAGCCAGGCGTGTTATTTTTTCTATGACATCATTTGAATGAATTTCAGTTGTTTTTGATGAAGTTTTCAAATATATTAAATTATTGTAGTACAGTACGCGATCTCTTATCCGGCATTCCAATATCCGGACTCTCCCAAAACCGGAATACGGCAAAATAATGCCAAATTCTGCACCAACAAGCTATTATTTGCTGAATATTGCGCCAAATAGCGATTTTTTGTTTAAAATCCCGCCAAATGCTTTTTTGCTTTAATTAGCAATATCAATAAAAAAAATGCATTGAAACCTACTATTTTAGAGGGTTTGAAATAGGACGCGCAAACCGCACACGAAGTTCAAAATTCCCGCGCAGAAAAAAATGCCGAGCACGCTCCCCGCCGCTGATTCTTCTTACATTTTGAAAACGAACGCGAGGAATTCTGGCGATAGCGAATGAAAATATTCCGTGGATCATGTTTTTTCCGAGGAGTTCTACAATTCCTCTTTTCCGGAAAACATCCGAAGTAGCACCGTTTTTCCCAAAAATTTCCTAAGCGGCTGATTCCGGCCGTCACCCCCGATAGTAGCTCTCGGAGGTGACGATCCGGCACGGACGAGACCGTCACATTGACGGCGAGACGCGTTATTCCATTCTTCACTAGTTTCGGATAAGTCTCAGACTTGTCCGTAACTAACTCCTGTATAGTATAATACAGGAGTTAGTTACGGACAAATCGCGGCAAGGTGCATTCTTAATAGCATTTCATTTTTTTCTGGGTGTATAGGGCAGAGCACACTAGGCACAAAGGTTTCGATTTTTCCGAATGCGTTACATTTTCTTTTCTGCGCTTTGTTCCATGACTTTGATTTTCGGTAAAAGTTGGAATAAAAAGTTGGACCTTTTCGCTAGAAATATCCCGATATCGCTAAAGAAATCCTACGCTCTTCAAACGCGATGTGCCGCGCAGAATTCACACTATTTTGCACAATTTAATAAACATTTATTGGAAAAGATGAAAAACAAGAGAGTCATCAGCACATTTACGAGATGATAGAAAGTACGTTAAGTAAGGAATTCCCGAAATTAATGAGAGTTAACTTTTGCCGAAATGCAGAGAAAAGTATAGCAGCTATAAAATGTCATTCAGGGCCTTCTGATTGATCTCTTTAAATACTTAACCTAAGCAATAAACTTGTCATTTTCTCGGGAAAATCCCTTTTTTTTTTTTCATCTCCGTGGAAATATACACATCTTCAATATTTTAAAAAACGTTGATGGAATTCCAAGATCAAAATCATTTTCAATTAAATCCTATTATTTGGATGAAAATGTCTATTTTGGACCAAAAATTGACCCTAGCAAAAAGTTCCATTGAAGTATATTTATGGGGTTTTAACGTGTTACATTTATTAATTAGTAATTTATAGAAGACAGTTTAGCAATATCTTTATTTTTTTATTTAAACACGATCGCCGGTACATTTCGTTTTATTTTTAAATATTTTCCATTGTTTTCAATCTCCTTCCATCCACTAATATTTTTATATTTTTTGTGCTTTTTATGCTGGGATATTATCTTTTAAACATATTGTTGGTGAAAATGAGATATATGTTTAGGATAACGAAATTAAAATTTTATTTATGCAGGCATTTAGAATTATAAGACTTATTAGAAATACATTTGAAGAGCATAAATTAGAATTTGATATATTTGCACCCATAGTTGAATAATCTCATTTCAATTAAAAATGAACATCCTTCTCATCTTAATTTTATTAAAAGTACTTTAAAATATTTTGAAACATATGAACAAAAGTGCTTCTGCCAAAATATTAGATGAATATGGTGAGGGCCCACTTTAGTTGAAATGTTAAAAAAAAAAAAAAGACTTCTAATAACTACCCTGAATAATCAACTTTTTTAACACATTTTTTTCTTTCAAAATTTTTCTGAATCACTAAATTTGATACTATAATTACATGTAATTTGCATTTTAGTTAACCCATATAGATTGTAAAAAAGCTTTTTTTAATACATTTATGTTTTTAAAATGAATTATAATTTTCTATAACAACATTTGAGACCATTCCAGTAAGTTTTAGAAAAAGCGTTCCGAATTACGGAAAAACCCCTTATCCAGAATGCCTGAAGTCCCAAGCATTCCGGATAATAGATCCTGTATATTATGATAATTATAAAAATATTACCGAGGAATGTATCGCATTTTAGAGATGTTTAAACCAGGCAATTTATATTTCAATGCCGTCATTTGAATGAAGTTCATTTTTTTTTATGAAGGTTTAAGTTTTCAAATATAATAAATTAATGTAGTATTGTGATAAGTTTTAAAATATTACAGAGGAATGTATTGCATTTTGGAGATGTTCAGATAAAATTGCATTGAAATTGGAAAGTGTTTCATAATCAATGCTTTAAGCATGATTGATCTTTCTTGTTTCTGTTTATTCTAATCATTTTGTCATCTTTTCCACTATTTTCTACTTATTTTTCTTGTTTGTATTTTCTACTGCTAATTTAAACATTTTATGTTCTTCCATTACTGTTTTAGTAGGTTTACTCACTATTCAGTTGATTCTATTCACTCTAGTATCCATTGTTTTACCGTCCAAGTAAGAAAACAAAGCAAATGGGGAAGTTGTTACATTTAATGCACCCCTTATAGCACTGCCCATGGAAGAAAATCTAATGGAGCCAAATTTTCAATTTCTCTCTAGGGTGACAAAGTGAGGAAAAATATTTTCCCGACTTTCCAGATGTCCCCGAGTGACTTAAAAGGTTGAAAATTTACATATCTATAGTATTGACCAAAGGATAGAACCTAACTCAAGCAAAAATGGATATTTTTGATGCTAAGTGCTATATATTTTTAAACAAAGTGAAACTTATTTATTAAAAAAAGTTGCAAGATAAAAGAAAAAATATAGAATCTTATAAAATCAATAAAGAATCTTACTTTAAAGTGAGAGCTTCCATACCAACACAGAACTCCCAGAAATGTGACATAACAGGGGAATCACACCTGTGCAAAGAAAGGTAATTGAAGAAAAATTCTTTATATTAAAAATATAATTTATATTCAACAGACTAAATTTCATTTGCATAAAATTTTAATTCAAGTATGGTCTTCAAAATAGAAATTATGTCATATAATTGAAACTTTTGGAACTAGAAATCTGATTTGATTGATTATAACATTAAGCGTGGGGGTAACACTAGAGTTGTATAAAATTGCAGTCATTTAAAAATACTTTTTATTATACTGCAGTCATATCTACTTTTTAAATGATAACCCTATGATGATCTTCAATTTATGAATTAGAATTCGTTGAAAACATTTTAGAAATTTCAAGGAAAATATTTTCACTCACGGAAAGAAGAAAATTTCTCAAGAAAAGAAGAACTTGGGAAAATAAACTACTTGGGAAAATAAAACAAACATGAAAGCAGAAATTCATGGAAGAATCTCATGCCTGATTATAAAAATGATTGATTGATGATGCTAGCAATATGTTTCAATCAGTTTAGGCAGAAAAATATTTAAGTGGCACAATAGTGCGAGTCTAAATCTCAAGCACTTTCAAAATGAGCTTATGCTGCTATATTTTTGCTGAGCAATCTCCATTCTGGTACTATTCAGCATCTAAAGTGCAGTAATTTATATTCTACTTATTATATTTTAATATACTGAATACATATTAAATTTTCTTTGTTAAAAAGGATAGTATAAAATATGCTCAAAACTGCTGTTATATTTTTATTTGATTTTTCTGAAAACTCTTAAAAGAATGGTACTTATAATACACATGGTACAGAATAGCCATATCCCTTAATCCTTTCAGCGTTCTTGACGAGTTCAATTCGTCATGCATTGCACTACAGCTAAGTGGGTTTGAAGGGTTGGCCTCGTCATGCACTTTTAAAGCCGAAACTCCTGTGTGTTTGACGGAAATAACACGTCATATGATTTTTTTGATGATATATTAACTGTGTTTACAATCTTTTACATTAGATGGCAGTAGTAGTCCTACAAACTAAATTTTATCAGAGGCAGTATTTCGTAAACACACGTAAAATAAAAGCAGTTTTGTTGGGATTTCAAATTCAAAGCAATGGCGGCCTCAAATGCTTTCAATCATATTTCAGCAAAGCGTAAGTTATCTCACACCCTGTAAAAAAGAGCCAATTAGGCGATGTGTTGTATGTTATGCATCCAATAAAACTGGCAAGAAGCTTAGGAAAGAAACCAGGACATGGTGTCTAGACTGTGAAGTTGCTCTTTGTTATATTCCATGTTTTAAAAATTTATCACACCAAGAGGAACTATAAAAATTGGAATTGCATGTTTTTTTATTTACTTATCTGTTATTATACATGTTTATTTACTTAATACTTATTTCAGCAAAACACTTTCTCATTCAACGTGCAATCAATGGGGAAAAGGGTATAGGAGAAAAAAAACTTCCCACTGCAGTGTTAAAGGCCCAGACCATACAGCCAACCCAGGGGTTTACGGCAACCCCTCCCACTGCAGTGTGCATGAAGGGAAATAAATGACACATTTAAAGGGTTAAGTACTAGGGACACAATTAAAGTTTAATAAACCATACTTTATTCGCAAATTGGAGCAAAGCATAAACATGCCACAGAGACAGATCTTTAGTTCTGAGCTTTTTTTCCAATTTTGAATTAAACTACAAATGTATATAATGAGACTGTGACATTGGTCACAGTTTGACTATGAATCTATTTAGTACAAGATGTTGAACTTAATAGATTCATAAAATTTGAAATTAATAAGATTTTTTTAATGTTATAAAAAATCACAAACAGTAATTTTAATGAATTTCAAAGATAGCTTCTGCAATAATCATCAAATGAGGGGGAAAAAAATACTTTTACAAGATAAAATTATTGAAATTGTATAAGCATTATACAAAATTGATATAGATCAAACAGCAATTTTTTTTTTGAAAGAAATGGTGCATATAGTTAGAAAGTAAGTGTATTAAGAGTTTTTAATACTCATAATTTTCACTTTATTAGAATTATGCCAGTGGAGACATTTATTATTACAGAATTATCTGGGCTAGACAAATTTGACGAGAATGAAAATATATAATATTTTTCTTATTTTAGTGTGCAAATGTTGAAAAGTTTAGTTGGCATGTGTAGTGAGCAAAAGATGCAGCCTTTCATTTTTTGAAGTAGAAACAGACACTCTTCAGCCAGTCTTTAATACACACAATCTGCTTTATAAATAAAAACTCTTAAATAAGTATAAATGAAAATAGAATAAAAATTTACCATGAATGTTCACAGTTGCATCCAATCTGAAAAAAATTAAATGAATTCATCAATAATTGAATCAAAATCGCTATACCTGTCCAAAGCTGCACAAATTCTATTGGTATCTAAAAAGTTAGCTCAAAAATTGAAGCAAGCGTTATATGCTGTCATATTATACCTTTACAACACAATTTTTAAACCCCTAAATTAGTTTACAAAGGAAACAGGAAAGGATAAACAAGAAACACTAGAAATTAATAGCTCTAATTAAAAAAAAAAAAAAAAAAAGTGGCACTTGCAAACAGTACCTTAAGCATGTGCAAATAAAGATAATGAATATGAATATTGGATTTCTCACTGAAATCATCTAATCAATGATGTGAAAATCAAATGTACATATTTCTTTTTATATATAATATGTATGCTTCAGAGAGGTAAGATTTGGGAAAAAGAAATTATAATATTAAGAAAACATTGACTAAATGGTGAAATTTGATTAAAGATAAGAAAACTCAAAATTCATAGGAAAATTAGCATATACTACTAAATAAAAAAGCACTTACTCGTCCATTCTTTGATACAACTATATTAAAAGACTTGTCCAGCCACATACTATGTCCCCTTCCATGGAGCAGAGCCTGAGAGTATCTGTTCAGCTGCTCTGGATCATCCTGCATGAAATATCAACATTTAAAGAATTCAATTCTGTTGACATACATGTATTGAAAGTATTGTAAATTACATTTACTCACTTTGTCAAAATCTAGTTCTTCGTCGTAGAGGGTAAGGAAAAATGCAGACTGAAAAAGACCCAGGGACATTATTATGCAATTGGAATTAGAAATGGTTACATAAAACATACAATTATATTTATATACTAGAGGGTGATCGAAAAGTTGCATACATCAAATTTTAAAATCCTATAATGCACCAAAAAATTAAAATAGTAAATTTTTTCAATTAGATGGCATCTGCCCTAAAAATTATACCAGAAATAGCATCTACTGTTTTTAATACGTCAGGTGATTATTATAGATCTTTTTTTTTATCAATAGAAGAACATGGCATTTTCCTAGAGTGTAGGAATGTTTATTTTACAGAAAAATTTCTTTAGCCTTTCTTATGAGTGTCATTGAGGAGTTTCCGAAAAAATACTCCTGTTCTAAAATCTCTCACAATTCAACAACTATGGGGTTAGTAAAATGTTTGAGAAATTGGATCTGTTGCAGACAAAGGGAAAACAAGCAGGCCTTTCATTAACACATCCAGTTTCTTACAAACACTACAAACCTCATAATTGTTGAAGTGTTAAGAGGCTTTAGAGAATAGATATTTTTGCTAAATTTTTCAATCACGTTTGGCAAGTTTCTTCCAGTGCGGGGTAAGAAAAAAAAAAAAAAAACATGGAAAAAACATCTCGAAAAAAATATTTTTCTTCCAATTAGAAGAAATGCAAGAAACTAAGAAACATGAGTTATAAATATACATAAAACTCCAATTAAGCTACTTAAAAAGTCTCACTAATTTTAGTCATTCATTCAGGGTAAATTATTTCAAGTCATACTTTTGGAACTTGGTACATTAAACTGGTATAAGTAAATTGTTCACATAATGGTACAATATATATTTTTTATACTCACTGTAAATCTGATTTGTTATTCTTATTACTTAAAACTCTTGTAGTCATTTTTAAAATAAGGTGACCAAATAATTTATCCTGATTTGATGACTAAAATTGCAGTCTGATTCATTCAACTCAGACAAGTTTGGTATTTTTTGATTTCATATATTGAAGGTTTCAGCTGTATATTTGAATAAAATTTGTTTTCCAGTTTCTTTTACATCTTCTGATATGGTGTGAAAAAAGGTTTACTACCAGACATTTTATTCCTATATTGAAAGAAATTTCTACAAAACAGCTTGGATACAAACTACTCCTAAAGTTTAGACTTTTCTAAAGCTGTAATTTATTTTTAATTCTATTTAAAATTGAATTTTATTTAGAATATGAGAACATATGTTTCATATGTTCTCATATTCTAAACATAAGTTTCATTCATGAACATAAGTTGTATATAAAATATATCTTTTTATTGAGTCTTTCCTATTCATGTCATTTACTAGTTTTAGTCTTCCAATATATATTGGTGTCCAAAATTATTTTTACATACATAAAAATAAGCGGCACAAACACTGTGCATAAAATAGGTTTCTCTGCAAACTTCTGTAATTCAGGATTTGATTTTGGTGTCTATCAACTCAAAACAGTTTTTATGGTCCAAAGTACCATTTAAAAAGAATCTTTGAGGTGCTGAGCTGTCGGCCGTTTCGAGGCTGAGTAGACACTGATGGAAGTGAAAACTTGTTTCATAATTAGTTTTGTATCATATGCACTCTTATTCAATTTTTCAGTTTGTATTTATGTGTTATAATGCTATGTATAACCTACAAAAAATCATTCAATTACATTGAGCAGTTGTTTTTGTGCATGTAAAGATAATTTTGTACACCAGTGTAGTATCAATCAGTCAATTGTACTCAATTTTGCCCCTTTTCATTAAATAGCTTAATTTAATAGAAATGAAATGATTGCTAAATAACAAAATTTTTAATTATTATTCTGTCTATCATCACCATTTTTAAAATAAAATTTATAAAACGTAATAATTCAATAATTTTCAGAACTTTTATTGTTTACTAACTGATAAATTTGCCAACTAAAATTTTAAAAGAAGAATCATAAGCAGACTGTACAGTTGGTATGTTAAATATTTAATTTACTTTAAATTAGGACATATGGACAATTTATTTATTACAATCTGATCTGTTTCTTCCATCCCCCCCCCCCCCCCTGGAAGAAGCCCAACTTTGTTTTCGATGACATGCTTAAAAATAACTTTATAACCAGTTTTTTTACTGTAATTCAAGGTGCACATTTGATTCTCCATATCTCTCTCTCTCTATATATATATATATATATATATATAGGGGAGATGTGAAAATTTTATGCATGTTTTGGTGTGCATTCAACTATTGAAAACACTGGATTACTTTGGAATTTCATGTGTACACATGGAAATTGGGAGTTAAGGAACATACAAGTACAGGGGAAAAAATATTCTTAGATGTACCTTTCAATTAATGGTGATCCTAAGAAAAGACAAAATTTATGGATTATCAATATTTTTGAAGATGACAGAATAAATAGGGAGATTAAAAGGAAAGTTTGATTGAAAACTTTCCATTTATATTTAGTTTACTTAAATAAAAATTGAATATCAATAACTAGATTTCAATGCATTTTTTATTTTGTTGTCTTTTCTAATTTCTGCAAACTATTGAATGACAAAAGGTTAGACCATTTATAGTTCAAATTTGCATATCACAATTACTTTTTAGATACAAAATTTGAAAATTTATCAATAATAGAGAATATTCATTAATATTAATATAAGTATTTAATTATCTTTCAAATTTAAACATTTATTTTGATTCATTTGTCCAGAATAGTTAAAAATCAGGGGGAAAAATACAGATTGGACGGTTTGCTTTAAAAAATGTATAAAATTAACCACCCAGCTGCTAAAAATGAGAGAAATCTATTGGTTTAAAACAAAATATTAGGATGATACTGGTCAATGATGCATTTCAAGTAAAAATCACTGGTTTACGGCACAGTTATTGATATTGTACAGGCAGGGTTCTTATAATTTATATGAGCAAACAAAACAAACAATTCTAAAATAAGAAATTTTGAATGATATTTCAAAAGCAACAAATAATAAATATAATTACATCTTCGATAGCTTTTAATGATGCTTTATTTAGACCTTTAGAAAAGTATGATACTCTTGCATTTGCCCACGTTGTTCTGGAAATAAAAATAAAAGTTATTAAGTATGATCAATATGTTAATGAAAGAAATGAAGTAGAATGGTTTAATTTATTAAATTAACCAGACAAGAATGGGCTGTTATTCTATTTGGATGAAAATTCGAGATTATCATATTATTTTTCACTTTAAAATTAGTGATAATTTGTCATACTGATAAAAACGTCTACTTAAGTCATTATTTATTTCTAAAAATATTCTAGAATAAATTATTGGAACCTCAAATTGAAAGCAATAAATATTCCAAATAGTACAATTTAACATTGAATATACAGAAAACATGGCTTAGAAAAGAGCAAGAAATTTAATTTATAGTTGTAGACAAAAAGTAACAAGATAACAAATAACATAGCAGTAACAGGACACAATTTATAATTTGCCTAACACTAATACTCTTAACAATAATAATATTTATTAAAACAAGTAGATTTCGAATAATACTTATATTAAGGAATGCACATTGAACATCAACAATGTCACACAAAAAAAGGCAAAATCTATTATCAACTACCGGGCTTTGCCTGCCAGTGGTCAAAAAAATATAATAACCAGTTTTTATAGCAATCAATTTTTTGGCAAGTTCTGTACAAGCACAGTGAGCACAAAAGCCCCCCAAACCATTTCACAGCCCCCTTCTTTAGTGGGTGCATAATCACCCTACCTCCTTCTGGCACGGACACAAAAGTCACAAAACAACAAAATTTGATGCATCAAAATTAGAGCAAGCATTGTTTAACAACAAACTTTTTAAAAACAAAGATTAAAAAAGACCCCCTACCCCCCTTTTATATTGTAATTTTCCTTTCCTAATACAGTACGCGACCTCTTATCCGGCGTTCCAATATCCGGACTCTCCCAAACCCGGGATACGGCAAAATAATGCCAAATTCTGCGCCAACAAGCGATAATTTGCTAAATATTGCGCCAAATAGCGATTTTTTGTTCAAAATCCAGCCAAATGCTTTTTTGCTTTAATTAGCAATATCAATAAAGAAAAATGCATTGAAACCTACATTTTAGAGGGTTTGAAATATGACGCGCAAACCGCGTATGAAATTCAAAATTCCCGCGCAGAAAAAAATACCGCGCGCACTCGCCGCCGCTGATTCTTCTTAAATTTTGAAAACGAACGCGAGGAATTCTCGCGATAGCGAATGAAAATATTCCGTGGATCATGTTTTTTCCAAGAAGTTCCACAATTCCTCTTTTCTGGAAAACATCTGAAGTAGCACCGCTTTCCCCAAAAATTTCCTAAGCGGCTGCATCCGGCCGTTACCCCCGATAGTAGCTCTCTGAGGTGATGATCCGGCACAGGCGAGACCGTCACATTGATGTCGAGACGTGTCATTCCATTTTTCGCTAGTTTCGGATAAGTCTCCGACTTGTCCGTAAGTAACTCCTGTATAGTATAATACAGGAGTTAGTTACGGACAAGTCGCGGCAAAGTGATTTTTTAATAGAGTTTCATTTTTCTCTGGGTATATAGGGCAGAGCACACTAGGCACAAAGGTCTCGATTTTTCCAAATTCGTTGCATTTTCTCTTCTGCACTTTGTTCCGGAACTTTGATTTTCGGTAAAAGTATTCCAACTTTTTCGCTAAAAATATCCCGATATCGCTAAAGAAATCCTACGCTCTTCAGACGCGATGTGCCGCGCAGAATTCACACTATTTTGCACAATTTAATAAACATTTATTGGAAAAGATGAAAAAAAAAGAGAGTCATCAGCGCATTTACGAGATGATAGAAAGTACGTTTAAATAAGGAATTCCAGAAATTAATGAGAGTTAACTTTTGCCGAAATGCAGAGAAAAGTATAGAAGCTATAAAATGTCATTCAGGGCCTTCTGATTGATCTCTTTAAATACTTAATCTAAGCAATAAACTTGTCATTTTCTCGGGAAAATCCATTTTTCTTTTTTCATCTCCGTAAAAATATACACATCTTCAATATTTTAAAAACCGTTGATGGAATTCTAAGATCAAAATCATTTTCAATTAAATCTATTATTTGGATGAAAATGGCTATTTTGGACCGAAAATTGACCCTAGCAAAAAGCTCCATTGCAGTATATTTATGGGATTTTAACGTGTTACATTTATTAATTAGTAATTTATAGAAGACAGTTTAGCAATATTGCGAAAATTTTTTATTTAAACACGATCGCCGGTATATTTCGTTTTATTTTTAAATATTTTCCATTTTTTCAATCTGCTTCCATCCACTAATATTTTTATATGTTTTGGGCTTTTTATGCTGGGATATTATCTTTTAAACATAATGTTGGTGAAAATGAGATATATGTTTAGGATAACGAAATTATTTTTTTTTTATTTATGCAGGCATTTAGAATTATAAGGCTTATTAGAAATACATTTGAAGAGCATAAATTAGAATTTGATATATTTGCACCCATAGTTGAATAATCTCATTTCAATTAAAAATGAACATCCTTCTCATCTTAATTTTATTAAAAGTACTTTAAAATATTTTGAAACATATGAACAAAGGTGCTTCTACCAAAATATTAGATGAATATGGTGAGGGCCCACTTTAGTTGAAATGTTAAAAAAAAAGAGAGACTTCTAATAACTACCCTGAATAATCAACTTTTTTCAGTTTTTCAGACATTTTTTTCTTTCAAAATTTTTCTTAATCACTAAATTTGATACTATAATTATATGTAATTTGCATTGTAGTTAACCCATATAGATTGTAAAAAAGCTTTTTTTTAATACACTTATGTTTTTAAAATGAATTATAATTTTCTATAACGACATTTGAGACCATTTCAGCAAGTTTTAGAAAAGGTGTTCCGAAATACGGAAAAACCCCTTATCCAGAATGCCTGAAGTCCCAAGCATTCCGGATAATAGATCCTGTACTGTATAACATTCTCAATTCCAAAACTGGGATCAGCATCTATGAAGATGGTTACCCAAATAGTCATTGGATTTGTATAAGGTTTCTTGAGAGACACTTGCAGCGGATATAGATAAGCATCCTTCCAGTCCACAAAATATGTTCTAATATGTCAAGGGGGCATCGACTTCAAATACTAAATCAAACTGACCCCAGAGGTCATGTCATATCATGTGGACCGCAGGAAAGTGGTTGTAGTGGTATTACAAAGATATTGAATTCTGGGTTCTATATTTTCAATGAAGAAAACTGAATCAAATGTGATGCCTTAGGGCTGATAGAAACCCTAACTGAACAAATAGTAGGCTAGGGCACATTTGAGTAGGAAGAGGAGGAGGGGGGAGTTTATAGGAGTGGTAAGAGAAGAGTTCAGACTTTTAAAGAAAATGAAATCGAGAGTTGTCTAAAAACATTTTGGTGGAAGCAGACATCCAGGATGATGCTCTTTGATAAAGTTGTGCAGCAAAATGGACAAAATCCATCAGCTGCACCTGTACAGAGGTAGGTCAATAGATATCATATTTATCATACTGAGTTTGATCTGCACTCTCTTCTGCTCCATCATCTTTTCACATATAAATGGATAATAAAGGAATTATTAAGATTCTTTAATTTTAGTACAGTGTTTAATCAAAATTTCAGAAATTATTATTATCAAGGATATTAAGAGCACAAAATGCGTATTTAATTTAGAGATAATAAATTCTGATTTGATTTTGAGATATTTAATGCTGTCCATGCCTTATGTATGCTGTTTCACATGAAATAATGTGTGGCAATACTTTCCTTGAGTATAATAGTTTATAATAAATGTCTTATTGTTAGTTAATTACTTGTCCCCATTTCAAGAGTTTTTTTAAATATTGAGATATTAACATTTTTTTTTTTTTTTTTTTTTTTTTTTTTTATATGAATCTCTATTTTGGATTATTGTGGATTCGGTCATTTTTTTACTGGATGTGTGGCATAGCCACGAACAATTTTTTAACTTCCCTCCAATTCACACAAACAATTACCTGTAATTTGCTGTTAAAGTAGCTAAATGGTATTCCCCAGCAGCAGGTTGACTGTCATCTTCTAAAATCTTTTCCAATTGCCTAGTTGTAGGAATAAAAATACAATGTGTTAGATAAATAATAAAGGAAGCATACACGAGGAGTGTCTGATAAATAAACATATTTTTATTCCCATCAATACAAAACCACTTGTATGATCATATGCATGTGTGAAGCTATTACTACTACTTACATTGAGGTGCTATAAAAACTGATATGTTTGATATTAACGTCAGATGGCACATTAAATGAAAAACAATGGCACCTATGTTACGTGTTCATTTCGAACAGCGGCTAAATTAAAAAAAAAAGAAGGCATAAAGGCTGTGGAAATTACAATAAGACTTCAGTCAGTATATGATGATGTGGCTATGTCTCATTTATGCCTGCTTTACTAAAGGAAATTTTGTATAGATAGAATAATACTTGTCTAAAGGACTTTAGGCAGTTCAGAGGTCTTGCAAGCATCAGCCTCTGATCTAAAAACAAGAAACATTCCTTACCGATGAATAATTAACAGGACATTTCTACGTTAAACATGCAACATAATCACAAATATTTGGCACTGCTGCTTCAGGTTTAATATTTTTTTTTTCATTTATTATCTTCTTTCTAATAAACATCCTATTAGCTAATTTATCTCCAATAAAACTTGGGAGATAAATTAGCCAAAGCAAATAAGCCATTTTATCAACACTGTTATACAATGTTTTAATTGTAAAAGCATGAGCATAGAGTTTTGATACAGATCCTAACTTCCGGCCACACAGAAAGCTACCATTAGCCTTTGGGTTGGTCGTGTGGTCTGGGTTTTCTACAGATCCTAACTTGTCCATATGCTAAGTTTTCTATATTGATACTTTTATTCTTTACTTTGCCAAACTGAGAGATTACTTGCAATAAATAATTTATTGCTTTTTTTATAGCTGCCACTATTTTTTCTTCAAGATTTATTGCAATTTTGTATTAATTGATGTAGCTGTTTTTATCTTCTAATCTCTTATTCCGTAATTTTTTAATAATCGCGATCGTGATATTTTGGTCATTTTTCCAGTTACACTTTATCGGACATTATGAACTTAGTAACTATTTTTATTTTTAAATTTTATGGTATTTATTTCATAACTATGAAATTCTTTAGCAATTTTGTAGGAATTTGACTTTTTCTTTTAAATACTTTGATTGTTTGGAATTTAAATGATATTACTAATGTATTTCATAAAAAATGGTGTTACTATACTATGCATCATAGAAAAAGTTAAAATTGAATATTAAAACACATAAAGAACAGATAAAACTTACATTTGGATCTGAGGAGGTTTCAAAAGATAGCCTTTATCATACAGCATCAGTTTATAATATCTACCTTGATGATACACAGCTATGTGCTGAGAATCACTCAGATGAACAACTCGATCTGTAATAAAATTAAATGATAATTACTTCAACTATATAAAATAAGTCTACATTGTTTTAAATCAGTCATTTTACATTTTAGAATACACACATTTTTTTCATTTCATAAAAACTTTTAGTACTCTGAGGGCTCAGATGTCACCAAACGGATACTCAATTCCTACTTTAGTAGAACAACATAAGTGTTTAGTGTTGTATACACTGTAATCCAATGTAATTTTGCTTAAGCTCCAGTTGAGGTTGCAGGGGGTTGTTGTTGTTGTTGAAACCCAGACCGTCCGACCTACCAGAAAGGTGTATGAGGTTGCAGGGGGTGTTCGAACTCAAAGAACTTTTTATAATCCATCTCCATCTAATTCTACTGACAAGTTTGTGAAAATTCCACCAACCATCGACGATGTAAATAAATTACGGACCAAACTGAAAGACTTAGACAGAAAAGTCATGATTGCGTCAGCAAGGACTGGGAAGACAGCTACTGACAAAGCCGACTATGCAGAGATGCTACTGACGAGGGAAGGACTTGTGCTGGAACTCCTGAGGATGGCCGAATCTTGCAATGTCGGTATATATAATTATTTACCTCCTGCCCCCCCTGCTGAACCCGAGGCTCCTAAAGCCTCACTCTTGCAAAGTCCCTTTTCAGGGCCCATTAATTTATCTAATGCAACTAATGTTAACCTTAATTCCAAATCTTGCAGAAACGTGGATCCTGTGACCCAAGAGGTCACTACCCAAGTTAGTAAATTAAATATTAATCTCAACCAAGAAAATAGTGATAACTCTAAAACTAGCAAAAAGAGAAGAACCATCGACAACTCTTCCTCAGATTCTGAATCGGAGGAAGGTGACTGGAAATCTGTTGAGGGAAGGAAATCTAAAAGTAAAACTAAAAACAAAGTAACCTTTGAGGAATATGAGGAAGCTATTAAGCTCAAAAATAAGTATGAGGGCCTTAAAATAAATGAAGGTACTGAGACTGGAATGGACGCCGAGGCCTCTGTGCCGAACCCCCCTCCCAGCTACGCCACCGATTCTTATTAATGCCAGCCAGCCTGACTGGCCATCTATCCTTTTCAGCCTTAAAACAATTGTGAAGAATATAAACCCTAAACTTGAAGGTAGATTCTTCAAAATTTTTGCAGACAATGCAGAGGAATTTAGAAAGTGCACGGATTTCCTTAAGAAATCCGGGGTACAATTTAAATAATTTAATTTGAAGGAAGATCGTCCTGTCAAGGTTGTCATTCATGGACTCCCGGTGGCGACTGACATTGCTGCAATCTCTGAAATTATGGAAGCCATGGGCTTCCCGGTCATTAGTAATGTTAGGCTAACTAGAAGAGGGAGCAAGTATCCCTTGCCCCTCTACTACCTTCAACTTAAGCCTGGGACTAACCCAGAAGATGTATTTGCTATTAATAAAATATTAGGCACAGAAGTGAAGCTGGAGTCTTACACTGGCAGAAGAGGCTACGCTTCGCAGTGTCATGGATGCTGTGGTTTCTATCATAGTAGCCAAGTTTGTTCACTGCCGCTGAGATGCGTGCGATGTGCAGGGCCCCACTCCGTCAGCAACTGCAAAGCAGATTACCTGCTCTGTTGCAACTGCAATGGCGATCATGCCGCAAACTGGCGCGGTTGTCCAAGAAATCCGGGCAACTCGTCTGTGCCTAATAAGCGTAGGGCCACCCAAAACAGCCAATTTAGAAACCAAAATTTTATTAATCAGGCCAGGAACCCAGGCGCCCCAGCATACCAAGCTGGCAGTACAGGACGCCCATTCCAGTCACCTAGCGTAAGACAGGACTTGAAACTTCTCGTCAGTGGTATCTGGATATACCCAGGCACCCGTAGCCCCCTCCTGAAATTGTAAATATTCGCTCTCAAAAAAGTAGCACGAGTGGAACCGAGGCTATTTTACCTGGGATTCCCAGAGCCTCCAATAAGAAAACTGAACACAACCAAAATTCAAGAGCCAATCAGAGTGTTCCCTCCCAGAATGAAAAGAATATTGACTATGCCTCGTTTCTTGCGTCCATAATGGCCATGAGGCAGACTCATGATAAAGATGTTCTTTTAGAAGCCTTTAAACAGGCCTTATCTGAGCTTCAGCAAGCCACTACCGAAATAGATATGGTATTCCATATCTATACGCGCTATGATGCGCTTCTCAGGTAATTTTTGCCAGTCTACCCTCCCTTTCTGGTCTCGCCGTGTTTTCTTTTTCGGAGTCCTATAGCTTGCAGTCCCTGAAAGTCGGCTTCTGGAACGCCAATGGTGTGCGTTCCAAGCTCGACGAGGTACGTGATTATGTTGTGAGTAACAATTTTGACATTTTCATGATTAATGAGACCTACTTGTCTTCGACCACCTCTCCTGCCATCTGCAACTATACAGGATACTTCTCGTATAGACCCCTGACCCATTTTACAAACTTATCTGGCGGTACTGCACTCTACATAAAAAATAGCTTCCCGCATCATCGCCTCAGCGTCCCGGTCTTCACGAAGCTTGAAGCCATGCTCATTAAGGTTACTATTCCAAATTTAGTCCCGATTGCATTTGCTTCGGTGCATATCCCTCCTGTAAATAGATCTCGTTTTCCTACTAAAGAGCTCGAAGCACTTTTCGGACTTTGCAGTATTATGGTCATTGCTGGAGATCTAAACGCACGCCATACTAACTGGGACACAGCTTCAAACCAGTATGGCAGTGCTCTAAATCGATTGGCTCAGTGCGCCAACTGCAGGATTGTAACTCCGCCCACTCCAACCCACTTCTTCACAGGAAGGAACCCCACTATTATTGATCTGGCTGTTTTTTGGAACATTCCTTTTGACCACACGATCAGAACAGATATTAATCTGACTTCTGATCACTTTCCTGTGATATTGACCCTAAACTTTGATAAAATCATTTTAGACCATCCTTCGGAGCTACACATAAATTGGGACGACTATCGTCATGTTCTTCAAAATCTTAAAGCGCCCCCCCCCCCTCAAAATTACCAGCACTGATGACATTGAAAACTGTGTCATTAAAATGAACCATATACTGCTTGAGGCAGTTGCTGCAGCCTCTAAACCTAAAAAATCATGCCCTAATTATCACACTCTTCCAGGTGATATTAGGGACAAAATTAAGCAGTAAAATCGGTTACGGAAGGATTGACAGTGCACCAGGTTTCCCGATTACCACGCTCAATTCTGTAAACTCCAAAACGAAGTCAAAGTTATGATTAGAACTCACACCCAGCAATGCTGGTGTACACAACTTGAGGGACTTTCACCTACAAATCACAGTCTGTGGCGAACAGCTAAATAACTTCGAACCACAAAAACTGCAATTCTGCCCATAAACGGTCTACATGGACTCGCCCAGACTGCGGAGGAAAAAGCTAATGCTTTTGCAGACAGCTTGGAACTCCAATTTTCACCACACATTGATCATAACTTCAGCCACACATACACAGAAACTGAAAACATCCTTCAACAGACCAATCACAATGCTCTACATGTACAAGCACCTAACGATTTGGAGAGAGTCTCTCTGGCTGAAATACTTCATATCGTTGATGGATTGAAGGTCAAAAAATCTCCCGGCCTTGATAAAATTAGCAACCGCATCATTAAGAACCTTCCAGACTTATATTTATGTTGGATTACCATGCTCTTTAACCATATGTTGGACTACCGCTTTTTTCCCTAAAGCTGGAAAACTGCCGTTATTTGCTTTATTCCAAAAAATCCCCAAAATCTCTCGGCTCCCGAGAATTACAGACCAATAAGTCTGCTTTCTAGTTTTTCCAAAATTTATGAATTGGTGTTGCTTAGACATTTGAATAGTTTCTGCCAGTCGAATAATATAATTTCAGCCAATCAGCATGGTTTTCGTACTGAGCATTCTACGCATTCCCAGCTTATGTGGGTTGAAGACTAAGGCTTTAGATTAAAAAAAATCAACAGTAGCCAGTGGCCAGTGACCTCATAAAGCTCAGTGGCCACTTTGATGATGTTAGTGGCCATAATTTTGTATTCGATTTTGATCCCGCCCCAATTTTCTAACAATTTTTTTTTTACACAAACACATTCAATTTGCTCTAGAGCATATATATATATATATATATATATATATATAAAATAATAATTATTTATTAATTATATAAATAAATAAAAATGAAAAGTAATAAAAAAAGCTAAAAAAATTAGAAAAATCAAAAACATCTGAAAATAAGTTAGATATATTAATATTAATGTTTTCAATTATATTTTTGCTAAAATTTTGTAACTTTAACCAGTTTGAAACTACGATTCGAAGGCCCTTATACTGGTGTATAGTGGCATTTTCGTTTATCCATTTCTTCTATGAATCTCTTGTTTAGTAAGAATTTTCATCTTTGCTGCATGTACATATTCTATTTTGCTTATACGGGTAATAGTCCTGTCTCCTGCTCTGACTCACTGGACGGGTCTGGGAGTGTCGCTGTGAACGTTCGTACTGCCTCCTAGGTTGAATTTCGTCATGTTCATTCCAGTGCTTCTAGATATTTTTTATACTGTTGAGGTTAGTCACATATACATGTGGTGAAAGAAGAAGGATTCCTGTCACATGTTAATACAAATTTTACTAATGTTTCTTATCTTCATTTTTTTTTTATCTTTTGGTGCCTGTAGTCCGAGTTTGGACATTTATAGTAATGTACTATTTTCCAATCTGAAACAGGCATTTGTTTGGGTTAAATAGAATTAAATACTCAGACCTGAAGATGAATTTAATTCTTTTTAATCTCCGAATTTGGGCCGGTGCTGATCTTTTCTATTATCGGCATTATGGCAGTGGTTTTGCTTCTATGGTGATGTTAATATTTCACGATTACTTGAATTAATTATTTTTATTATTACTTCTTTCTAATATTATATATATATATTTACAGGGTCCATTCTAGGATTTCAAAAGGGCGGGTTGCTGACTAAAAAAGGAGCACATTGCATACGAAAGGGCACAATTATAAATTTTAGCTAAAGAATGCATTGCATAATGTGGCCCACATGTAGTAAAAAAGATGCAGATAATTTATCTATTTCAAAACTTAAATTAAAAGCATAAAAAAAAAATTAACAAATTGCAAATATACAGAAAATTTTATAATTACATATCTCTTACTTTAACATATATTCTTGATAAATTTATTTTTCTAACTGCACAAATTGAAGATAATAGTTAGAATCCTCATAATTTAGGCCACTTACTTAAGATCAGAAAAGTAGATAGAAATACTTAATTACTTATGCATCCTTTTATATACACAAACATAAATTTTTATAATATGAGGGGGGCGAAGGATATTTATAAGGGGTTCATAAAAGAACAATGATGGTTATAAATATTCATGTGTAATGCAAGTGCTAATACATTTCTCATTGATAGGAAATAATAAGGAAAATTAATTAAAGGGAAGAAATAAAACCCATTGTAAGCAATGCCTGGGTTCAAAGCAGTCAGTCACTGGCTGATAGGTTTATGATGAGGCCAATTGTTGACAACTAAAAAATGTGTGATTTTTTTTTTTTCAACTTGTTTGATGTTATGCAAAATTGTGTTTAAATGTTTTATAATTAAAAAATTTACAGATATATTACCCATAAGGTAAATTAATTAAAGGGAAGAAATAAAACCCATTGTACACAATGCCTGGGTTCAAAGCAGTCAGTCACTGGCTGATAGGTTTATGATGAGGCCAATTGTTGACAACTAAAAAATGTGTGATTTTTTTTTAATTTATTATTTTATCTTAATTTTTCTGATAACACAAATTTATAAATATATATTTATTTTTTAATGAGTAATGTTGTTAACATGCATTTATTGCTAACTTCTCATTTTGGATATTGAATACATTTTCAAAACTTATTTCAAGTGTTTTTTCTAAATCTAAGTTTTCTGCAAGTCACTGTCAGTATCCCCATCTTTTCCATTTCTTAAAAGTTTTCAAAATTTTGATCTTTCGTTTATCATTTTTTGAATATTTTAAACATTTATTGTCTCTCATTTTTTAACCCTGTTTTAAATCTTACCGAAGTTTTTCTTATTATAGGAATTTTTCAGTGTTTTATAATTGTTTCCCAAGTCATCTAAAAAAATTCATTTACCATGAAGCTGATTCAAATACTTTTGGGGTCAATGTTAAATTCCTTTTTTCCCATAACACTTTACTTATTCAACATTTTTTCAGCTTTAATTTTTTGCCAAAATTACAGATTATTTCTGAATATGCCTGCTTCTTAAGTTTTTAAATTCTCTTATTTTGATCTTTTTTTTCACAGCTGATGAAGCATTTAATATTAATATTTATGCCTTTTTTATTAAGAAATCCGGCCACTCATTTTTTTTTTAATTTATGGGATTTTACCAATGAGTTTCTGCGATTTTTAAATAATCTATATTCTTGTTTCTACCTTTTAATCACTTAGTCTGTAACTTTAAAATTATCGCGATCCCGATTTTCGGTCATTTTTCCCGTTATATTATCGGACATTATAAACTTAGCAACCATTTTTATTGTAAAATTTCCCTAATATGTTTATTTTATAACAACTAAATTCTTTATCCTTTTGAAGAAATTGGATTTTATTTAATATTTTGACGTTTTTGAATTTAAAAAATATCTGTTTGTATCGCTAAAAACATAGGCCGTTTTATTGCTTTACTCGAATTTTCAAATCAACGGAGTGGGGCATGAACCAACTTTGGCCACGGGTAAGTTGAAAATCGAGCCAATTTAACTTTGAATTGATAATGTTTACCGTTGACACTAATGAAAACACAACTAAGTGGTAAACAGTTTAAGAATACAAACATTTTTAGTTTTTTACACCATCGGTGACAGATTAATAACTTAAAACAGGTTATCATCTATAACAGGAAACCTGAAATTTCTCGGATCGAGAAACTATTGCGCGCCGAAACTTTAACAATTGCGAATTTTTTGTGATTATATCTAGGCAACATAGAAGCAACTACGCGCAATTTTTGCCATCATCGTTCATATTTACTATATGATCGTTAAT
Organism: Amaurobius ferox; assembly: GCA_951213105.1. Lineage (NCBI taxonomy): Eukaryota > Metazoa > Arthropoda > Arachnida > Araneae > Amaurobiidae > Amaurobius > Amaurobius ferox. The sequence continues at coordinate 59,404,120 of OX578146.1, forward strand.
GAACAGTACATATATATATAAGTTGAAATAGAACAATACATAAAGTCGCAATATCGGCGATTTAGTTCCGAAAAGCATCCCGAAGGTTGACGCCCTTTATTAGCGCCTGGCATTCCCAGCTACAGCGTATACCCAAAACTATTGCACATAGATTATTTTTTTTTAATTTATCATGATGCAAAATACGTTATGAATATTTAACCAATAAATAAATTTACAAGCCGAAAATAGCGGGGGCATTTTTATTTTAATGCGCGATTTTAATTCCGCTTGCGCATTCGTTTTTGGAAACTGTTTAAAATTTAAGGCAGATGTAAAAATGATGAAAGCTCTATTAGTACAGTATGTAAAAGTGGGGTCACTCCGAATTTCGGTAAGATGCTGTTGGGGTCAATTGATAGAATGCGCTGCGCCCGGACATGCCTCAAAAGTAAACATATCCGAGATCACGGGGAGGAAGGAGATAGGAATGTGGATAGCAGTAGCACTCATTCTCGGCTGCAGGTGCAATAAATTAACAGCCGTAGCAGTATTGTGGTGATTTTTGACAGATTTTTCTCACTCCCCAGAGGGATTGTTTAGGAAAAGTCATTTTAGACTATCACAGTTAGGCCGATAACGATTTCGTTAATAGCTCGTTTAAGTTGAATCGCCATGGGCAAGTAAGACTTTTAACGGCTGGGTTGGGGGAGAAATAAATAGGATATCTACGGAATATTCTCCCGAGGGGGGAGGGGGTGGACGACAATAAAAAACCCTTTATGATATCGGTCCTGTTTACCGACTATCTAATTTGGGTTTGGCTCAGAGGGATTAGGCTAATCCATGCAGGTATTCCTGAAACTCGACAGAGATTAGACGTTTGATGTTCTGGTATAGAAACATGGAAATTTTGCAGGTCGCCATTTTTGGCGATAGACATTACATTTTACGGTCGCCAAGAATAATTTCTTAGTCGCCACTGGCGATGTGGCGACCGCTAATCTCGACCTTTATTGAAGACCCAGACCGTCCGGCTCGTCAGCAAGGACTTGAGCAACCATTTGGACGGCCGAGCTTATGTGGGTTGTAGAAACTATTCATAAAAACTCTACCAACAGGCAGTATACTACAATTGCTTTTCTGGACGTGGCGAAAGCCTTTGATAAAACATACTTGCCCGGGCTTATTACCAAGTTGGCGCGACTTGGCATTTCGACGCAACTTTTGGCTATCATCAACTCGTATCTCACTAATAGATTCTTCAGCGTACGAGTTGATAAATCTCTCTCTTCTATTAGACCAATCAAGGCCGGTGTTCCTCAAGGAGGAAACCTCAGTCCACTTCTTTTCAACATCTTCATCAACGATATCCCAAGCATACCACAAGTCAAGATGGCCATATTTGCAGATGACACAGCGCTTATCGCACGAAGCTGCTCACCACACAATTCCATAAACACCCTTCAAAGTTACATCAAACATAGCTTTGAGCACTGGCTCGTTTCCTGGAGAATCCAAATTAATGTTTCCAAGAGTGCAGTAGTAATCTTCAAGCCAAACTACCGAGAATTAAATCACAACTTTGTTCTTAAGATTTTTAATCAGCCCATCCCCTTCTGCAACTCCGCTAAGTATTTGGGCGTCACTTTGGATGCCCATATAACTTACGGAGACCACATTGACTCTAAAATTGTAAAAGCCAATAATACTTTTCACGCCCTCCTTCCCATTCTCGGTAGAAAATCCCACCTCTCCCTTAATAATAAAGTTACCATCAACAAACAAATCATCGTACAGTACAACCTCGAAAATCCGGACTCGTCCGGACTTTGCCGATTCCGGATTATCGACTTTTCCGGTTTATAGAATTTGAATAAAATTCCGATTTAATATTAACTAAATACGCTATAAAGCACTATTTCTAGCAAAAATAATGGCTAAAGTTAAGTTAATCAATTAAAACATATTATTTAATTTAAAAAATAGGGCAAAAGAAATTTCTAAGAAAAAAAATACACATTAATAATTTAGAATGTGTGAATGAAACGAAATGATAAAATCACATTTTATCATTTCGTTTAAATATTTGAATTAACATTTGTAATTTCATTAATTTTGGTTTATGGGAAATCAGTTTTCTTTATCCTGTAGATGGACATTATTTCTGCTCGGTTTTATAAAGCTTCTTTGTTCAAAACCTTTAATAGCATGATCGATTGTTTGCATAAGATTATCAATGGGTATTTTTTCTTCTCCACATTTATCATCGCTACTTTGAACATTTTTTATTTAATATCATATCGCGAATTACGCCATCACTCAATTTATTTACGATTGGCGCATCATCATCACAGTGCAGAACTTCCGTTATATCGGCTTTGTCGAGATTTAATGAAGCACCGGAAGATTTAATGAAGTGCCGAGATTTAATAAAGATCGAGGATTAACACTTTTGACGATATCTTTAAAGGCGTAAATGTGTTTAAACTGTTTTTGCTATTAACAAACGAAAAACAAAAAATAAGAACTTAAAAGTTTTATTTATTTTCCAGCATCTATATAATGTTATGTTTAAAAAGGCTGATGACTCTGAAAAAAGTATAAAAACTTTATTAGTAATAGTCAAATACGTAAAAAATATCGCAGTAGATAAAATAAATATCTTTTCCAAAACAGAAAAATATTTCTCCTCTCAATGATTTTTCTAAATTACCATGAGTCATTACTAGGCTGCAGCAACGGGACGTAGTGGGGCAGGGAAAGTGAAGAAAGGAATTTGCTTAGCTCCTAATCGTAAACGCAGCCGACCCCTTTGAGAGGTCTGTGTGTTAATGACCTTGTTGCTCGGTTCTGTGCGATACGATATTATTTAGTTATTTATTTGATATTTATAGTATGTAAATATGGCTTTCTAAACAAAAAAGGCAAAATATACAGTTGATTTCAAGCTGACACGTTCGAAGAGAACTAAAAAATCGTCAGATATCGAGAGGTGGAGGAGATTCTGAAGACAAAACAGAATACAGTGAAGAATGGAATTCGTACTACGAAGTGAACAAAATAAATTTCCGTGAGCGTTAATATGAATTTTCAGGATTTTTAGATTTAATTGAACAATCTGTAATAAAATGTTACGATAACATTTTAAAGTGTTTAATATTAAAAATTACATTGTTTCAGAAAAATGTCTTTTTCAATAATGAGGAAAGGAAATTTTGATAATAAAAATTCCATATTTAAATAACGATGTATATTTTACGCATATCGGGGGTTGTGACTTGAATAAGGGGGGGGGGGATTAACGATAACAATTAATTCAAGCTCCAACCACGAGCCGATCTACGGCCGTCCATTTAAACTTTTGTTTCATTTCCGGGTTCAGAAAGTCGACCGCAAAAAATACGGTATTTGCTTATAAAATATAATTCCATATAAATAATCTTACTCTGTTGTTTTAAATCCGTGACTTCGTCAGTCCGGAAAAAAAAGGGAAAAGAAAAAAAAAAAAAAAAAACCAAAAATTTTGAAAACGTCCGGATTTTGGAGGTTTCCAGATTTTCGAGGTTGTACTGTACCTGGATTTTTGTATGCCTGCCCAGTATGGGGGGGCGGCAGCAAACATCCATATTCAGAAACTGCAAGTTTTCCAAAACAAAGTTCTGCGTTGTATCGTTAATGCGCCCAGGTATGTCCAGAACGAAGTTATACATCATGATTTAAAAGTCTCGGGAGTTATCGAGCAAATTTTGATCCATTCACTAAAATTCAACAAGATTAACTCCAATAGACCTTGCTTGAGGGACGTTGATCAGACGTACAATCCTAATGCGCCTTCTTATCTCAGGAAGCGTCAACCTAGGCATCTTCTGTTTAGTACTATCGGTACTAAATGGAAGAAGCGTCGATTTATCGTTCCCCAAGCAGGTGTCTCGTAACTTGTACGGTAGATGGCGGCACTTTACCGCCACGCCGCACCTCTCATATTCTTACATGGCCCAGCCACTGGCCAACCAGATTGCTTGCATTTGCCCGCGTTTTTACTACGCTAGACCAGTACCTTCTATCCACGTTTCCTTTAATTTATTTAATTTATCTTCAGCGTCTCTGAACAGAGCCTTTTTATTGTTTTGTATGCAACTTTTCACTTAGAGCTTAATTTGTAATTTTCTTATCTTTAAAGTGTCTTAATTTTAACTGTAGCCTTTTCGTTTCACTTCATAGTTTTTGACTTGCCTAACTTTTAATCTAACTTTAATTAAATTATAATCCTTCAAAATTTATAACTTCAATCTTAAAGTTTAATATTAAATTTCTGTAGAGACTTGTTCTCTTTTAGTTTCTTAGCTCTAACGGCATTTTTGCCCCCTCCCTCCCTTCCCTTTCCACTGACTTGCAGGCTGATGCCGTCCAGGACATTCAACCAATCGAATTTCACCTACCAGCAACTGACCATCTAGCGCCCTCATTAGAGCTGAGCGCAACACTTTACTCATCACATATGCTATACAAACAGAAAAGGTGAACAAAATTGCTATTTTATTCGATGTGGGGTTGAGTGCTCCAGCACAGGTACCTCATAAAACTGCGTCTTGGCTTGGCTTTTTTTGGAACAGTTGGGTGCATGCAGAATAAAACTAATTTTAGGAGCCAAGCAAATGGTTTAGAAACTAATGAAAGAAATTTTTTAGTCCTTTTGAGATGCAGTAAAATACAACATACTGGAATTTGTATCGATAAAATGAGAATTAATAGGAATTTCTTTCATCTCAGAAAAATTTATGCTTTTTATTCAAAATATGTTAACTCACAATAGATAAAATGAGAAATACTTCTTCTGAATGAGAAAATCTGCATATGAGAAAAATATTTTACTTAAAATTTTGGAGGCAGCTGATTTACTGCTGAGTTTGGAGTCTGTGGAACTTCTATATCAGACTTAATATAGCCTAGGTTACTTCGTTTTAATTAGAACATATTTAAAAAGGTTTTATGCTCAAGCGCTCTAGCTCCTTGAACTCACTTGTATATGCTACCATACAATATACATATTTTAATTTATAAATAAAATATAATACAGTTGTAGTTGGTTTTTAATAGTATTACACAGAAAAAGTATTAATAAGTTAAGTTGCAATATGTTTGTTTAGTTTAGAATTTAAAGCTGAAAAAAGTAATATAAAATATTTTTTAAAAATTTTATTTTAATGTATTTTTAAATTCTGATAAAGGCTTTCCTTGACGCTAAATATTTAATAAGGAAGCAGAACAATAAAATGAGATACCCCTGTTTCTTTTAATTTAGAATATACAGATAAAGATGAAATAAAATATAAATGCTTTTGAAGCTCTTTATTGCCAAGAAAATAAGAGAATAAAACCCAAAATGTGAATTCCACATTGAGTAACTTTTTCTAGAAAATAATCATTCATTTTTATACAAATTGTAAACATATGAGTGTTCTGTTTATATAAATTAGGATTATATGAAGAGTAAGATGAATTGGAATTGGATGTCTTAAGATTACATATCTGGAATGCAACCTAAATGTTGGTGTTGGTTGCCATTTCCCATGACATTAATTGTCTACAATGATGCTGAAGAGTTTTCTCTGAATTATAAAGTGTAAATATATATATATCTTCATTTAGCTGTATATGAATATGTGGTTTGCGCTAAACATGCTAATGAAAATGCTAGTTAGAATAACAACTTCAGTTAAATGCAAGTTTATGAAAATTTCAGTTTGAATCTATGAATAACAAATTCTAAAAGCCTGAGTAAACGTTCATTACTCATAATTGCGTAGCAAAAACCTGAATGTAATATGTAAGGAAAACATTGTTATTTTAGACATTTTATATGTTAACAATTTAGTCATCAACGGAAGCGTTAACATTACACATTTGCATTACACATTTAAATTTAGCAGTTCTGAGAATATAATTTGTAGATACTTCATTTTAATAATATATGCTTGTAACAAACTTTAAAATTACTTGAATAATAGAACATGAACCCGGTGTTGCCTGGTTCAATAGTGTTAAGATAGAAAAGCTGCAAGAATATCTAGGGTTGTTGTTGAGACCCAGACCGTCCGACCTACTATAAAGGTGTAAGGTACCCGTTTGGATAGCCGGGAAGTGCCACCCAATTTAGATCAGAACCCAGTGGGGGAGGCATCCACAGGGACCGTACCCTCCTTTCCCTACCACCAACCTCTCGGAAGGACTTACGGACCCACATGTTTAACATGATCGTACTCCGCGTAGACACAGCGGCAGTGAATATCTAGGGTGTCTAAGTATCTTGAGAGAACTTTATATTAAAATACAGAATATTAGAGTGCATAATTACCAAAAGCATTAAACAATCATAATAAAATTAAGAAAAACAAGCACAAAATTCCAAATTTTTGAAGCATTTAATAATATTAATAGAAGAGTAAAATTAATGCTTTCGAAACCTGAACCTTAACTAATAACAAGAACCGTCTTTGTAATTTTGAGAGAAATTCTTAGAACAATCTTTGAAGCAGCATACGTGCAATTGGCATTTGGAAAATGCAATATAATTTCGAATTTCATTGTCTATTTGATAATGTTCTCATCAATAATAATAAAAATATTAATATGGCTACATATGTTAAAATAGGTGAGCATTACTCTGGATTCAATGCCTAGTGGTAAAAGGAAGGCAGGCCAACTCAAATTATCCAATGGTGTGGATACAGATGCCAGGGTTTTCAATATCTAAAACTCGAAACAGACTGCTGTAGATAGAAAAAGATGGATTGTTCCTCTATGAAAGGCTTTGGCTCACAACACACTTTAACACCAATGATGTTAATGCAAAATTAATGATGTATTAGCACTGTGCACAATTTATTTATTCAAGAAACATATAGTGCATACTATGAACAATTTGATGTTACACAATTTAATAAATTTAAATATTTTAATCAAAGGAAATGCAGTTAAAGAACATATAACAATGATTTACCCTTTTCAATATCTGGAACACGAGTAGTATTAAACATTCTTTCATACTGCCAAGCACATAATGGGATAAAATTTTGAATGGTCACCTGAAATTAAATCAATCTAAATTTAAGTTTTACAATAAATTCAACTGAAATGTAACACTTTACTACAAAATTCCCATTAATTGGACTTACAGGCTTCAATGTCTGGGAGTTAAGAAGCTTACGAAAGGTCATAGCTGCATATATGAAATTAGCAGCTCTTGCAGTTTGTGATCTAGTTGGCAAAGGCATGTAATCCTAGACAGAATAGAAATGAAATAAATTTTTCTTTCAGAAAAATAAAAAAAATAGCTTTAAATATTTAAAGAGAAAGATATCTTAATTATAGTATAAATATTCACATATATCATGTTGTGTTTAACATCTCCTATTACTTGTTTAATTTATAATAGGTAAATAGGTCAAATACAAATTTTTTTACAAATATAATTAAAATGAGCAAAGAAATTTTAGTTGTATTAAGAAACTCTGTTCTCTGTTTCTCAAGCTTATTAACCAATGGTTTTAAACAAATGTTTTCTAGTGTGCAATATTTGCCAGTTTTAATCAAACAAAGTTGAATACGATATGTATAAAAATATTTGCATAGACTTAAATGTACCTACAAGAATGGTATGCTCTGAAAATATGACACTCTAATAATTAATGTCACCATGACTTAAAAATGCTAAATAGTTGTTCGCCTACACCTTTTTTTTATTACATAAAAATTAGTACATGTGGCAATTCATGCAAAATTCACTGTTAAAATCATTTCAAAGTAAAGATATAATGATGTGGTATAAAAATGATACTAGACGCAAGTCAGAATGATAAAGTAGCCATTTAAAACATTTTAAATATTTAGAAATGCTAAATATTTAAAATAGTGCAGGAAATAAAATGTCTTCATGTACAATTAGTAAACTCAGGAAATGTGTCAATGCAACATACTGATATTTTTGCTTCAAATTTCAGAATTTTAATGTTAGTTTAAACTACCATAAAAGCAGAAACACGCATTTACTACACATTAACAGACTAAATATTTTTTTAAATGCATCACAAGTAATATGATGAAGTCAACATATCACTGGTAGATTTTGGTGGATCTACATATACTAAGTATCCCTAAACTTGAATAAATCATTTTTGAAAGAATGCGAGTGTGTGCACAATATATCTTGAACAAACTCAGCAATTCTAATAAAAGTTGGTGCAATTACTTGAATCAGAAAAAAAAACCTCCTCAAATTCATTGATTTTCATATAATTCAAAGTAGAGGAAAATCTTTAATATTTTCAAAGTTTTTATATTAAAAAGAATTTATAAAGTAATTTTATGATCATCGAGACTTTTCTATTATGACCATATTATTATTTTATAAGTAATTCACTATTAAGTAACTGATAAATAATATAATGAATTAAACGAGCTGATGAATAATGAATTAAATGAACAAATCTTAAAAGTTATTAAAATGTTTAACTTAACAGTTACAAAATAAATTATCAAGCTATGCAATTATAGTTTTTGTTAAAATTATTTTATAGTTAAAAAATAATACTCACCAAACCATAACAATTACTATAAACAAGTAATGGTGATCTTCCACTTAGATACACATAGTCCTCCCACCAATCTGTGACCTAGTGTGCAAGGTAGACAAATTAAACAGAGTTAATAATGTTACATTGTTAGGAAATATATTTAAGAAATCACGCAAGATAAATAATATTTACTCTAATGCAATAATGAGATTTAAAATTTGATTTTTTGATAGATCTATTTATTCACTTTAATAAACTTAGAAGGCAAATAAAATATTTTTAGCACAAGGATTATGTGCCTGTATTTATGAAAATTTATCAAAAAAGTTTTTTGATAAATTTTCATAAAATTGGCAGTTTTTGAACTATTTGTTAACATGATGCTGATTAAATTTTAATACAAATCAAAACAGTAGAAATAATATAAAATTGAAAAATACATAGAATAAAGTATTTTAAGTATATAAATTAAATATTTATTTTCAATATAATTTTTGATAACAAAACAAATTAAACCATCCAGTATTCTAGGATAAGCCATTTTGAAAATGTTTCTAATTTTGGGATTAAAAGTATTTTTAGTCTTCATCATGTTAGCAAATAATAAGCAGTAACAGTATCTAATGTTTCTGATAGAAAGAAATACAAAGTAACAATGAAAAAAGTTGGCAGTGGCTCTAGTTCTACGGAACTAAAATGAGTTTTGCATGAATGATGTCTTGTAAAAAAAATATTAAACTATCAAAATTATAACCATTATATTTCAAAAACTAAGAATCTGATCCAAAATTCAATTATATATTATCCTTGTATGGCTTCCAAAGGGCTACAAATTACTTGCTTACTGTTTATAGCCACCACTTTTAATTGAGAAATAAGCAGTATAATATTTAAAATCACATTTTTTTTAATCTTTTACAACTTGACAAGACTTTCTCCGTTAGCAAACACTCAAGAGCTATAAGAGTTTTGCTAAATCATTGATCTGGAAACTGGATTTCCAACTGAACATTTTTGTCACTAAATGTCTATATCTATCCTTACATTTTTCACAATTCTCAGATTTCAGCCAGATGTCTAGATGTTATTCATGTCGAAACAGTGACAGTATTACAGTAAAAATAATATTTTGGAATATGTGCAGTCAGTAGAACCACACAAATGGCTGACAAATGAATTAACTTCATAACTCTTTTTTGCACAAATATCAAAATTTTTTAATGATGTTGATAAATAAAGGCTTGTATGTGGTTTGATCTGAATAAAACATATGAATGAGAATGAGTAAGTGTGAAAAAAAATCCAAAACTTTCAAAAGACAAGTGTGAAAGAGAATAAAATAGATTATCAAAATTCTTAACTTTTCAAGATCTTTTACGATTTGGTTTTACCTTTTATGCAATAGAGAATGAAACTGCCAATCTGTGAAAGATTCTCAAGTGAAAAAGTAAAAAATCAGTAAGTTTTGAAATACAGAAAGGATAAAAAATTCCCCAATTTCCAAGTATAAAAACTGTGAACAAAACAGATTTAAAAAGACCAAGACATGATGAACATTAACCCTTTCGGGACGGCGGCATTCCGAAACTGCCGTGGCCCGAAGGACGGAGCACTTCGTTTCAGAACTTTTCCCAAAAGACTGCTAATTTTTTGCGCTAAGCCTAACTCTCGAAAAAAATTCACTAAAAATCACCCGTTCAACGCAGCATTCTACTTTTTTCAGGAAGAAAGGAAATACTTATTTTCTATTTGATGTATATTTTTCATACAAATTTTCTTTTATCAAAATATTAAAAATTTCAGTGTATATACGTTTTAGGTACAGATGGATAATTCTTTGGCATGTCCTTCCGATTTTTTAAAACTGTACCACATATATGCGTATTCTTAGACAACAAATACCTTGCAAGTACAGGAGAGGTAAAAAATTTATCCAAATACAAAGTATATCCTTTTCCTAAAAGTTCACTTAGAAGTGTTTTCACAACGCTTTCTCCATACCCACCATCAGAGCTTGATAATTCCGTGTCCTTTCCAGTATACACAAGGAAATTCCATATACAGTCTGATTTTGATTCTGACAATTTATATATTTTTATTCCATATCTGGACCTTTTCGAGGGGATATATTGACAAAATCTCAGCCTTCCTTACCATGAGAATAAAGATTCATCAATGAACATATTTCTTCTAGGAGTGTATATAGATTTAAATTTTGAAACTAATGCATCTAACACGGGTTTCAATTTATTTAGTTTTTGGGCATTACTATCAAGAGTAAAATGAAGGTAACGTAATATTCCTATAAATCGATCGCGACTCATAACTGAATTGAAAAAAGGAGTACTGATATTTGGATTCTTAGAAAAATACATTTTGAGATTTGGTTTTCTGATAATGCTCATCAAAATTACTAGTGCGAGAAACACGAAATTCGTTTCCTGTCACAGGTGTAAATATATTTGACAGGTGGAGTCATATACAGGTGGAGTCTTCGATGTGGAAGGAGAGAGGAGATTTTTCTCCCATTTTTTCTTTGCAAACTCATTAGTTGCTTTTACGATAAATTCTACTAGTTCATTATCAAAAAATATACTAAAAAAATCAAGTTCTTTATCTAAATTAGGCGGCATGATATTGTGATTTATTCTAGGTATGTTCAAAAACTCCAAAGAAATCAGATCTTTCAAATCACATGTCCAAACATGATTCGAAAAAACAGCAACTGAAGCTGGCGGCGTTGTAATAATAGTAAGCTCAGAATCTGAAAAATCAATTGCATTTTCAGATTCATCATCAGAAATAACACTGTTCCATGAATCTTCACAATCTGCTTTGCTTTCATTACTGTCTGGTTCATTTACCATATGAGTATATTCTTCCACAGAAAGAAAACATCTCAAACCAGCCATACTTTTATCCGAAATAGCCTAATCATTTCACTGTCGCACATTCCTTTAACCCCCACCCCCCCCCAAAAAAAATACTCTCTTATATTCCTGTAATTCACCAATGAAATCGTTAAAAGCTAAAATCAAAAGGAGACCCGAGAACTCAATTATAAAATTGTAGAAGAGCTCTATCTGTTTACTTTACAGAACCATATGTTTCAACACTCCAAATGGAGAAATAATTTATTGGATTCTGCTTGTGCCAAGGTCAAGCATCTGCAAAATACATTTAACGCCATTTAGTAGACAAATAAATTCAAAGGAAAAAGTTTCACGTAGAAACACCGATACGTGCCACTCGGCGTTTAGGGTAAAGTTCTCTCCGGCACGAGTGCATGCCGTACGTCCTTGAATGCAAGCACGCAGGCGTGCCAACCGTCGCGAAAGGGTTAAAAGAATTGATTTTTGTTTAGTAGTTCAAGAAATAAAATAAGTCATGGTTACAAAAATAGATAATTTAAGTACCTTTCATCTCATGAAAAGTACAATTTTGAGCTTAAAGATGTAAACAACAAGTACTATGTCCATTCTAAAGGACGTTCAAAGAGTGTTTTCTCAAAATGTGTTTAGGTACACTTTATGCAAATTTAACAGTCTTTACATTCATGAAATTTTGGAAGAGCATGAAATTTGTGACTGTGCATTACTTAAATTGCTTGATATTTTAAAAAAGTGTATAAAAGTTTGGAAATTATTACGTATCAATAATAGGCATATTTTCTAAACGCTTTTTAAAAATATGAAGCAATTTAAGTAGAAAAGTTTGGGTTCAATAAATTTATATGCATATTCATAAACTATATTTTGCTGCTAAATTTCATAAATTAAATGTAGATGCTATAGAAATTTACATAAAGTGTACCAAAGTAAGAAAAGACACATTTTGAGAAAACACGCTTTGAACGGTCCTTAGAATGGATGTGGTGCTGTTGTTGTTGTTACTAATCTTAACTGGTCTAGCCAATAGGCTAGACCAGGTCCATGAGACCAAAAACACTAAAAAAGTCCAAGACAAGGAGGGGGCTCTGTGTCAGATCCTCCTTGACAAGCCCCAGGCAGGACATAAGATGATCAGGGGTGGACTGGTTGATGTTACATTTCCTGCAAATGGAAAAGATCTCATTGCCCTGATCAAATTTAAGGCATTTCAAGTGACCACTTAAAGAGTCTGGATAGAGCAGTCTGCTGGACACGATTGCCCGCAAAAGCAATAGCTCCACCCGGCCGCTTGCCACAATACCAGTCATGTGCTGGAGAAGAACGCCAAGAGGTGGTGGTGGTAGATTTAACTCTTGAGCAGATCTCCATAAAAGTCAAGATGTTAGAGGTCAAATTCATTGAAGTTCCCTCCTTAGCCGGGGTATCAACCATCTTATTGCCGCTAAGTCCAATATGCGATGGGATCCACTATAAATGGATATTATGGTGGTATGAGAGTTCCTGCAGTAAAGTAAGAATAGAGATTGAGGTTCTATCACCAGCACGAGACCAGTTCTGAAGGTGTTGGATAGAGCTGCGGCTGTCGGTTAAAATCCAAATATCTTTATAGGTGGAGCAGGAAGCTGCAGTCTTTAGACCCTTTCAATTGCTATTAGCTCTGATCGAAAAACAGAGCAATGGTCTGGATTTTGAATTTTGATAGTGAAGTTACTCAAAAGTGTTTTCACCAAGACTCCACTACCACAATTGTTGTACTCATTTTTACTGCCATCTGTAAAAATTTGAAGGGCATTGGGGGGAATGTGTTTCTAAAGCAATATGTCGAAGATATTCTGGTAGATTTGTCCCTTTGTTGGTAGAAGAGACAAGGTCTGTTTTAAAATGAACTCTGGGAAGTCCCTCCAAGGGACTGATAGAAAGTTTTAGAGTGTACCTCAACATTAGTTTCAATATAGCCCATCAGGTAAGCCAAAGAAAAGGGGCTGTTTCTTTTTAATCTCTGATTCCCTGTCCACTCCTGGAGAAACACAGAGGTACGATTGTGAGTACCATAACTGTATAATTTATTGAAGTATTTTGTCAGTCTAACCTTGCGCCTCAGGTTCAGTGGTTTTCATAAAGAGTTATTTCACCTGGGCAGCTGTTACGAAGGCCAGTAATTAAGCGGGCTGCACTCAACTGGACATGCTCTAGCTTTAGTAAGTTGGAACATGAGGCACAGGAATAAACCTCTGATCCATATTCCAAAATAGGCCTTATAAGAGAGACATATGTAGATCTGAGAGTAAATGCATTTGCCCCCCAGTCAGTGCCAGAAATAAATTTCAGGATATCAATACCTTTTCACCGCTTATGATAACAACACTATAATTATGGGTGATATCAACGCTAAACATACTGCTTGGGGCAGCACTATTGTCAACCATAGATGTGGTGCTTGTTGATGGTAGATAAATTATATATTTTTGTAATCAAATCAGTAGAACTTATTTTATTTTTCAGTTACTAAACTAAAAACCAATTTCTTAAATGTTTATCATGTCTTGGTACCCTTAAGGAAGATTCTCCAAATGCAAAACTTAGTAGTGGCGAATCCTGGTCTATAATGTAGGTCATGCGGAAATGCCTATTACTGAATTCAAGTTAATGATTTAAGCATTTAAGTGTAATAATGAAATAAATAAATAGAAAATTGTTTTAGACCTTTAACTCATACTTACATAATTGGATGACCACCAAGATTTAATCCGCAGATAGCGCTGGAGTTTCTTGCCAACACCATTTTGGAATTCAATAGTCATATTTTTCATCTTCTCAAATTGCTCATTATTTAGTAAAGGCCACACTGACAACAAGTACTGAAATAAAAGAAAAGGAATTGTTGATACACTTACAAAACCATACAACAGAGCTAAATGGATATTTATGCACAAATACTGCATTTACTTTAGTTACATTTCTGGTAAAAAAAAATTAATGGAGACATTATTGCATAAAATAGTTACAAATTAAGAAATAAAAACAATTTATTTCCTTTTTCTTGAAAAGAAATTTAACTATCTAAAGAAAATGCCTTCTTTGGTAATATTTTCCCTACTTCTATTACATGAAAGGGGTCATAGGGGTACACAAAAATTTTTTGCAATGGGGAAGATATATACAAAAAGCCCTATTTTACACTGAAGATAATTTTTTTTTAATAATGAAATTAAAATTAAAGCAAATTCAAAAATTTATAGTGTAAAATGAATGTTTCTTTTCATAGTAAATAGTATAAACAGTTGATTTTGTATCAACTAATTTCAAAGATTAAAAAAATGAGACACATTAGCCACAGCCACTACATCAAAAGAGTTTGACAGAAAATTTACTACCTTTGCTATAAAAGCTGCTCTGCTCCGTTTCATTTATCTGGAGGAAGGTTTTTTATTACCTTTGAAACCAGTTGATACTTTTAATTATCTGTTTATACTGCAACTAACGAAAGTATTTTAATTTAAAATTATTTTAGACAGCAGCTTAATAGAATTGTGAATTTTTATATTGCCAGTTGTTTCTCTGCAAAATACAGAGCAGCTAATTTTAATTTTTTATTCAATAATACTTGTTACATTTCTTGTATTGTTTCTGAAAATTTAAGAATATATTTTTAATAAGAAAAATTTTAAGATTAGAATAATTACCTTTAAATAATGATATTAATTACATTTTAAACTTAAGTAGTAGGATTAAAGGAAATGAATAGCCAAAGAGGTATTTAAGTGAACAAAGTTTGAGAACTAACTGATGCTTACCAAAACTTTAATTACATTACATGCTAAGGTACCCCCTTCTTGACATACAATCCAGTCACACCTGAAATTAAATTTTGCTAATTGTTTGGCTACAAATACTATGTTTCCTCCTGGTATAGAATAATTAGGCTTGCAATCTGCGACTCATGTTTGCTTCGCAAACAGCTTGTAACATGCTTGTCCATAATGGAGCAGAGTACAATGTGCACTTAGTGTCAGGAAATAAGACTTAAAAGTAACAATGCTAAGGAATAATAGGAATATTAAACAAACATGTTGTTTTCAATTAGTTGCAAGTGCATTTCTATACAACAATAAAATAAATAAATAATAATTTTAAAAAAATCCCAGAGTTAGCATTACGCTATTCAGGCCGCACAACTCACCATAAGGCTAGGAGCACTTTCGTGTACGGCTAGTCAGAGTTAACATTGCATCACTTTTAATTAATCACAACTTTTTTATGGGTTCAAAATTCTGGGTTTGTCATAAATTTGATCTCAATGAGATATAATTATACCAGTCATGTGATTATTAAAAACAGTATGAGAAATTTTAGAGCAGCATTTAAAACAAACTAAAGCAGTTCATAACAGGAAATGTTTCGATTTGTAGTAGTTTGTAGCAGACAATATTTTTATAATGTAGAATAGATTTTTTTTTTTTTTAATTATAGGCATAGTTTGTAGCAAGCATTTTTTTTTTTAATTTGGAGCATATTTTTTGCTGTTATTACAACAAATATATTTACACATAATAAACTTTTCAAATTATCTAACAGAATTTGAGTATAAAATTTAAAGAGGAAAATTAACTATTATTAACTTTTCTAAGAATGGTAAAACAAAGCAAAAAAAAAATACTCAAACTGGCAAGTATTAATCCAGATTTAATATTATACATAATAGAAGTAACAGAAATATATCTATACATTAAGTACACATGAATTCATATTTTTCCTGTGTTTGAATTTTATTTTGCACAGCTTTTAGCACAATAAAATATAGTTCAATTTATTTCTTGATACAAATACTACATCATATTTTTGAGTATTTTCATGAATTAGTGGTTACTCCCTAAAAGGGGTTCTGAGAACACAATAGTTAGTTTTAAAATTGTGGATCCATTTTAAAAAGAAAAACAAATCCAATTTTTGCTTTGTATTTTCTATGGTTAAAACTGCTGAATTTTCTTAACTTTTTATTCCACTCAATCTTCCTTTAAACTAAAGTTATTACGATGAAACAATTATTCATTTTTAATTATAAAGATGTAATTTTAGATGCTAATGCATCAAAGAAAACAAGATACAATCCATATCAGCTACAAAAATTATAAATAATGGGGATAATTCTTTGCAAAGAAATTTTAGTTAAGACAAAATGAAAACAATATCATTTTACAAAGATCACTTTTGTTGATGGATCTATAAATGCATTGCTCAGTTACGTCATGCTAAACATGTATTGCTGAGTGACATCATACCAAGTTGAATTTCTTTTAATCATTCTTTAAATATGAGGAAATTGTAATCTTTAATCTTAGTAAATCAACTAACAGCTTCTTTAATGAAGGAAACTTGATAGAAAAATAAACTTATTCCAGTGAAATATATAATGAGCACAAAATGGTAAGTCGATTCACCCGAAAAGACTTTACTTAACAACACCTACTTCTAATACATTTCAGCAACCACCTGGCTAAAAGTAGGATAATCTTGTGAACCTAAATATCTGAAGATAAAAGTTACAGTGAACTTAAAACAACTAGCAGCAAAACAATCTAAATTTTCTCATTGGCTGAAAGTGTCTAACTTTCAAATTTAAACCAATTAAGAGTGGGTCTTGCTTGGCTTTTCTTAGATGCAGAAAAATGAACTGATCCATGCCTGTTACCAAACATTTGCCATGTCACTGCTCTAAGGGAAGAGAATTTGACCTTGTGCAGGTACGTGGTTCTAGATGATGCTTGTTGAATGGATTTTGGAGTGAAAAGGAGAATGATTTTAAAAAGTAGAGGAGCATAAGAATAAAATTCTAGTGGATTTCTAATTAATCTAAAAATAAATTATCATACATAAAAACAAATGAATGGGATTGACTTGGAAAATATAATAGAGATGTAAAGTAATGTAGTTTGGTACAGCAATCACATCGCTGCTATGTGCAAAAAATCATACTGTTTTGGAATAACATGCATTTAGACATTGCTTTATTATATTGTCATGGGAGCTATGTTCCAACCAGTTATACTTCACCCTTAAAAACATTTTGCATTATTCACATAAAATACAAACTATAATCACTCTAAAAATAAAAAGATAAGTAAACTAAATTACCCGTTCCATTGTATCCTCAAGAGAAGGTAGTGGTAGTCTGGGTAGGGAACTTTGAAAAGAATACAACATAGGACGTCGCTTCATTGTCAGGGTTCGAACTAAGGCCTATTTGAATGCAAAAATATTATTAATACAATAGGATTTACAGAATTCTTTTTCAAATACAGTCAACACTCAATATATCAAAATCTTTCCTTTCCCTACACATTTACTATTCAAATGTAAAAAGTCTCATTATGTTGAATTTTTTCCTTTTGGATTTTCAATAAGTCAAATTTTTCTTGGGTGATTTCAGACATTTTTGAAAATTGACTTAAGGAGTTACTGTAAGTCAATTAAGACTTAATGACTTGTCAAAAGCACAAGATTGTTCTTATCATTGACATTCCATTGCATTGCATTCCAAAATTTGAAGTATTTTAAAGTCGAATTCCTGCCTCTGACCACTAATCAAAATGGCAATCCTTGTACCAGGGTAAGATAAGGTATTGCTAACACGAAAACTGAAATTTGCTTTCACTTTAGTATCGTTTAAAGAAACAATTTTTAATAAACATTTTGTGAGCATTTATCGAATCCAGTTTGGATATGACTTTTGAAACTTTTAAAATATCTGTGCTCCTGGAAACTGTTTTTGATCGTGAGAACTAAAACCAGGCAAACTGCTTTGGAGAATATTTTCAAATATCAAAATTTGTTCAAATAGGTTCAATATTTGTTTTTGTACACAAAATAATTCAAGATGCAGACATTTATAGTATGCACATATAAGTTCCATTTTCATAGATCAAAGTAGCCTTTTATACATAACTTGATGTAAATGAAATATATCAAAATGTGCATTTGCTGTTTGAGAATGACAGTCATGTTGCACTATATCGAAATTCATTTTTGAACTGCTAATATTAAGTTACTTTAGTAATATTCACTTTAGATTTAAAAAACAGGGTTAGAAGTCGTAACTTGGAAAAATATAGGACATTTTCATAAAAAATATAGGACAAAAGAAATCATCATAAATATCTTACAAATTTTGCTATTTTCATTTTTGAAACAGTATTCTATCAGATAACAAAATGACTAAGAAAAGTTTACTCATCTTACCTTAAAAGTTCTGAAAAGTTCAATACCATGTATTTCTCTTATTGTTTTGACCTTACATCTCTTTAACTCTTTTTAACTTTCTGTTACCAGCATCTATAAGAGCTTGTGCTTCTTCAATGTCACTCATACATTGCCGTTTTAATCCCATTTTCAGTCTCAGATTACCTTCTTCAATCATTGCTTGAGCAGAAGTAGCATTCTCTTGCAAACCTTTTATTTTGTCTTCTACTGTTCTTTCCTTAGGGACCTCAAGTGATGACTTTGTTTTCATAATTTTCACACTCTCTGCTTGTTTCTGTTCATTATATTTCCGATGAGCATTCTTATAAAATGATATCATTTCTTGAGTTACACATAGGTCGGATGCTTTTCCATGAACAGCATCTTTAATTAATCTTAAACCTTTTATGGTATAGAGACTCATCCGAGAACGTTCTGATGTCAACATTCTTTTGTTCACTGAAAATCCTCTCTCCACCGAAGCTTGACCATTTGAAAAAGTCAAAGCTGCTTTTACTAAAGTTGTTAAATATAGATATCTAATATTTCCAGTACTGCAGTTAACCAATTCAAAAATTTTACTCCAGAAAGAGTCTATTGAATGTTCATTATAGCTAATCCACTCTTCAAGAATATCTGAATCACAAATATAGAGACGCCATTCATACGTCAGTTTGTCAGTGCAGTCTTCTGGAATCATCTGTGGAAAACAGTTTGCCAACCTCCTGACTGATGGTAAAATATCTTTCAGTGATTCTTTACGAATTATAGGATGCAAGACTTGCAAACTCTGTAACAGTTTATTTTTTAAAGGAAGATTTTCTTTCAAATATAATGTAACAAGAATATAAAATTCTTTAGCATCAGAAAGAAATTCAGCTTTGTGCTCAACAGATAATGAAACCAAAACTTTCTTGGCACCATTCCCAACATCAATTCTTTTTGTAGTGCATTCTTTCTAATATCAATGTCATACAGCTGCTCTCCATTTTTATCTTTAATAGCCTCTTCGTTTATAAATCGGCTCATGATCTTTTTCATTAGTTTACTTAGCTCATCATACAAGATGTGTATCAATGTTTTTTTATCCTGAAGAAGTTTCAAGAATTCTTCAAAAATTGAGCCAACACGTATCAAAAATTTCAAATATACTAGCGTCAATGGAGATTCCAATATTTTTACAATGCACTTATATCGATCAAGTTTCATCAATCTCTTGCATTCCTTCGCAATTTCTTCTAAGAAATATGATTTTATACCCGGCAGCAATGCTATAATTCTCTCACATACACACACAACAGTCAACCACCGATTGCTTACATATCTGAGTATTTTGGAATATTCATTGTCAAACCTTTCCATAACTTTTTGTAAATCCTTTTGACGTGAAGTATATTTCGAAAACCATGAATGTATATTTTCAATAAAATCTGTAATATTTCCAAATGAGTCTATCATTAGACCTTTGCCAAAAGCGTTATGGATTACGTGCAAGTTGCATGTCCCTACATTAATTAACCCAAATTCACTGAACAATTTGACTTCTCTGTCAATCAACTTAAAAACTGCTTTATTAACATTTGGACCATCAGATCCTTGCATAATAAGGTTCTTTAAATCGATTTCACATGACTCTGTAATAGATTTTATGCTGGACGAGATTTTATCCAGGGCTGTAGAATGTCCTAGTAAGTCACTTCCAATGTACCGTTCAGAAATACATTTCTCATTTGTAATCCAATATCTGACATGGACGTCTAATTGCTTTAAGTTTTGTTGATTTAGTGTCTCATCATACATGAGTGTGAAAAGGGGATGTTTAGTCTTAAACTCATTTGTAATCAGTTTTAAAAAATATGGCCCAAGTCCATGAGACACAGAATAAGATATTTTTCTAGAACACATCTTAATGCATTTGGGGATAGAAGAATCTGGAAACATTTCTTTGAAAACACTGTTAATGTTGTCACATGATAGGTATGAATAATTATTCAGTGCTACATGGATAACCCAAATAATTTCCGATCGACAAATTCTTTCTTTTTCATTAATACTCCACAGAAGCCTTGGTTGATTAGATGGGCTGCTCTGGTTTGCATCAAAACACACACTTTTACGTCAAAACACACTATTTACTTTTTCTTTCAACCGGCACTGCATATGATCTTTGTTTTGAGTAACCAAAGTCTTATGTTTTGCAGTGCTCGCATGTTGCAGAAGCTGAATTTTCCCACTGTTGCCAATTGCGAAAGTCTTTTTGCATAACACACAATATGCAGAAAAATCATCATTTCTTTTCGTGCACCAATCACTGATAATAGTTCCATTTTTATCAACGACTTTCAACCAATCATCACGAAATTTCATTTGTCGATTCGGCATGGCACACAATCAAAATCCCTACTCCTTTTTGAAAACCTATGTTTTCGAACGAAAACAAAATTCTAAATTTTGGAGAAAAAAAAGCAGGAATGTTTTTAATTTAAATTGTTTTTAAGTACAACAAACTGCTTCTACACGTTTGTATTTAATTTTACTATTAACACTGAAAATTAGTAACTATAGATAGTTCCTCCGGAAACTATTGATTGCTGCAATTACCGATATTTCTCCGCCCCTAATCTACAGTACCGGCAGTACCGCTACCACGCTTTCCATCCAGCCGGCGGGCGTCATGTTTAGAGTAGTATTACGTCACGTACAATTGGAAACCAATTGCAGACGTTCAACATCCCATAGTTCCACAGTTTTGAAATTCTGGGAAGATTTAGCAGATAGACTGAAAACAAAATGATAGAAATAAGGATTTTATTGCTTGTAATTTGGAAATATAGGATTTATGTCCAAAATATAGGACAAAATAGGACGTTTTCTATGAAATTTTTTAAAATATAGGAAATATAGGACGACTTCGACCCCTGAAAAAAGAGCAGGGTGCCTCTGAAAATGAAAACATGTTTTCAATTTCAAAATGCACTTTATAATGCAGGCCTATCAGTTTCTTACATTTTGTCACTTGCTTTCAAAATTTTAAAGACTCACCTTTTCTTCTGTAAAGGAAACTTACCATTTTATATTTAAAAAATAAGGGCAGGACAATTTTTTCAGTTTTAAAGAAAGTCAAGGCACATTTTTCAGCTTTAAAAAAGGATAGATGGCATTTTTCAATTTAAAAAAAAAATGGCAACCCTTTGAAAAACACCTAGCAGGAACACTAACGTTAGCATATTAAGTTTGGTGAAATTTGAAAAAAAAATTGCAAAATGTGAATGTTTGCATAACACAGGCATGTTTTCAAATAAATGCAAAGCTTTTTCTTATTATTATTCATGCAATATTCTCCTTTAGTATCAAGTTTAGTTTTAACAGATTCAAAAGTTTGAGATATTGCAAAATGTACAGTGCTTCAAATGATACTTGTATATTAAAAAAAATTGTAGTAAATGCATTTAACTCATTTTTCAAGAAAAAAGAAAAACAGACCAATAAAGAATTTTGCAACTGTTTTTGTCAGATTACAAATAGCAATAATCTAACATAAATAATAAATATGTTCAGAAGGTTTCTATTGTTAATTTATGTAACTTAAGTGTATGACATTTAAAAATTTTTTTTCATCAGTACTATAGATACAACCATTATTTAATGACAACGCTGTTAAATAGCCATTTTTATCAGAACCTGTCGTGGTCACTAGAGTGGTTTTGAGGATCTTAAATGAAGTGCAGAGAGGTACAAGCAGAGTTTCCATGCCATTGACTCAAATGAAACATATTTCTGCCAATGCTGTTTCTCAGCCACTAATAGATTGATGGCACTGTTGCCAAATAATAAGCAATTAATGAAATGTTATTCAAAAACGAACATTTTATAATTAATTCGAGTATACTTGGCAACTGTGCTTCAGTTTAGGAGTTGGTTGATTCAGATAAGTATTAGAGGAGCATCTTTTTCACACAAGTTTTCACAAAGGCATCAATGTCTAGAATTTTTTAATAACATTAAACATTGTACTTTTCAGAAACTTTGGCATGTTCAAGACATTTATCAGAACAATGTAAAGTAATGAACATATTTAAATCAAATTAATCACATTTTAAGCCACAAAAATTGAGTCTGATAGTTAATAGAAATCATT
The DNA here is from genome assembly GCA_951213105.1 of Amaurobius ferox. Taxonomy (NCBI): domain Eukaryota; kingdom Metazoa; phylum Arthropoda; class Arachnida; order Araneae; family Amaurobiidae; genus Amaurobius; species Amaurobius ferox. The sequence goes on from OX578146.1 coordinate 59,426,940, forward strand.
TGATCAAATTAGTTTATAAATTTAAGAATTACAGGAAAAAACATAATGGGTTAACTATGCTAAATAGCATATCAATCTCCAACAAAATGTATTTTGCTCAGCTAGAAATGATGATTTGTTTCCAACAGTTAATATTTAAAAGTGTTGTTGTTGTTACCCAGACCGTCCGACCTACCAGAAAGGTGTAAGGTAACTATTTAAAAGTGTGTAAAAGTGTTGTTGTTGAAACCCAGACCGTCCGACCTACCAGAAAGGTGTAAGGTAACAGTTTGGATGGTCGGGAAGTGCCACCCAATTTAGACCGGAACCCAGTGGGGGAGGCATCCACAGGGACCGTACCCTCCTTCCCCTACCACCAACCTCTCGGAGTGTTGTTGTTGAAACCCAGACCGTCCGACCTACCAGAAAGGTGTAAGGTAACTGTTTGGACGGTCGGGAAGTGCCACCCAATTTAGACCGGAACCCAGTGGGGGAGGCATCCACAGGGACCGTACCCTCCTTCCCCTACCACCAACCTCTCGGAAGGACTTTTGGACCCACATGTTTAACGTGATCGTACTCCGCATGAACACGGCGGCAGTTTTGGCAGTGGCTGGAATCGAACCCGGGCCTACCGAGTGCAACTCCAGCGCGCTAACCAATGGGCTACTGCGCCCAACCTCTCGGAGTGTGGAAACCCCAGGCCGTCCGACTCGTCCAGAGGACTTGAGTAACAAAGTGGACGACCGGGAAGAACCTCTCGGAGTGTTGTTGTTGAGACCCAGACCGTCCGACCTACCAGAAAGACCTCTCGGAGTGTCGAAAGCCCAGACCAACTGACTCGTCCGAAGACTTAGAGTAACAAATTGGGTGGCCGGACCTCTCGGAGTGTTGAAGACCCAGACCGTCCGACTCGTCCTGAGGACTAAGAGCAACTATTTGGACGGCCGGGGACCTCTCGGAGTGTTGAAGGCCCAGACCACACGACCAACCCAGGGGTTTATGGTAACAAATTGTGTGGCCGGCCCCCCCCCTCTCGGAGTGTGAAAGCCCCAGGCCGTCCGGCTCGTCCAGAGGACTTGGACCCCTCTCGGAGTGTTGAAGACCCAGACCGTCCGGCTCGTCAGCAAGGACTTGAGCAACAATTTGGACGGCCGGCCCCCAGGGCGTGTGTAAAAGTTAATTTATTTGACAGAACAAACAGAAACTATACCTGAAATTTTGTTCAGAAAGATGTCATTGAAAGGAAAAATGATGTAAAATTGAAATTTAAAAAAAAAAAAAAATATCACAAAACTAGCTTGTTAGCTTAAAAAAATGCACATGTAAAAAATGACATTTAGAAAGCTACAAAATTCCAAAGTGTATCCTAAATAGGAGATTTGATATTTCAGTGCCATGTTATGAGTAAATTAATTTTCTATTTAAAAACTTGGGAATAAATATTAATACAAAAATATTATGCAGCAAAAATTAAATTATATTTACTTACAGCCCAGATATATGTTTTTAAAGATGTTTTCTTTGCTCCGCGACCTTCAAACATCCATCCTTTGTACATGAGAAGCAGTTTCAAGGTGTAACGCAGAACCAGAATAATTGTCACCCAAAGACAAAAGCTGTACAATGTACATGCTGCTAGTTGTAAGGTCAAAGGAGCTAAAGATTCCCTAAATTAAAATGTTTAGAGTAAATATTTAACATGTCATTACATCATTTACATTAATTATATTGGCTGACTAGTTGCCAACCTTTTACTTTATAGAACATTAAAAAATGTTTTATAAAAAAACTTGCAAATAAAAGTTTGTAAAAATGATACATTTTTCACTCTGATATTGATTATTGTGATGCAAATGGCAGTAAATAAAACAGGGAATATGAAAATATGAGAAAGTTGGGAAACAAGAACTAGATATTTTTATATTTGAATTTGAGATAATTATTTAATGTTTGATAAGTAGGCTGTAACTTTTCAATCAAACCATTTCCAAGCAAATTTACAGATACTATAGATTGGCAAATGTTTGATATTGGAAAAAAATTGAAATGATGGGATTATTTCTATCTTGTTGCTTTTTTATTTAGTAGAGGAGAGTGGGGTACCTTGGGCCATGTTTAATTTTAAAATCAGGCTTGAGATTATTATTATTTTTTTTTATGTACTACCTTCCTACTACCTAATTTGCTGTTGTGTTTTTAAACCTGTATTATAATTAGGTAATAATTTATCATTTTTATTTTTATTTTTTAATTTTTCAGTTTAAGTGGATTATACTTTTATGTTATGCAGAAGAAGTGTTTTAATGTAAAGTAAGTGTTTGGTTAAAATTGAATTATAAAAAAAAAATTATAAAAATCAAAAACTGTTCCAAGGAGCCCCATTCTCCCCTATAATCTATAATGTACATATCTCCATATTCATATTCTTATATTTCTTACATCAAAATACACAAATTTCTCCTCAATCTAGGAGCCAGGCCAGAAAGTTAATAGCAAGATTTTAATTTACATTATTTTGCATTTTGATGGCATTTGTTAGAGAGCACTTATGATAAAGAGTTACAATAGTATAACACATAAAATTCACACTAATACTTAAATAATCAGTTTTAATTATTTTTTTTTAAATTATGCATAATAGGTTGATCGGTAGAATAGCCCACACCCCAAATTTTAAAGTACAAAAGAGCGCCATGCACCGGTACAGGGTTACATTTCATTCCGTTTATTTCGCCAAGCTGGTAGCCTTTCCGGACATCCAATCAGCACGCAACATTTTGGGAATCTGCATTTCAATAGTCTTCTGTGTATTTCATCATCTCTCTCTATGTTGACTTTTGTTTTTATAGATCTTTTTTGCAAAAATTTGTTTCTACAAACTTTTTGGAAAAAATATTTAAAACATTCCCTGTAATTCACATACATTAACATTTTACGCAAATTTTCCGTAGATATGCAGATTTTTATAGATTTAATTGGATTAGAGTGTGAAACGTGTTCCGGAGTGGATGTAATTAAAAATATGGGTATATCAGTCAATATTTTTGGATTGCAGTGTGAAACGTGTTCCGTTACATAAAGGTTAGTTCTTTTATTTATTCGTCCCGTGTTTTGAAATTGACTTTTGTATTTTCCCGTGTTTTTAAAATGGTTTTTTTTTCTAAGTTCTGTTTTTTCTTAAGTTTAGTTAAAGTACAAACTCTTTTCTAAGTATTGTTTTTTCTTAAATTTTGTTAGAGTACAAACTTTTTTTTAAGTTCTGTTTTTCCTTAAATTTTGTTAAAGTACAAACGTTTTTTTTAAAATTTCGTATTTTTTCTAAATATTGTTAAATTAAATTTTTGATGTTTCCAGTTATAACTTCTGGATATTGATTTAAAATCAAACAATATTTCAAGTATCGCGTGTTTCAATATGGTTTCGAAAATTTTAAAAGTTTTTTATTCTGCCGTTATGCAATATTTATATAATGCACAAAAATCGTATTTTGTAAGCTTTTTATGAGTATTATTCACTTTTAATAAGTATTATTCCCCTTTATTAACATTCAATTGCACTTTCAATTACATTCAAAATTCCAGTTCATAAAACTAGAATACGTCAGATTGGTAGGCGGAGCCTATTTTAAAACACGGGAAACTACGTCACTTGAGTTGGGAGGAGTCAATTTCAAAACACGGGGAAACGCACCAACTTGGCGCAAATACTTAAAAATGGGGTGTGGGCTATTCTACCGATTTACCTGCATAATATTTTAAAGCACCGATTGTTTCAAATTTATGAGAAGCAAAAAAATTAGCGTTTTTTTTTTCTTTTTTTAAAAATCAGGAATTTTAACATTCTTTTTTGTCACTCAGCTTAAGAGTTTTGTTGTTGATTTGTGATTTCTTTTGCCGATCCAGCCAAATTTCCAGTTGTCATCACTAATATTTTAGGCACCACAGTGCATTCTGTGTTTATTCAGCCCTGTCTTACATTAATAGAACATATTTTCTGTAATCATAGAATTCAACTTTTTTTTACATTTTAATTAAAAATGTTACTTACCCTGGAATGTAGTCTTCTATATGTCTGATCAATCCAAAAGAAAGGTCAACATTTGCTAAGAACAAAGCTATGACCAGAGCAATAAGGATGAAAAGGCTGGATAAAGAGGCAGGGTAAATACCACTGTGAATGTTGTTCTGTTGAAAAAAGTGTAAATTAGAGTTTAATACAGTAGACAAGCAATTATCCTTACAAAATAAACCATATGCTTGCTTAGATTCTAACAAGTTTTTTTTAATTCATAGATTTGTCCTCTTCCATTTACAGAGTGTAATAATTTCTGACAGTAATGACAAAATCAGTGGTTAATTCATTTTTGAGGAAACACAAAAACGACTTTAAATCAGTAACTTTACAAAGTTTTAAAAATAAATAAGAATATCGGTGACATACAAGAAAATTTCAGCAAAATTATTCAATATCTTAATAAAATAAATGATGTAGATCAGTCCAGATTAAAATCTATTGTAATTTAGGCCTTGGATGGAAAAAAATATTTTTAAACTCTAAGGACTACATAAAAAAACAAATTGAATTGAATAATTACACTATTTATGTGAAAATAATTTAAAAATTAGCCATAACTAACAATTAACGAAAATATGAAAATAAATTAATTTAGTCAATCTTAATGTGCAACGATTTGAAGAGAGATGGATGAGAAAGGATCCTTGTATACTCTAGGTAACACATGAGAATACAAACAAAAAGGAATTGCATAAACACATTATGCAAAAAAAAATGTTTTGTAACCACAGGTTAATGATCAAATTTGTCACAGATTCTAAATAAATGATTCTGGTTTAGAGATAGACAGAGATCATATTTTAAAAATAAAAGGTCGGAACTTTCTAGAAATGGGAGAAATTGAAAAGGGGAAAAATAGCAGATAAGCAAAATAAGCAGAATTCCACAAAAGTAAAAAAAAAAAAAAGCAGAAATCCACAGAAAAGTGGCATACCTGGAAATAGAATAGAACAAATTCAAAATACCCTGCTAATGATAATAAGATAAAGTAAAAAGAATGAGATTAGGTAAATATTGCCCATAAGTAGCGTTCCAAAAATATGAAATGTATCTTATATTTATAAATGCTGAAACAAAATTTGCTACAAACTTTTGGAATGTAATCAATAAAAGATGAGAAAATTTGATAAATCTATAAACTTTTATTAATATATAAGTAAGCATGTCACAATTGCATATGTAGCAATGAAAAGGTTATTGTTGCATATTCAGCCAGGTAAATAAAATCTTTAAATTACGTGAGATCAAGGAAAAGCCCCATTTAAGTGGATGTCTCTTACTGCTTCGGGGAGCTGTACATGAAGGCAGATCTTGTTTGTAACTTGTGAAGTTATATACAAGAACTTCAGCATAATGCTGCATTAAGTTCTAGTTAAATGTTAAATAAATAAGTTATTTTGGTTTATTGCACTGTGTTCATTTCTACTGGGATGCATAAAAGAGGGATAATTAGAACCAAGGATGCCAAATGAAAAGGTAATGATGCAGTGGCAAGGTTGTCATCACATGCTCGGGTTTCAATGCAGACACAGAAGATTGGCTAAGCTATATGGAAATGGAATGCTCTGAAGCTCATTTAAAATTATCCAGGATTGCTACAAAAATGAAGGTCACTGCTATAGTAAGTGTTATTGGAAGTTCTACTTATCAAAAGAATTGATATATTGTATATACAGTGTGTTTCTAAAGTCGCGCAACCCACATTTCGTTTGATATTTCCCAATGCACTACCACTTCGTCGTCGGTCATTAACAGAACCAGTTTCCCTGAATTTTTTTAATACACGAAGTATCGATGATTTAATAAGCACTTTTCGTGTTTCAAAATGTTTTTGAAATGCTGAACGAACAGTTTTGTAAGAATTAGTCTTCCAAATAATGCTCCACAATAAATACACGCTCCGGTAAACTCAGCGCCATTTTAGAACAATGCGAACTGACTTTCTACTAACAACGCCATCTACTGTATTGTGCATTATATGATGTATAAATAGCGCAAAATTCAAACATCTGTCTTTATATTTATGAGAGATATCAACCGAAATGTGGGTTGCGTAACTTCAGAAACACCCTATATAAAAAAAGTACTTATTTGCATAAAGGTTCCAAATGGGACAAAATAAGCATATTATTGCATAGCAGAAAAGAGACAAAATTTGTATTTTACCCAAATAGTACAGTAAAATTAGCTGCATTTTTGAAACCTTTTCTGCATACAGCAATCAGCATACATATATGCATGCACATCTACATTCTATAGTTCTGCTACCAACTTCATATACTTGTATTTATCTGATTTGGGACTATGCTCAGCCTGTCTCAACTTAAACACAGTTTGGACGACAAAAAGTTGTTGGCATTTAAAATAAAATGATAGTTTTCATTTATTTTTATTTATAAATACTAATTGACGTTTAAAAGAAACTATGCTTAAATATGTTTTCCTAATATATATGAAAATATCTGACTTTTCCTTATATCTAAACTAGATGCTACTGAGTTGAATGGTCTGGGCAGTGTAAATGTAATATACAAGAAAACAAAGGTAAAATGTAATATATAGGCATAAAGAAAACAAAGTATACCATAAAACGGGCAAATCTCTTTTTCCATGATCTAACCCCACTGTTCCACACTAAATTGAGAACTTCTCGATCATAGTTGATGTTGACTCCTTCATGGGTAATAGCAAAACTAAAGGCCACAGCAACATGAGCTTCAGCCATTATGTTGCAGAGAAACTACAACTACTAGCTTAAAACACCTGCAAGTAAAAAGAATATCAAATTATTTGCTGAGAATTTTGATCACACTTTATTCTACCAATCACCCTTAATTTGTTAGTATAAACTTTATAGCATTTCTTTTACACAAAGTAAAATTTTTTGATTATTTGAACAATACAAATATTAATTATTTCAGACCCTCACAGGTCTACTGTATTCTATGCATACTTATTTTTAGCAATTTTACTAAATTCCAAAACAGTACATTTAGAGAGAAATAAGAATATATTTCTGATAACATGCATGCTTTATAAAAGAAGGATCACTAATTCAGAGGCTTAGGATAGAGGGGTTTATAATTATAAATTCAGAAACTCACTTTTTTCAAAAACTAAGTCAAAATGTTCCTATGTGCTGGAAATTTTTTTTCCTGTTCAGATTTCTGAAATGAACACACCACTTTTACCTACAAGTATTTTCTTTACCACCTTACTCTCTTTCCAACTTCAAAAGAAATGCATGACCACAGAATACTATACATTAATCTGTGTGCATGACCAGGTGCATTCCTGCAGACTAATATTCTGTGCATTCCTGTCATGTATATTCTTTGTTCCTGTACCAGCTTAATGTTACTGACCAATGGGGTTATACTGTGAAACATTAGTCACCTTTCCCAGAAATAGAATTGTTGAGGTTGCACTGAAAACTAGTTAAACTACATAGTAAGAGGATTAAGAGAGGGGGTAAGGTAAGAGGATTAAAAAAAGGGGAGATTCCATTTATGTCTCATCACTTCACATCTACAGACTAAACCTTTTATACTAAATTACTTTTGAGCAGACATAAAAGCAATGCTGTCCAACACATAGAATATTATACAGGGTGTCCAGTGCTATGGGTGCTCAATGGCTATTTCCTCAACCGTTAGTCACAGAGATATACTTTCAATTGCAAAAATGTTTTAAATTTTAAAATCTATTATCTTAGAAGCAATTTAAAGCAATAGATGCATTTCTAAAAGAAATACGAAATATAAACTTCTATACGGCCCCCTGGTCCTACCAGTTACATTTAGGAAAATCATCCTCATACAATTTCATGCAAAATAAAAAAAAAATCATCCTTTTATGACCAAAATTCACAGAGTTATATCTGTTTAAAGATGGAGCACTTTTTGTGCTGAGAAATGGCGGCTATACATAAAATAATTGAAGAGACAAATATGTCACAGCAATTTCATTATTTTTTTGCAGCAATATGCATTACACTACATATTAAAGTTATAATTATTTGTAACACATAAAAAATATCAAAAATTTCGATATAAAGCACTGCTTCATTTCACAGACTTTAAAAATTATTGAAGGTTATGAAATTTTAAATCAAATAATCCATGCATTTCTCTCTCTCCAGGATTTAATTTTAATTTAAATTTCATTTGAACAAATTATCTTGCAATTTGTCTGAAATGTTAAAATGAAGCAAATTATAGTTAAGTATAGAAAAATATTTTTTCTTTGTATAATTATTTATTTCATTTATTTTGCTTTTGTAGGTGCAACATTATTATAATTCAATATACAGATACTGTGTGAATTTCTAACTCAATAATCTTTGTAAAAATAACAAAAAAGGTAAAATTTATTTTTAGGTATTTTTATCAATGTTAAAAATGTGAACAAGTTTCTCTTTAAAACATTTCTGAGTTAAAATCTTGTATTCAGAATACAATAAACAGTCTGAGGGGGAATTTCTATATACGCAACTTTAAATAGTAAACAGGGAATGAGTAATGAAAAACTTTTAAGAATTAATAAAAAAAAAAAAAAAAAAACTGAATTTATGTAATGCAAAAAATTTTCCCCTAAATTTGCACAAAAACATTAGGGATTTGAGGAACTCTCAACAAAATTATTGAAGTGTTCAAAAAGTGTCTTGAACGCATGAAGAGAAGAAGTTGGTGCAGCAAGTTGTACTTCTTATTTTTGTGTTTGCCTTCCCACTCCCAGAAAAAGTTTATGGTAGTTCATATCCAGTCCTGCCTTATGACTGGTCCACTAAATTAGACTGAGATTAAGGGATATCTAATGAATTTGATAAATTTTATTGTAAAGTGGATAACTGTTTTGAGAATTCATTTTAAAACTATAAAGTTTAAAACTATTCCCCATAATGAAACATTTAGTGCATTGTAAAAATCAGGTTAAATGAATGAAATAATCGGTCAGTGCATTGTAGAATCGATACTTTATGTATTTTTAAACAATTTAAGGAAAAGTGAATGTTAAAACGAGAATAAAACTAGTTTAACTTTTTCTGGAATAAAAGATTATTTTATGTATCTTATTTAAAAAAACGTTCAATTTCAACACCCTACAGTTTCATAGGATGAGCTTCTATACATTAATAAAAAATAGATTTTATACAATCCAAAACAATATGCAAATAGAAAAGAAGGTATTAAATATAAACCCAAGATTTAGTTTTATTAATGAATAAATACAACCGAGGAAATAGTGAAAACATAAGGCACTTAACAGCTTTATTTATAACACCTATGCAATATTATAAGAATTTGTTTTGGACAGAGAATAAGCATAACAAAAATTCGGCTGTTGAAAGTTACTCCAATTTGGATAACCTTTTTTATGGCATAAGAATGCAATAAAATGAATGTATCTAAACATAACTAACAGCCACAAATACATAAATTTGTTATTTAATTTACAATAAAATATATTCATGCAATGTATGTTAAAAAATTTAAAGAGCTGACAATTAAAAGAAAACAAACGCAGTTGCTTACAAGCAAACTGTTATTTCTTTTTGCTCTTTCCAGTATGACTTGAACGAAATTCAACTGCTAAAACTTTCATTTTCAGATCTAGAATATTATAAACAATGGTAAATGTAGCATGACATGAAAATGATTGAAAAACTCGATGTCATGTCAAATGCCGGCTTCGATCGATTTTTCCGCCCAAAACAGAGCAACTGCAGAATGATCGAAAGTGTTTCGCAACGTTTATGACGTCATAAAATTAGTCGGCCAACCCTTGAGTTTCAAACAAGTTCTTTTAGTAACCTCTTATGTATAAGATAGATAAATATATATTTTATTTAAAGTAAAATGATATCTTAATGTTTTAACTTATGTATTTTTGTTTACTAAAATATTTTCCTCCATATTTCTTCTGATGCCATTTTTTTTCATGAAAAGTTAGTTTTATCGTTCCTATTTTTTAAATTGCTTTTCATTCCCATCCTAAATACAGGAATGAATAATAAAATGTAACTCATTTATCGAATTATTGTTATTTGAGATTTATTGTTACTAAGCTTTTATAAGAAAAAGTACTGTAGTAGTAAAGTAAATCCTTCTTTAATGCTGGTGCTGCTATCTAGTGTGAGAAACATGCACCAGATCATGAAATTATCGGTAAGTCGATTATACATACTCCTCGTACAGTGTTACAGTGTCTAGAACTAATAGTGTGCCGACCGCCTATACCTCCCAATGCTGGGAGATGTTCCTGAAAAGCCGCCTCCGCCAGACGGCGTTGGTCTCGAATAAGCGGTTTAAAGCGGAGGAGTTAACATTGAAACAAATGGGAATTTATTGCAAATGAAATGACTGATATCTTTCGAAATAACTGAAGAATTTGTGTGAAATTGGGTGTGATTATTGTAAGTGGTATACACAAAAAGTCATTTGATTTTCAGAGAGATTGAGCTAGGGATATATTCTTATTTTTAAAATTTTATTTAACTTGATCTGGTGTTCGTTCAAACATTTGAGGTCCAAAATAATCAGGTTCATTTATCATAGTAACGTGAAATTCGTTATGACGTTTCCTCTTGTGGTACATTTCAGTTCTTTCGATTTTGAAGCATATCGGGCTAGCCCGTCCTGGGCCCGCCATAGGACATTACCTGGTTTTAGAGAATATCTCGAAAATCAAGAACGTTGGAAATCTAAGTTTAATATATCGTTTTCTTTTGGGGTGTATTTTAATTCTTTCAATTTTCAACCGTACCGGGATAACCCGTCTTAGAAACTCACCCGATTTTGCGGTATAACTCGAGAACAGGTGTATCTAAAAATTCGAAGTTTAGAACATCCTTGCCATTTGCTGTATATTTTAACTCTTTGGATAAAAATTTTATCGGGCTAGCCCGTCCTGAGTTCAACAAAAGGAATATATCGTTTTTTGAGAATAACTAAAAATTCGGAGCATCTAGAATGTATAAATTTAATGTGACATTGTCCTTTGGGGTATATTACATTTCACCGCATTTCGAATCGTATCGGGTTAGCCCGTCTTGGGCCTACCATAGAAATTTACTCGCTTTTAAAAAATAAATCGATCAATCGGAGTAGCTGAAAAATATAAATTTAGTATATCATTTCCGTTTGGATGGATTTTAATTTAGATTTTGAAGCTCGTCGGGCTAGCCCGTCTTGGATCCGCTGAAGAATGCATTCGTTTTTGAAAAATAAGACGAGAACCGAAGTAGCTAAAAATTCCAGATTTAACATGTCGTTGGCTTTTGGGGTATATCTAAGTTTCTTCGGATTTGAACTTTATCGGGGTAGTCCGTCCTGGGCCCGACATAGGAATGCACCCGTTTTTTAGAATACCTGGAAAATCGGGGAAACTAGAAAATATAAATTTAGTACATCCTTATCTTTTGGGGAATATTTTAATTCCTTTGTTTTTGAACCGTATCGGGCCAACCCGTTTTGGGGCCGACTTAGAAATTCACTTTTTTAGTGGAATAATTCTAGAACCGGAGTATCAAAAAGTTTCAAGTTTAGAATGTCGTTGTCATTTGCGGTATGTGTAAGCTCATTGGATTTAAAACCTGATCGGGCTAGCCCGTCCCGATCCCAACAAAAAGAGTGTACTCGTTTTTTAAGAATAACTCCAAAACTGTAGCAGCTAGAATATCTAAATTTAGTATATCATTGTCTTTTAGGGTATATTTTATTTCTTTGGATTTTGAACCTTATCAGACTCGCCCGTCTTGGGCCCGACATAGTGGTAATGTACTCATTTTTCGAGAATCACTCGTAAATTGGAGCAGCTAAAAAATCTAAATTTAGTATATCAATTTCTTTTGGGGTTTATCATAATTTATAATTTGAACCTCATCGTCTTGAGTCCGTCTTAGGAATGCGATCGTGTTTGATGAATAACTCGAGAACCGGAGTAGCTAAAAATTCCAAGTTTAGCATGCTATTGTCTTTTGTGATATATTTCATTTTTTCGAATTTGAACTTCATTCAGCTAGCTCGTGCTGTGCCTGCTATAGGAATAGACTCATTTTTTTTAGAATAACCCGAAAACTGGAGCAGATAGAAAATCCAAATTTAGTATATTAATTCCATTTCGGGTAGAATTTAATATTTTCGGCGTATATATAATTATAATTAGTGGCGTAGGGATGTGAGATAGGATGTGTGGTAAAAAACCTCATTTGCCGAACAATTACTTTAGTTCTCAAAATTGTCACCATTTAAAAAAAAATGAATTTTGTACTATAAGCTCCATTCGATCATCGACCCCCTTGTGTCCTAAATACATAGTTACATCCATATGCAAATGAGCTAAGAAGTGCGAAATTTGTCCACGGATGTTGGGTTGGTGCACTGGGAGTACGAGTGAAGGTTACGGTTCTGCGTGATCTGACGAAGAAGGTTTTATGCCTTCGAAACCGGTCGATATTAGTATTTTGAGTGGTATTCTGCTTTTTACGAAGATAATTTTATTTCTTTAGCAGAAATTTGGACCACACGTATTGATTTTGTTTACTTGAAATTGAAATTTTTCAATAATTTTTAAAAGCATTATATGAATAACTTGAACGAATGCTTTGAAACCAAACTTTTGTTTTGCATTTTGATACATATTACCATGTAAACCTAAAAAAAGAATGTATGAGAATGTCTGGCAAATATTTTGTTTTATCTCATATGTTCGGCTACTAGGAAAAATGCCTGTGGGTGGCCCTGTGAATTTGGAAGAAAAACATGAAACACCATTGCCGCTTGAACATTAGAACAAGGTGGGGGCTGCCTACAAGTGTGTCTCTTTGTACGGTGAAAGATAGCGCTGATAAGAATTTCGATTGAGGGTGGACATGTTATCGACCGCTATTTTATTTCGACAGGCGCGTCTCCTTTACATACGTTTCCGCAAGTTGCCACATCTGTTACACGAACAATGCTCAAAAGATCCGCAAATCAGCGGGGGCTCTGGAAATGGGTAGAACACCAGGGAAGGGCATTTTGTACTGCCTTCAGGCGGGGCCGGCGGAATTTCTTCTTGCAGTTTGAGAAGCAGAACTAATCCCGCCGGCCCCGCTTCAGGGTGGCCTCTAGATACAATAGGAAGTATCTCATTAGCACATTGGTCATCTGAGATCGAATTTGTTTTACTAAGAACCGTCACATGTACAATATTCTTTTTCGTTCTAAGATTGGACAGGATGGACCCACTCAGAAAGAAAGATTTTTCGAAATTGTAAGCAGCAAGCTTTCACTCATTTGATGTTTGTTGTAACTGACGTTGAAAATCTATATTTGGATTAAAAAGGGCTGTTTTTATAGCTGTACCATTATCGCCTTTTCTGTGTAAAATTGCCTAGAAAAATTTATTAATTCGATTCATCCAGCATATTACTTTATTTTGCATTTCGACGAATAGGCTAAAAAATCGCTTAACATTTCATAATCTGCGAATTTCAGCATCCAAAAATCCCATCACAAGACTTTTCTTTCTATTATACTGTGTAGTACGAATCACTATATTACTATGAATCTTTAAAGTGCACCGTGGACTGGTTTCGCATTATTTAATTCTCTTGCATATAAGCGTAGCCAAGATCTAGGATAAGGGAGGGTCGACGATCGAATGTGGGTTTACACAACAGTACAAAATACTTTCTCAAATATAATCCCCAAGGAGAACTAATGTAATTGTTTAATTGTTTGGTAAATGATAATTTTTCTCCAATTTTCGAGTTATTTTCCAAAAACGAATGCATTCCAAAACATTTTTTAGCTACTCCGACTGATCGAGTTATTCTTGAAAAGCGAGTAAATTTCTATGGCGATCCAAGGCGGGCTAGCCCGATAAGGTTCGAAATGCGATGAAATATAATATACCACAAAAGACAATGATATATTAAATTTAGACATTCTAGATGCTCCGAATTTTGAGTTATTCTCAAAAAACGATATATTCCTCTTGTTGGGCTCAGGACGGGCTAGCCCGATAAGATTTTTAATCCAAAGAGTTAAAATATACAGCAAATGACAAGCATATGCTAAACTTAGAATTTTTAGATACACCTGTTCTCGAGTTATACCAAAAAGTAAAGTCATATGGCGGGCCCAGGACGGGTTAGCCCGATAAGCTTCAAAATCGAAAGACTTGAAATGTACCACAAGAGAAAACGTCATACCGAATTTCACGTTACTGTGATGAATGAATTTGATTATTTTGGATCTCAAATGTTTGAACGACCACAGATAAAGCTAAATAAAATTTTTAAAATATGGATATATCCCTAGGTCAATCTCTCTGAAAATCAAATGGCTTTTTGTGTATACCACTTGCAATAATTACACCAAATTTCAGACAAATTCTTCAATTATTTCCAAAGATATCAATCATTTCGTTTGAATTAAATTCCCATTAGTTTCAATGTTAACTCCTCCGCTTTAGACCGCTTATTCGAGACCAACACTGTCTGGCGGAGGCGGTTTTTAGAGAACTTGTTTTTCGCCTCGGTCGGCACACTATCCCTTCTAGCCACTGTACTCCTCTGGATTGAACATGTGAACATACTAGTTTGAGAATTCTAGGTGTCGCTTATAATGTTAGTAAAGTCTCATTTGTTTTCATTTGACACAAAAGGAGCGCACAGTGTTTACAATATGTATTTTTGATTACCTGTAAATTAAAGTTCCCTAATTATAAGTAGAAGTAATAAGTATATTTTCTTAGTTGCAGAACAGAATACAGAATATATGGTGACAAAAATAAACGTGAATACCGGAGGAATGTTTATGGGGGTGGGGGGGGGGGGGTCCACCCCCCTTCCTCGAAATTGAAAAGTTTAAAAATGCGTCCTAAACACACATGTGGTAAAAAAAAAAATCTACTGAATCCCCATTCAGTTTATTGTTCCGAAATCCTTGAACTAAAAATACAACCCGCTTTAACCTCCAATAAAAAAAAAGTAATAATAATAAAAAGAAATTATGGAGATTTAAATAGAAATTAAGAATTAAAAAAAAAGTGCTCCGGCTACGGCAATAAGAGGGAAATTCTCAAGGTTATTATATCTAAAACAATTCTCCTACTGCAGTAAATCCTGAAGACTCCAAATTTGGAAAAATTCCGGTTTCTGAAGCTATCAGAAGAAGTTAAGATCAAAAGTCAATTATTTAGAAACTAGAAGTCTACCCAAGTTAATTTAAAATATTTACCCGGCCAGAAAATATAAAGATTTGATTTGGCAAAGCCCAAGAATTTTTCAAAAAAATTCACCCGAACCTGCCCCATTCCGAAAGCACTCAAAGTCAGCTCCAGCGCGGCCAGGTAAAGATTTTTTTTTTTTTTTTTGCAATACATTGAAGCCTGTTGACTCGTATGATAATGCAAATTAGCATTATTATTTGCACACAAGTTATATTACATTACATCTTAAATAATAAAAGGCAATGTCTGTCTGTCTTATACACTATAGGCTCAGCGACCGTGCGTCGCAGAGCTACGAAATTTGGCAATCGGAGATCCGGGGGGGGGGGGGTGACACTTAAAGACCGATTTTAAAAATTTGAAGTATTTTCTTTTTGTATTTAATGTTTTATGCGATTTCGACCGTTTTTTCCCCTTTTTCTCCACTATCCAGACGTCGTCGAAAAAAACAAATCACACGACCAGAAAGAGTAGACAATTACGAGTAAAAATATATCAGTTTTAAATCTCAGGGACAAATTCTAATATTTTTTGAAGTTTTTAAAACAAAAGTCACTTTCGGCTCAAAAAAACGAACTTTCGGTTTTAAATCCTCGCGTCGGGAAAAGTACCGACAATTTCGACTAATAATTTACATTTTTAGAAAGCTCAAAGATCAGGCTTTCTTACAAGTCCAATCTAGTCAAGAAATAAGAAAAAGTAGCCGCACGATCCGGATTTTAAAGAAGTAATGATTTTCAATTTCCCACCCAAACCGCGAAAGTAGGGATAGATTTTTCACCCACATGAGCGCGTAGACGCACGGTGTTTCTATGGTGGAGGGGAGATGGGCGAGGATAAGACTCCTCTATACAAAGAATTTCTAACCGTATGCTCTATATACATTAGTAGTAGAGGAGCTCTAGTTCTGACCTTCGACCAGAGATATAGGTAGACTGCGCATTGCTATTCAGAAGAGATTGAAAACATGACCACTGCATGTATCACGTGACTTATGGTCGAACACTCCCAGACTTGGCGACTCAGTAAAACTTTATTTTTAATAAAATACTTTTATTTTTGTACAAACTGAAGTGCAAAATTGCCTCAATGCCAATACTCAACTTTAGAAATATAGCTGAGCATTATACAATTGCAACTATTCAAAATCTTGAATATTATTCCCAGATTATGCAACAGTTACTTTATATTCCTTGGACCCCCCCCCCCTCCCCCCCCCCCATAAAAAAATGGTGCTATAAAATTTTTTTTTTTCACTGGAGTAAAACAGTGCTGAATACCGCTTACGTTTCTGATGTATTCCAAAATACATATTGGTTAGGTCCTAACTGATCAAGTTCTATTAATCACAGTAACATGAAATTTGGCATGTCGTTTTCTTTTGTGATATATTTTAATTTTCTAGCTAGAAGGTCCAAATTTAGTATTTCGTTGTCTTTTACGGTACATATTGATTTCTTAGATTTTGAACCTTATCGGGCTAGCCCGTTCTGGGCCCGCCATATAAATATACTCATAATTCTGGAATAACTCGAGATCCGTTGTATCTAGAAAGGTTATATCATATTTAGCATATGATTATATTTCGTGGTATATTTTAATTCATTGGATTTTGAATTATCGGAGCAATTAAATTCATTGCTTTTATCCCAGCCCGTCCAGGAAAAAAAGCGCCGCTTTAAAAGTGCCGCTAAAATTATTTTCTTACTTCAGTAAAACTTTTTTTTTAATAAAATACTTTTATTTTTGTACAAACTGAAGTGCAAAATTGTCTCAATGCCAATACTCAACTTTAGAAATATAGCTGAGCATTATACAATTGTAACTATTCAAAATTTTGAATATTATTCCCAGATTATGCAACAGTTACTTTATATTCCTTGAAACGCCCCCCCCCCCCCTCCCCAATAATAAAAAAAATGCTTTTAAAAATATTTGGACACAATGTTATTATAATAAATCAAAATGCTGCTTGCAAGGCATTAACTTGCAAAAGTTAATGACTTAAACTTTCTAATAAAATGGCTTTATTAGTTCATATTTATCAATAGAACAACACCCTGTTAAATGCAGGAAAGGAGTGGGGAATGAATAAACATTTTAAACACAATTTTGAAACATTTTCACACTCAGTTCCTCACTGATCAAAAATATTATTACTTTGACATCATTAAAAGGATCAAAGAACGAAGTTTCAAAGAGCTAAATAGAATCTATAGGACAATAATTTCTTCATATTTACAATTATTTTTAATTTTTTAAATATGTGTTATGAAATTTCTTATATTTATTTGTTGCTTCCCAAAATTTAATATTTTCACAATTCCAATTTTTAACATAATGGAATGATATCTTCGCATTCTAATTTTAAAAAAGGTATTACTTTGAATCTTTTATGAATTTACCCGGCGATTCATTATATATGTTTTTTTAATTATTTCAAATCTCATTCTTTGCTTTACATATTCATCAGACAGTGAGACACTTTAAATTACTTCATTTTTAAGATATGGAAAAAAGCCAAAGTTGAAAACATAAATCAGTTTTGTTCCCAAGTTTCTGTAAAAACATCCTCATCCCATCACCGACTTTTAAAAAAATTCCAGCCTTTATAGAACACTAGGCATAGCAAATAATTGTTTAAAATGACTAAACGTTAACTTTTTTTTCATTTAGCATACTTTGATGCAATTTAGCATATTTTGCACAATTTAGCATATTTTAATGCTTAAAACTTTTCTCTTTTCAGTTGTGTTTCCCAGATCTTTCTTCATCTTTGGGAAACTAATAAAAATAATAGATTAGCTAACATTTTAATAAAAGTTTTAACTACACAAAAACTGAAGTGACAAATATTTTAGTAAATTTTATTGCACTTATCATAGCTAAATATTAGGAATATTATATGGTTACTTTATACATTTCATAATCACAAAAAAATTTTCAAATCACATTTTAATTGCTCAATTTCATTTGATACATTACATATACAGTTAAGGATTTTTCTGAAATTTTTAAAGAGTATTTTTTAATGTACATACAAAGACAGTTAACACTAAAAGAAAGTGTAAAAAGTAATCGTTTCTGTTACAATTCTCAAGAAAAAATTATATTTACGGTCATATACTGTATTTATTTTTTTAAGTCTGGAAAAATATAGCTCAGCAAAAAAAAAAAATCTGATGTGGGCAGCACATGACTTTCCCTGCAGACTTATATTCACGTTCTCTTTATTTCAATTAAATTTAATTCACTTTTAATTCAATTTTCGTTCTCATTCGGTAACCGGACTTATTTTCAAAGATGGCGTAGAGAAAATACGAAAAATTAAAATATCTCGAGAACGGCTAGACCTAATGTAATGCGGTTGGTCTTATTCTTTTCGTCGTTAAAAATCACGTATTAAACGAGCTTTTAATGGATATATTTGAGTATACCTAGTTCTTTAGTTTAGATTTTGGCGATTTTTGCGGGCCATTTTGCAAAAAAAGGCAGGTTACTTTTTTCGAATCGTACCATGATCTAATCAGCACCAGGGTAACCCACAAGTGACATATCTACCGAATTTTGTGAAATTCGGTTCATTAGTTTTTCAGTTAGAGTGGATACAAGCTTTTGCGGGACATTTCGCAAAAAAAGGCGGGTTCTTTTATCCCGAATCGTACCCAAAACTAATCAGCACCAGATTCGCCCAGAAGTGATTTACCTACCAAATTTTATGAAATTCGGTCAATTACTTTTTTAGTTACAGTGGATACAAAATCTGCACAGACAGACACACAGACACACAGACGTCACTCTAAAAATAGTTGTTTCGTATTCTAGAGGTCTCGAAACGTATAGATCCGTCGAAAACTCGAGTTGTGATTTTCGGTATGATTTCAGTACTTTCCCTATACATTACGATGTATTGCAGGGAAAGTAAAAATCTGATGTGGGCAGCACATGACTTTCCCTGGAGTCTTATATTCACGTTCTATTTATTTAAATTAAATTTAATTAATTTTTAATTCAATTTTCGTTCTCATTTGAAAACAGGACTTATTTTCAAAAATGGTGTAGGAAAAATACGATAAACTAAAATATCTCGAGAACGGCTAGTCCTAGTGTAATGGGGTTGGTCTTATTCTTTTCTTCGCTAAATATTACGTATTAAACAAGCATTTAATGGCTATATTTGAGCATACGTAGTTGTTAAGTTTAGATTTTGATGATTTTTGCGGGCCATTTTGCAAAAAAAGGCAGGTTATTTTTTTTCGAATTATACCAAAATCTAATCAGCACCAGGGTGGCCTACAAGCGACTTATCTACCAAATTTTGTGAAATTCGGTCCATTAGTTTTTCAGTTAGAGTGGATACAAGCTTTTGCGTTCCATTTTGCAAAAAAAGGCGGGTTCTTTTAACCCGAGTCATACCCAAAACTAATCAGCACCAGATTCGTGCACAAGTGACTTACCTACCGAATTTTATGAAATTCGGTCAATTAGTTTTTTAGTTAGAGTGGATACAAAATCTGCACAGACAGACAGACAGACACACACACAGACGTCACGCTAAAAATAGTTTTTTCGTATTCTAGAGGTCTCGAAACGTGTAGATCCGTCGAAAACTCGAATTGCGATTTTCGACATGATTCCAATACTTTCCCTATACATTACCATGTATTGCAGGGAAAGTAAAATCAATTTTAAATGTGTATTTACTGATATTTATATAAATTTCTTGAGAGTTATTAATCATTTCATAGCATTATATGGCAAGAAAACATTGTCAGGAGAAAAGAGTATGAAAATGTAAACAATCCAAGTTGGCGTAAAAAAATATCGCCAAGAGAGAAATCTAGGCGTATTAAAAGTTTCACTTTAATTTTATTTTTTTTCTTCTAATTTTAAGCATTTATAGAGGTACAGTTTATGAAAGTACACAAACATATATAAAATATTTTATTTTAAAAATAATTACAAGGCTATACATTATTTACAAAGCCAGAAAATCTACTTTTATTATTGGACGGCATGGTCGTACATGCCAATTAACTCTTTATTTTATATAAAATATGTTTTAAAATGAATGGAAACGACTTACCTGTGAAACGTAGTCTCTCCACCTTTGTTTTGATTAAAAGTAAAAGCAAACGGGCGATGTGACTTCTAGCTTTCGGAAACGTAATGCAATTGCAATGGAAGGAGAGATGCGCAAGAAAATATGCGCGTAAGGGAGTGCCTAAGTCATGTGACTTAGTTCAGTGGTCAAGGAAAGGTTGCCATAAGTCTCTCTACCTATATTTCACCTCCATGGTTCTGACGAGGTTGCGTTAGATACGCATAGAGAAATAGAATGGAACATTCGATATTTGTGCCTGCCAAATAAAGAATGTACGTCGTTAACCTAAAACAAACCATCCATTTTATTTGAAGAAATTATTTATCCATTTTATTTGAAGAAATTATTATTTTCGAAATGAGTTACATTTCATTTTAAATTTCAATTTGCTTGAAATGCATTTATTAATTTGTTAAAAACGTCATTTTTTTCTTACATCTCAACCCAAACCTTTCACTTTGTTGTGTTAGCAGTTGGGTTTTGATTGAAGATGCTTATTCGTGTCAAGATACTTTACTTCATTATTGTTCTTTAAAGAACATATAAACTTCTCTTTCTCTTTTTATATTATACGTATTTTATATTATACGTTTTTTACGTATTAAGTGTATTTAAGTGTTTATAGTGTATTTCATTTATTGTGTTTATAGTGTATTGTTCTTATTTAAACAGGGGCTATTTTCGACTTCTATTCTAAAATTGTATTTAGATTTTTGTTTAATTTGTAAACATTCTATTCAGTTTATTTTAACAGTTTTAAATTTCTTTTTCGCTGAGCAGCATCGTTAAAGCAGCATCGTTAAAGCAGCATCGTTATTTCTTAAATACTAAATTCACATTCAACAACATCAGTCTCAAAAATACTTTCATGTCATTTGCGATGCAGTACTAAAAATGCAGACAAACGGATACAATTTCATTTATGTAAAATAAATAATGGGGTTGGTCTTATTCTTTTCGTCGTTAAACATTACGTATTAAACGGGCATTTAATGGATATATCTAAGTATACCAAGTTGTTTAGTTTAGATTTTGAAGATTTTTGCGGGCCGTTTTGCAAAAAAAGGCAGGTTATTTTTTTCCGAATCGTACCAAAATCTAATCAGCACCAGAGTGACCTATACGTGACTCATCTACCGAATTTTGTGAAATTCGGTTCATTAGTTTTTCAGCTAGAGTGGATACAAGCTTTTGCGGGCCATTTCGCAAAAAAAGGCGGGTTATTTTATTCCGAATCGTACCCAAAAGTAATCAGCACTAGCCCCGGCCACAAGTGACTTACCTACCAAATTTTGTGAAATTCGGTCGATTAGTTTTTTAGTTACAGTGGATACAAAATCTGCACAGACAGACAGACAGACACACAGACAGACACACAGACAGACAGACAGACAGACAGACAGACACACAGACACACGCACAGACGTCACGCTAAAAATGGTTTTTCCGTATTCTACAGGTCTCGAAACGTGTAGATCCGTCGAAAACTCGAGTTGTGATTTTCGGCATGATTCCAATACTTTCCCTATACATTACCATGTATTGCAGGGAAAGTAATACATTACCATGTATTGCAGGGAAAGTAAAAATAGAGGAGCATATCTCTATAAAAAACATAGGAGCAGCTGACCCGGCTGTGAGTACACATCTTATGAATCCCTTTCCTAGGGTTACAGGTACAGAAATTCTGAGAATCTCACAGATCACAAACAATAGAATAAATTCACTTTACAAATCAATTTTCAAGACACCCCCCCCCCTCCCCTTGAAGATTATTTTTCATCTTAAAATTCCATTATCAGTTTTAACGTCATTAAACTAAAACAAATTTTGTTAACTCCACGGGGTTATGGCGCCAGCGAGTTTGCCACGGTCAGAATTTTTAAGGGTAGCGAACAGGCTGGTCGCCGAAGGCGGTTAGTATAGTAATAAATTAAAAAGAACCCAAATTTGAAAAATCTGTACAAATCAAGAATGACCATTATTATAAAGTGAGTTTTTATTTATCATTTTGGTTTGATAATATCAAAGATTAAATGAGAAAACGGCTCTTCACTAAGATTATGTGTAAAAAAATGCTTTATTCACCTATCTAAGTTATCAGTGAACAATGCAATGCCCCTTTTGTTAGAGCTCATCAGCATCAAATATTCTTCACGGTAGAAAAACAAACATGTCATATGCCACAATTGTTAGTGTTTTAAAAAATATTTCGATGCGATTAAACTTTCTATACATAGATATTATTTTCTTTGATTATGAGATAGTTATGAATATTTTTATTATAATTTTAATAATTTTAAATTGAAAGTGATAACTGTGAAGAATACAAATATGAATAATTCATGGACAAAAATTTATCTTTTCCATATATTAATTTTAACTTATAACAGTTTGCTCAAATAAATTTCCATTCAATATTTGTTATCGAAAGGAAATCAACGGAACTGTGCTTTAATTTAAGAATAGAATGTATTTAATTTTGATAATTTAGAAACATTCGGAATCTAATAATTGAAATTAAAATCGCAGAAGAATGGATTTCACATTTTCATCACCAGTTAAATAATCGCAGTACAAAAGCGATTATACTGTTCTGCGATAAATTAAAAAATCTGATGTGGGCAGCACATGAATTTCCCTGCAGATTTATTTATATCAAGTTTTTTTTTATTTTAATTGAATTTAATTCACTTTTAATTCAATTTTCGTTCTTATTTGGTAACTGGACTTATTTTCAAAGGCGGCGTAGAGAAAATAGGAAAAAACTTAAATATCTCGAGAACGGCTAGTCCTAGTGTAATGGGGTTGGTCTTATTGTTTTCTTCGTTAAAAATTACGTATAAAACAAGCATGTAATGGATATATTTGAGCATACGTAGTTCTTTATTTTAGATTTTGACGATTTTTGCTGGCCAATTTGCAAAAAAAGGCTGGTTATTTCTTTCCGAAGCGTATACCAAAATCTAATCAACACCAAAGTAACCCACAAGCGACTTATCTACCAAAATTTGTGAAATTCGGTCCATTAGTTTTTCAACTGGAGTGGATATAGGCTTTTGTGGACCATTTCGCAAAAAAAGGGGGGGGGGGTTCTTTTATCCCGAATCGTACCCAAAACTAATCAGCACCAGATTCGCCGACAAGTGACTTACCTACTAAATTTTATGAAATTCGGTCAATTAGTTTTTTAGTTAGAGTGGATACAAAATCTGCACAGACACACAGACAGACATACACACAGACGTATACCAAAATCGCCGTATACCAAAATCTAATCAACACCAAAGTAACCCACAAGCGACTTATCTACCAAAATTTGTGAAATTCGGTCCATTAGTTTTTCAACTGGAGTGGATATAGGCTTTTGTGGACCATTTCGCAAAAAAGGGGGGGGGGGTTCTTTTATCCCGAATCGTACCCAAAACTAATCAGCACCAGATTCGCCGACAAGTGACTTACCTACTAAATTTTATGAAATTCGGTCAATTAGTTTTTTAGTTAGAGTGGATACAAAATCTGCACAGACACACAGACAGACATACACACAGACGTCTCGCTAAAAATAGTTTTTTGTATTCTAAAGGTCTCGAAACACGTAGATCCGCTGAAAACTCGAGTTGCGATTTTCGGCATGATTCCAATACTTTCCCTATACATTACCATGTATTGCAGAAAAGTAAAAATATAACAAATTACAACTCGCACCTGACCAATGATAATAACCGATTGATCGTTTCCCCAAAAATTAAATTTGTAATGTATTTCTTCCCTATTAAATTTATAAATCACATGATGTTACAAAACATGACATCTGGTACATAGGCATCGTATAGTTATTTTGCTGCATACAAGCCGCATATTTTCTGTTACTGTAGTTTCAAACAACTTGAATGTTGCGAAGAGCAATGTTTTATTTTGACTTCGAAATGTTGTCGAATAAATAAGTCTTCAATTTTGTATATACAATTATAATTTTTCTGTATCCTGTTTTAATTTACCCATTTGCGTTCTCCGTACAGAGCAAATTTTTATTACTTAATATGGGATAAGGAAACTTTTATCCGCTAATGGAAAATGTTGTTCCATAAGTAATTTCAAAATTTCTGTTTCAATTTTGATCTACTTTTTTTATTTATTTTGATCCGGCCCAACCCGATCCAAATTTAATAGAAACGTGGCCCGAGTCTGGTCCGTGGGTCAGGTCAAGCACAAATCCACAAACCTGGTCTGAACCCGTGCAGATCTCTAACTTAGATCCCTTGAGATTGATGTTTAAAACTGACCCCCAAAATTAAATTTAAAAATACGCCATTAGTGAATACGTAGAAATAGTCTTTATTGTTTGAGCTTTAGTTTGCACTGATATTTTTTTTCCTTTTGTAAAATTAACAGTTTAAATAAATGTTTTTTTAATTCAACATGGGCTTTTTGCCATAGAAATACATCAATGCAGTTAGACTTATATTATCCCAGCGCCACCTGAATTATTGTCTCACACAGTCTTGGTGTATTCCCGATGTGGGTTTTTATTCCTTACCTTTGAATCCATGTATCAGATTATTGCCTTCATTTAGTTCATAATTTTGTCACTCAGTACTCCTTTTACTGGCAGGGGAGTGATGTAGCGGCTAAATGACATGTTTTCAAATAATAATTTCTCAAATTTTCTTTTAGGCAATACACGACTTTAGTTTGAATGATAACTAGTATAGTTGTAATTTAAAAAAAAATAAAAAATAAGGAGTTTGTTTATAAAATAACAAGAAAGATCAATCATGCATAAAGCATTGATTATGAAACATTTTCCAACTTCAATGCAATTTTTTTAAACATCTCTAAAATGCGATACCTTCCTCGGTAATATTTTTAAAATTATCATAATGCTATAATAATTTATTATATTTGAAAACTTTTTCGAAAGCAAATGAACTTTATTCAAATGACGTCAACGAAATATAAATCGCCTGGCTCTCTATATAAACATTTTATTCATTTTATTCAACAGCATTTTATTCATAAACTTTTTTCCATTCCTTTCATTCATCACAATACTACTACAATAAGTTAATTTATTTAAAAACTTAAAACCATGGAGGTACAAGTAATTTAACGCTATGCTTAAAACTTCATCGAAAAAATCGTCTGCGTCTCTATGTAAAATCAATGAATATTTCATTCATATCAGCTATAATGCAGATTCCATGAGCTAAGTAATTTTGCGTTAAAGAAATGTAGGAATTCTTATACAACTCATTCTACATCTTTTGGTGTTTATATTCTCCATAAGGGAAAATTAGGCTTCGTTGTAGATATAATCAAAGTTTGATGATCTTTTAACTTCAAATATATTGTAATTGCGTTGTTTCAGAATGTAGATGCACAGAATTTAAGCAAAAATAAAGAGGTTTTAGGACGGATACAACACTAAATATAAATTAAAAGGAACTTTAAAAATCATGGTTTTGACACAAGATGGATGCCATATTTTATTTTGAAGCTATTCTATTATTTATTATCATTTTATTCAAATTCTACTTTTTCCTGATTTTAATTTATGTTCCAAACTTCTCAACTTTCATTCCGAAGAATCGCATACTCATGATTGGCCAGATCTATAAGAAGGGTAGGCTTTAGATTTACTTCTCTGCCATTCTGACGAATTCGCGCGCGTGTTTGTTCTGATCGTCCATGGAAGGTAGCATCGAGATTCATAGCCTGCAATCTTGTGAGTATATATATTGTGTCGTACTTTCATCATCATAGGTTTAGATTGAAGTCAGTTTAGTAATAAGTTAGGTTTGAAGTTTATTGTAGATTAATATGTCATGTCTCGGGTAGAATTTATAATGCTAGCGTTGTAATTAATTTGTATATAGGTTTGTAATATATATGTGTTTTGAGTTCCTAGAGAAGTTAGCTGCAACTAAATTTGTTTATTTGTTAAATGTCGTGATTCCTTCGTCGAATTCTAGTTATTAGGTTACTGGAAATTTTATACTAGCTTGAAGTCAATTCAGGAATTAGAAGGGTACTTTATAAAAGTAAGAAAAAAAAAATTCAAAATTTATTCTTAGGTATTTTTACCAATGTTAAAAATCTGATGTGGGCAGCACATGACTTTCCCTGCAGACTTGTATTAACGTTCTCTTTATTTTAATTAAATTTAATTCACTTTTAATTCAATTTTCTTTCTCATTTGATAACTGAACTTATTTTCAAAGGTGGCGTAGAGAAAATACGAAAAAACTAAAATATCTCGAGAACGGCTAGTCCTAATGTAATGAAGTTGGTCTTATTCTTTTTTTCGTTAAAAATTACGTATTAAACAAGCATTTAATGGATATATTTGAGCATATGTAGTTTTTTATTTTAGATTTTGGCGATTTTTGCAGGCCATTTTGTAAAAAAAGGCAGGTTATTCTTTCCGAATCATACCAAAATCTAATGAGCACTAGGGTGTCCCACAAGCGACTTATGTACTGAATTTTGTGAAATTCAGTCCATTAGTTTTTTAGTTAGAGTGGATACAAACTTTTGCGAGACATTTCGCAAAAAAGGTAGGTTCTTTTATCCCGAATCGTACCCAAAACTAATCAACACCAGATTCGTCCATAAATGACTTACCTACCAAATTTTGTGAAATTCAGTCCATTAGTTTTTTTTAGTTAGAGTGGATACAAAATCTGCACAAACAGACACACAGACAGACACACGCACAGACGTCACGCTAAAAATAGTTGCTTCGTATTTTAGAAGTCTCGAAACGTGTAGATTCGTCGAAAACGCGTGTTGCGATTTTCAGCATGATTCCAATACTTTCCCTATACATTACCATGTATTGCAGGGAAAGTAAAAAAGTCAACAAATTTCTCTAAATTATTACTAAGTTAAAATCTTGTATTCAGAATACAATAGACAGTCTGACGGAAAAAATTCCATACACACTTTATAGTACACAAGAAATGAATAATGAAAAACTTGAAGTATTGATAACAAAACAAAATTTATGCATATATTTTCCCTACTAAATACGCACAAAAATGCTAGGGGTTCTAGGAATCCGGAACAGAATTATCGGCGGTTCAAAAACTGTCTCAGGAAGTTAGCGCCGCTGATTGTACCCAACCTACCCTACTCATACTCATATCATGTAGAATTACTTTATCAAATAAGCGTTCTGTCCGACTTGAGATATAGGTATAGACGCAGTGGCTGGAAAAACTACTTTATTATTGAAGTGATCTACGACTACAACTGCATTATGACAAATATAGTTAACTACAACTGCAAATACTTCTTTTAAAAAGTAGTGACTACAAACTACTTTATTATTGTAGTGATCTACAACTACGTTATGACAAATATAGTTAACTACAACTGCAAATACTTCTTTTAAAAAGTAGTGACTACAAACTACTTTTAAAATGTAGTCACTACATAACTACTTTTAGAAGACGAATTTTGCCACAGCTTTAAATAACAGAAAAAGTTGAGGATATCGGTACACTGTAGTAATTTAACATACTTATTCTGAATAATTAAAATTTACTGATTCCCAAATTTACTGATTAACTTACCAATTTTTACGCTTTTACCCACTTCTGAAAACAGTAAAATAAAAGTATAAACTTTAAAATCAAAGACAATTAAAAATCGGTTTAAAAGTCCTTTAATAAAATATCCTTTCCTCGATTACACGGCCAAACCGCTTTCGGGCATCACAATGCCTTTCATCAGTAGCTTCGGTACTGATGAAGGACATTGTGATGCCCGAAAGCGCTTTGGCCGTTGTTGTTGTTGAGACCCAAACCGTCCGACCTACCAGAAAGGTATAAGGTAACTGTTTGGATTGCCGGGAAGTGCCACCCAATTTAGACCGGAACTCAGTGGGGGAGGTATCTACAGGGACCGTACCCTCCTTCCCCTACCATCAACCTCTCGGAAGGACTTACGGACCCACATATTTAACGTGATCGTACTCCGCGTGAACACGGCGGCAGTTTTGGCAGTGGCGGTTATCGAACCTGGGCCTACCGAGTGCAATTCCCGCGCGCTAACCACTGGGCTACCGCGCCCAACGCTTTGGCCGTGTAATTTTTGTACGTCGAGGAAAGGAGATTTTATTAAAGGACTTTTAAACCTATTTTTGGTTGTCTTTGATTTTAAAGTTTAATTAAAGTTGACGTGTATCCATTTTATTTATTAAAAGTATAAAATAAAATAAAAGTAAATCATTTAAAAGCATATTTGTTCATTTTTAGTAGAATTTGCGTCTCAAAATTACAATCAGATAAGAAAAGGATTTTTAGGGACATAGCACATCTGAATATATCCATATAAAAAATCAACTTCATGACCTTCCTAACTCTGCAGCCATTCATGGTACAGAAGACTAAATTTCATACAAAAGAAGAAAGGGTGATCACATTATATGTAGAATGGCACCTTCTTTGCTTACTGAAGTAACGTTAAAAGTAGCGTCAAAACTCGATACATAGTGATTTATTGTATCGCGCCACTCACTACACTACTTATTTTTGAAAGTAACGCGTTACACTACAAACTACGAGAAAAAGTAGTGACTACTGTAGTTGTAGAGTGCTACTTCCGACCACTGGGTAGACGCGGGGCCATCGTGATGGCAGGCAGTTTTCTCTTCGAGAGAGAGAAGTTTTCTCTTAGAGAAGAGCAAACTGACTGCCATCACGATGGCCCCCGGTAGACGGCGCATTGCTATTGAGATTAACGTGGAGAAATGTTCAGTACTTTGAAATTGTTTTAAATTTAATTAATTAAATCAGTAATATTATTTTTAAGAGAAGCATTAATTATATTACTTATTAGTGGGAATGTTTAATATTAACGCATCAAAATTCTAGTAACAAATTGCAAACTAGTATAAAATCTGAGGTTTAAAAGTATACATTCAGGGTCGCGAATTGGTGTGTGTGTGGGGGGGGGGGAATTGCATGTTTACATGACAGTCACTATGCCATTTAATATTATAAAAGCGCAACTAGAATTTTTTCCCTATATCTCATCTCAATAGTTCTGTCCATGTCTGTCCGTTCTTTGCATTGAAAAATTCGCTGATGTGTTGACGTTGCTTGACTTTAAATTGGTATGGTCTTGTCAATACTAGATGTTTATTTTCCTTATACGTGAAAGAAAGAAGAATTAAAAGGCGTTCTAAAATAAATTGTAGGGAGATTTCAGTCTACTTAAAACAGGAAAAGTTTCCTCTTCATATGCTGTCTTAATAACTTAATTGTGTATGCCTTTGAAATCTGGTTCTGAGAATGAACTTTGACCTTTGAAAGGTAGTTTAAATTCAGTACGCGTATTGACGGTTTTAATAAAATAAAATAAATCTGCTGTGAACAGCACATGACTTTCCCTGCAAACTCAAATTCATTTCATCTTTATTTCATCAATAATTCATTAAATTGAGTTTAATTGCACTAACAGGCATAATTGATTGAAATTATACTAAATTTACATTTTTAATTCATCTTTCGTTTTCATATGGTAACTGGACTTATTCTGCAAACCGGCGCGTAGCAAAAATGTGAAAAAATTAAAATATCTCGAAAATGGCTAGTCATCGAGTAATTGGGTTGGTTTCATTCTTTTGATCGTCAAAAATTACATGTAAAACAAGCATTTAATTGGTGCATTTCAGTATCTCTTAATCTTTAATCTTTTATTTCAGATTTTGATGATTTTTGCGGACCATTTCGCGAAAAAAAAAAGTTTTTTCTTTCTTATATTTTACGCAACTCTGAATTAACAATTATCAATATCAATAGCATCCCCAATAATCAATATAGTACATATATTTAAATATTTTAATAATAAATTCATCAATTAGACGTTATTTTCATTAACTTGGCGTCATTTTTGCAATTTTGATAATATTTTCGTCAATGTGAGGACAAATATCGCCAAGTTGGCGATATTTAGAAGAGCATTTCTTATACATAATAAAAGGTATGTCCATCATATGACGGAATTAAAAATTTGCAAAATATTACATCCTATTTAGTGCCATTTTTATCAATTTGGCGATATTTTTATCAATTTGATGACTTTCTTTTCAATTTGGCAACAGTTTCGTCGATTTGGCAACATTTTAAAAGTCGCTAAGTTGGTGATATGCTGCCAAAATTCGTCGCTAGAATATTGTCAAGCGTTACAGACGGAGTCATATGGTAGAGTCTTATATTATTCCTAAAATATTGAATTTTAATCAATTAGTTGTCATTTTAATTGATTTAGCGTCATTGTTATTAATTTGGCGACATTTTTGTCTATTTGACGATATTTTGGTCAATTTGGCAACATTTAAAAACTCGCCACGATGGCGATATTCCGCCAAATTCGCCCCCAAAATTTCGCTAAGAAATGTTTATGGAGAAATAGGTTAGTCTTATGGTAGATAAACGACTAATGGCGTCAAATTACAAAGCTATTCCTCAAGTGTCTTCTCTCGTGAAAGGAAAAAGCTAGATCTATGAAAATGATGATAATAAATTTATCGCATAATATTACATATGAAAAGTAAATATTATTTCACAATAGTTAATATTATTTTTTAATTTCATGGGATTTTCTGATAAATTTATTTGAAAAATGTGCAATATCTCGAGAATGGTTCATGCGAGAGTTCTAAAATTTATGTCAATCGTTTTCTAATGGAAAATTACGTAAGAAATTATTATTTACATAACTTTATTGAAAGTTTTAATTTTTAATGATTTTTTTTAAATTTCATTTCGAAATTTAGGAGAGTTCTGAACATTTGATTGCGTGTAAAAACAATAGGCTTCCAGTATTCACTGATTGTGATTTTTGTACCAAATTTTGTTCTGATCGCTTGATTCGGTCGTGAGATATCGTCTCCACAGACTCACTGGCACACACACACATACTTTTACACATACAGACATAACTGCAAAAATGTTTGATTCGTGTTCAGGGATGCTTGAAACGTGCTCTCCCGTCGAAAACTCTATTTCGAATTTTCGACCCCGTCACAATACTTTCCTTATACTATATTATACTATGTATAATAAGGAAAGTAAAAGTGGGTTAATGGGTGCAATATCCAGCTTCGTTTTCAGAATCTGATGTCATCAGTAACATAAAGCTCCAGAATTCTCCATTCTTGTAAATAAGTTAACAAGAAAGATCAATCATGCTTAAAGCATTGATTATGAAACACTTTCCAACTTCAATGCAATTTTATTTAAACAAGTCTAAAATGCAATACATTCCTCGGTAATACTTTGAAACTTATCACAATACTGCATTAATTTATTATATTTGAAAACTTAAACCCTCATCGAAAAAAATGAACTTCATTCAAATGACGGCATTGAAATATAAATTGCCTGGTTTAAACATCTCTAAAATGTTATACATTCCTCGGTAATAGTTTTAGAATTATCATAATACTACGATAATTTATTATATTTGAAAACTTCTTCGAAAACAACTGAAATTAATTCAAATGACGTCATAGAAAAAATAACACGCCTGGATCTCTCTATAAAAACAGGATCTCATTCATAACTTTCTCCCATTCATTTCATTCATCACAATACTATAATAATTTATTTTATTTAAACATTTTGTTTAAGACCATGGAGCTACAAAAAATTAAACTCTATGCTTGAAACTTCATCGAAAAAAATCGTCCTTCTCTTTATGAAATCAATTAATATTTCATTCATATCAGCCATGCAGACTCCATGGACTAAATTATTTTGTGTTAAAAAAATACAGGAATTCTAATACAACTCATTCTATATATTTTGCTGTTTAAATTTTACATAGGTGAAAAATAGGCTTAGTTGTAGACTCAAGGACTCAAGGACGGGGTTAGTGGAGTGCCCAGGGGCTCTACCACCAACACATCGTAAATCAACCCGGGTACGTAATAACCGGTTATTCCGCACGTGAATCAAATTTTACGAAATGTGGTACCACGAAGTCTTATGAAGGTACGTAAAGTTATACGAAAGGTACGTAAAAACCCCTGGAAATTCCACCATCTAAGGAGACGGTGAAATCTGAATTACGTAGGAAAAAAGTCACAAATTCAAGATGTCTGCTATCGTGCCTATCATAACACTTGCTCTTTTAGAAGAGGAATCCAGACAAACTCTAATAAATCGAATTATTCGGCCAGAACGAATAAAATCTTTCCTATTGCCTGACAATGAATTTATTTCTCTGTTCCGACTAAATAAACATTTAGTGGCAGAACTAATGGAAGTACTACGCCCGGAACTTGAGCCAAGAACTTCAAGAAGAAATGTCCTCTCAGTGGAGACAAAAGTAAGTAATAATTTAATTTAAGTAATATATTAATTTAAGAATAATGCTGTGTTCATTTATCTTTACTTTTTTTTAAAAAGTCTTAATAAACGTATGTTTTCGGAAGGTTACCGCATGCTTGAAAGTTTGTTTACTTGTAAACGTGTAAAAATCTTTTTATTGCTGACCAATTTTAAAAATTTCAGGTTCTTTGTGCTCTTCGATTTTTTGCCACTGGATCCTATCAAAAATGTGTCGGAAATGACATAAATTTAAGTGTAAGCCAACAGAGTGTTAGCAACTGTGTCATAAAAGTATCAGAGGCTATAAACAACACTTTGTTGGAACAGTGTATAAAATTTCCTGTAGATAAAAAGTAAGTAATTCATAAATTATTTTCATTATAGATCGATATTTTGTGGAAATTAAATATTTTGAAGTTATCAATATTTTCTTACTCTGATCACTTATGTAGAAAAACTTAGTAAACAGTATCAGTAGATATTACAAAAACCGAAATCAAATAAGTAAATGCTTATTTGATTTATTTATTATTTTATATATAGGAAAGAGGTTTTTACCTTGTATTATAAAGTATACTTAACATGTAGATACTTGTAATTAATTTTGTTATTGTATTTAAATTGTTAAAATTTCTAGTTAGTTTTATTAATTTTTATCATTGAATCCATTTATGTAAACATATTTTACTTTTTAAAAATACTGTAGAATTTAGATGTACATGCATATCATGTAGATGCTTATACTTTCAAAATTTCAGTTAAGTTTGCTGATACTTTACAAAGAAATACAAATTTAAGGCATTTCATAGTGCCGTACATAATAATACTATGCTATTTTCTCATATATGATACTTAAAATTCTAAAGCAATTGTTTTAGCAATTTTTTTTTTATGCTGTATAATTAAAACATTTGCAAAACATATTCTTGCAAGATTCATTCATTCACATATGAGAATACATTTCATGTTTACTAACTGCACACAAAATATGTAATTGCCGAAACAGGTATACTCATTTTTTATCAAAACCAGAATTAGACATTTCCAATTCTTAGCCATAACATGTTTTCAAGTTAATCTGAATTATTATATTTTTACTTTTAGAGAACATGATATGCTGAAACAGGAGTTTATGGTGTATAGTGGTTTCCCAGGTGTTATAGGAGCTATTGATTGCACACATGTTGCAATCATAGCTCCTAGTGATAACAACAGCCAGAAAGAGAAAAATTATTTGAATAGAAAAAATTTTCATTCACTTAATGTTCAATTAGTAAGAAAATTTCTTATTATTAGACAATTTGTTTCAAGTCATTTTATTAGAGTAAAAAAATTTAAAACATGTTATTTACATCTAGGTGTGTGATATGAAACAAGTTATTATGAACATATCAGCACGATTTCCAGGCAGTGTGCACGACAGTTATATATGGCGAGCATCAAATCTACATGATGCATTCGAATATGGATGCTTAGCAAACTGTAATGGTTGGCTATTAGGTAGATATTAATTGTTTTATAAATATTATATTATTTTTTTTTAAATGTGTGTAAATGCCAAATAAAAGTATCTTTCACTTTAAGTACTTTTAAAATTGACTTTCTTGAAGAATTGAGAAGTATATTAAATCTGCACTATTAAAATGTATTGATCCAGGGATTTAAAATGCAAATGGGTGTAAAAAGTTGCGCTTTCTCTTCAATAAGAGGCACAGATATTTGAATTTAAAAAAATTATATATATTTACAATTAACCAGCAACTTTTTTCAACTCCTAACCATTTGCTTAAAATTTCTTTTGACTCTAAAGATTGTACACACATGATAAACATTATGATATCCCATTTATCGCAGACTAACTGACACGACATTTAGGGGCAAGTACCAAATGTAATAAATTGACTAAGAATTAAAAATACAAAATTAACTATTCTAACTTTTTAAATTTTAACAGTTAGTGCTTCAAATTGAATATATACTGGCTTTGCTGATCAATTATGTTATTCTTACTTATGAACAGAGTCAGAATATAGACGAACATGTGAACACCTTTCACAGAAAGTTTTTCGAATTGCAGAAATTTTTAAGAATTATTAAATTTTTTTTTTGTTATGAGCAATGCATATGCACTGTTACTTTCATTTTCAAAAACTATATTATATATCTAACTCTGGTAAATCATGTTCCTCCCCCCCCCCCCTTTTTTTTTCCATTTACTAGTACCCTGAAAATATTACCTAAATAAATTAGGTAACCAGACAATCAATATTTTTGTGTGACATGTGTGCGCATATACCGTATATGACTCTGCAGATTTTTGCAGAAATTTTTTAGGCAAATACTTTTGTTTATAGACAGTTTTAAATTTTATACCACTCTGCTTATGAATTACTGATTATTTACTGATGAGTATTTTTATATTTAGAGAGCATATAGGGCAGGTTTATAATAGACAATTCTATGGAGGGACATTCGAAGGCATGTATTGGAGGGGGGGGGGCTGAATAGAGTGCCGCAGTCTGTGCCACTTAATTTCTATCCTATTATCAAACTGTGTATCGTTAGTTGTGACTTGCAGTATTTGCTTAATATGCAAACAAGTAGGAAGGTCTACTGTTTTTAAAAATAACTGGGCTGGTTTCTGTAGCTGGCTAGTAAGGTTTTTTCAATTGGATTATTTTTTTATTTATCTATTTCACCATTATTGTATCGAATTTTCTGATCTGTTTTACATCATTTAGGTCTGGTTTCACCAACATTAGACTAAAGACGGATCAACTGAGCTTGATCAAAGTTAGTCAGCGGAGTTCACCTCAGATCATCGATTTTGAGATAGTTGATCCAGATGTTTGAAATTAGTTGATTCAGATTAAATTGGGAACTTGGATGTAAGCTGTGCTGTGATTGGTTGGTTGCATATGGGTAGAAAATATAAACAAACACTAACTTTTGATGATTTAACACGATAAATTTTGTTGAATCTAGTACTAATAATACATATACTTTACAGAAGCGGTTCTTAAACTTTTCCATCTTCATTTGCTTTTTTAATTTGTTAATTAAATCCAGTACTCAATTGTAAGCTGTGTTGCTTTGCTCGTCTGCCAAAAATATATTCCAAAAATATTTATGTTCACTCTCATTTATGCCCACAATAAAAAACTTATACATTAAAATTTAGACTATTGTCTAAATAAAATATATTCATACATACAAAGTCCAAATCAAAATAACATTGGTATTTAATTAATATTAAGCAAAATAATTAACATTTGGCAAATCAGTTTTAAAACATAAAATTGGACTTTTTCTGTATTAATAGAACATACTAAATCCACAAAAATTAATTATATTAAGGAACTTTTAGTATAATGTAGCATATGAAATGCTAACTTTTTTTTATAATACTTCATTTTTACGTGACTGTCTTTTGTAAATGTATTATAAAATGTGTAATCAAAAGAATGGTTCATATCATCACTCTAAAATATATATTATTAGTTTTCTTATAATGAATTATGTATA
This sequence comes from Amaurobius ferox, assembly GCA_951213105.1. Taxonomy (NCBI): domain Eukaryota; kingdom Metazoa; phylum Arthropoda; class Arachnida; order Araneae; family Amaurobiidae; genus Amaurobius; species Amaurobius ferox. The sequence continues at coordinate 59,463,192 of OX578146.1, forward strand.
AAGTGATGGTTTATTTAACGTGATGAACTAACTTGATCATATTTTTAAAAATAATAATTCAAGGTGGCTTTCTTTGACTGTGCTTATAATCAATAGAGTTCCAGTATTTACTAACTATGTCAAGTATACCTAATTTGAATCAAATTAATTCATTTGTTTGTGAGATATTGCATTCACAGACATCACATTACCACGAGTTTTAAGTTTAATCCAGCTCATGTAACTGTTAGTATGTTATTTAATCATATCCATTCGGATAAATATAAGGATAAAAAAGAACTTTAAGTGCCAGGCTGGGGTGTATGTTGTCTTCCTTTTATCGCCTGATAATAACTTTAAATTCTATATTGGCAGTACTAAATGTACAGTCTGTATTTGTTTAGCTGAACATGCTCGAGATGTTAAAAATGGTAAACTGTCTACGGCTCTTGCCCAGTATGTTATTAACGTTATATTTTAGCTTTTGATTTTAAAATAACATTAACAATGTTTGATTCAAGTTTAGAGATGATCAAAATGTGTAAATCTGTTAAAAACTTAATGGCCTAAAAACCGGCTTTAACAATAGATTTTATATTAGCTAAATTTTAAATGAGTACCTTGGGAAAATGTGAAATTGTAATTTGCTGTTTAATATGTATTTTGACAAATATTTTTCATTTTTTTCAACAGGGGATTCTGGTTACCCGTTACAGTATAATCTGATAACCCAATATCCTGAAGCAGTGGAAGGATCTGCAGAAGACCGCTTTAATAAATCGCATTCCCGTGGCAGATCTGTAGTTGAAAGGACTAATGGAACATTAAAATCACGTTTTCGATGTTTGTTGCGCCACAGGACACTGCATTACACACCTCCTGTGGCAGCTAGAATTATAAATGCCTGTGCTGTTTTACACAATATGTGTGTAAAGTCGAATATTATTATCACAGGTACAGAGATGGATGATGATGATGATGATATCCTGTTTAATACTGGTGCACCTGAACCACCTCACAGGCAAAAAGATAGAGGAGCTCGGGATATAATTTTACGAAATTATTTTTAATAAAAACCTTTAACATTGTGTGCCAAGTTCTTTTTTGACGTTTATTTATAATCTTTCATGAAAATTATTTATAAAAACGGTATTACCAAATTTTGAAGTATTAGTATTTAAGTATATAAACTGTACTGTTATAATTACTTACAGATGTGGTGAAATTTATAGTATTTAGATTAAATTAAATAATTTTTGTTCGAGAGATAGTGTGTACAAAATCATGCATCTGGCAAGTGAGTTATTTGTTGGATGCATGATTTTGTTGCACTAGCTCCCAAACCCAATTTATTTAATCTAAATACTATATAAATTTTCACCACAATATATACCAGCGTGCAAACCACTGGGCTGCCGTGCCCCAAATGTGCCAACAGCACGAGGTGTTCTCAGGTGGTCACCCACCCAAGTACTAACCGCGCCCAAAGTCAAGCAGCATCGGGAGCGGTTAGTACTTGGGTGGGTGACCACCTGGGAACACCGCGTGTTGATGGCACATTTTGGGCGTGGCAGCCCGGTGGTTTCCGCGCTGGATTTGCACGTTGCCACAACTGCCACCGTGTTCATGCGGAGTACAATCACGTTAAACATGTGGGTCCGTAAGTCCTTCCGAGAAGTTGGTGGTAGGGAAGGATGGTATGGTCCCTGTGAATGCCTCCCCCACTGGATTGCGGTCTAAATTGGGTGGCACTTCCCAGCCGTCCAAACAGTTACCTTACACCTTTATGGTAGGTCGGATGGTCTGAGTCTCAACAACCACAATATATACCTCAAAAACCATATGAAATAAATATATGTTTTGATATTTTATTATTAAAATATTTGATTAAGTTTTATTTTAATAATTCTTACAATATATAACAACTAAGAAAGTGTTTTGCATTTTATAATAGATAGCATTAGGTATCATACAGCTTCGAACATAGAATAAATGTACACCTGTACATGTTACAATTGTTTATAATTCCATAACTGAAGGATATTTCAGATATAATTTTTCAGCAAGATCACGCTTCCCTTTGGTTGGACCAATGTTTCCCATAATATAAAATCGAGGATGAAAGCCTTAAAGAATGGCCATACCATTCTCCTCATTTTTAACCCAGTGTGATTTTTTCCTTTAAAATTTATTAAAACCATAGTTTACATAAGGAAGATGATGCCACCCTCCTCTATATAACTCCCAAAATTCTGAAGTATAAATGAGATGAATGAAATTATATTCTAGATAGCCACTGAGCAATCAAAACAGTGTATGTGCTGACTGTGAAGGCTGATTTTTAACACTTTAAAACGTAGTTTAAAAGTGTTTATGACTTTGGTTATTCTGTCTGTCCATTCATATAATATGAAGAGATCAAGTAACCCATATCAAAGTAAAATATGGCCATCTTTTTTCCCAGAGTAAAAATTGTGATTTTTAAAGTTCTATTAAATTTTGATTTAGTGTTGCATCCATCCTAAATCAGCTTTATTTTTTTATTATTTTCTGTGTATCTATATTCTGCACCAACACAATTACAATATTTTTTAGTTTAAATGATCATTAAACTTTGATCATTTCTACAACGAAGCCTAACTTTCACATATGGAGAATGTAAACACATCAAGATGTAAGATAAGTTGTATAAGAATTGATGATTTTTTTTTAACTCAGAATTATTTAGCTCTGGACTTTGGAATATAGGTGATATGACTGAAATAGCCATTAATTTTACATAGAAAAGCAGATGATTTTAAAGCATTACCTTTTTCAATACATGCAGAGCCAGACGATTTGATTTATATTTCGATGTCATTTGAAAGTTCATTTTTTTCAATGAAGTTTGAAGTTTTCAAGTAAAATAAATTGTTATAGTTTTGTGATAATTAAAATTTTTTTCGTATTTTAGAGATGCGATACATTCAGCTGATTGCATTTCAGTTGGAAAGTGTTTCATAATCAATGCTTTATGCATGATTTATCTTCCTTATTAATATACTCCAGCGTTATCACTTTGAAAGACGCTTTGGCTGACAACAATGAATCTGACTTTCTAAATGCTAAAAAATAATTTAAAATCGAATATTTTCTTTAATTTTTGTTCTTCTAGCAAAAATATTTCAATGTGCAATCCAAATTTTTAATTTTAAGATGGATAACAAGAATATGTTAAGAAACACAATCATTCATTACTTGAGAGTAAATCCACAAGTACCATCCTAACAGAAATATATGATCTTACCGAAATTTACTAACAGTACTAACAATAACACAAGTATTAACAATAATGGATACCGAACTCTGTCAAAGCTCAAAAGCATTTTGCAATCTGAAGCCCAAGTTCAGGCCGTTCAAAACTGTTAATTATTTATCACATCACCAAACGATATACAGTAGAACCTCCATATATCGAAGTCGATGGTTCGACGAAAAAAAATAATTCAATATAAAGGTTTTAATATCTGGTTGCACAACAGGTTTCGATGATAATTCATCAGAAAAGTGTTCACATTTATTAAGTCCATGAAATACATCATCAGGAATATTTTTGTCAAATTGAAAACCATGATATATTGTATCAAACGCAACCAACATTTCTTGTTTAGAAGGCAAAAAAAATTGAACATGCACTGTCATAATATAACTGTATCCCATGCCCCCGTTCAAATGTCCCATTTGTAAGAACGGAAAACAGTGGGTGCCTTGATATTGATTGGATGAGCTGATGAGGGTGGGGGCTCACAGTAATAGTGACCAGTTGGCACCCAATTCGCAGTGACCTTGACTCACCCTTCTTTCTTCCTCTCGAGTCGAGGCTTTTACGTTTTTTTTTTCTTATAACATTCGTCAGTGCTATAAGTGTTCTATTATGATTCGGCTATGTTAATGAACATTACGTAACTATCTCTCTCTAGAATCGTTAAATAAACGTCCGATACAATTTAGAAAATAAAATCCCCTATATTTTCTCTACATTTCCTTTGCTTTTCTGAAACAATATTAAAACAATTTAAAAATATATTCTGCTTTTAAAATAACACCCTGAAATAGCACTATAAGTTTGAGAGCATGTAATTTCTTAGTTCACAGGAAATGGTATAATACTTCTGGCTTGACGGTAGAAGAGACGCTATGCAAATGTAATGTCTTCGGTTCGAATCAAAGCGGATATCTAAGTTTTGCAACTTGTACTGCCATCTCGTGCCAAAATACTCCAAATTATTTTCTAATAATCTACAGAATTTTCTGTTTAAAAATCTGAAGTTTTATCAACAAATTACCTAACTTAAGCAAATTATTAAGCTTCCTTTTTTATATAAATTTATTTTGATATCAATTTGAAAAAATTCTTAAGTATCAACCACAGATGGAAATTACATTATCTATTATGGCAGAGGATGTTTTGCCTTAAAATTAATTTTCTTGTAGTTCGTAAAGTAAAATTTCTTCTGTCTAATAAACATTAGTTGATATTTCTGTTAAGTGTTAGCATTAAAAAATTATAATGTATTTGGTATTTCCTTTTTTAGGGACTTATTTATATAAACTTCCCTAGTATTGTGGCTCATAGTCTCCCCTTGCCACTCATTAATCGTTATTATGAAAAATTAGGATTCCTTGTTGAAGACCCATGTCTTCCGACTCGTCCTGGGGACTTAAACAGCTATTTGGATAGCCGGATAAGATTCCTTGTTGTAAATGCTGTTGCCATTTCAAAAGAAATAATATTTAAAAGAAGCGCTGAATAATTAATACTATTTTAGTTGTTTAAATAAAAAATTTAAATATTTTTTAAATAGCAACAGTATTTTAACAATGGAAGCTAAATCATATAAATATTACTTCTTAATGGCAACAGCTTTTCAACAATTAAAGTAATAATAAGTATAATTAAAGTAATTTATAATTAAAGTAATTATAATTTCACTTTTCGAGCGTTTTTTCTTAGAGCTTTTGTGAAACGCTTAGTCTTGTGTGATTTCATGAAATGATTAGCCCATATACCAAATTTCAATCCTGTATCAAATTTTGAAGGAGGTGGTTCTCATTTGTTCGGCAAATCGAATATTTTAGTAAGCTGCACCCCCCTAAACTAGCAAATATTGGAAATCTGAAATTGCACACATTTTTTCTTTCGAACGATTTACCCATACACCAAATTTAATTTGAGGTTTCTATCTCCAAGACCAAGACATTAGGTTACGGGGTGCCTGCCTCTAGGAGACTCATCCCCACATCGAAAATATGGATGTCAGACTGTATGGTGTTAGTTTTAGCAATAGCAATATGCATGGTCAGCATGTGCGCTCCACTCCTGTGGGCGTGAAGTATTTGGTCAGTTGAATATTTGGAGATTGGTCTGGTGATGATGTTGTCTTGGCAATGGTACATGCTTGCTCGGCTGTAAAAGAAAGGGCGGGAAGGGCAAGAAATTCTCGAGAGCGAGCCACATTAAAAAATTAATAGGCGCAGAAATCTATTTCTACAACTATAAAAAACTCAAGTCTACAAGTTAAGAATATATAAAAATTAAGATTAAAGATTTAATACAAGTATTTACATTTACATTTAAGTTTAGTTTTAGATTTAAGTTTATGATGTCAAGAATTTAAACAATTAAAAGAATTAAGTTAAGAGATAAAGACAGAGATTTGTAAGTACATAACAGATGTGATGATGTCCGCGGTCAGCAATGATATAATTTGCAAGTACTGCGCTGGTGTCAAATGTGTGGGCAAGTGCTAGCCTCCTGAAATTCTATTGGACAGCTCAGAATCCGCAGTTGGAACCACCTCCGCTCACCGAAGTGACCAGTTGTGGCGTCATCCGCCGATGCCAAGTGGAACCTATCGGGAAAAACGTTGAAGTTTATTACTTCAACTAAATAATCTATTTCATTGCAAAGCATGCTTTTTTATCATTTCACTTTTTGATGTCGAGATCCTCTACAAAACATTTTTAGAAAATGTTATTTTTTCAGGGGTTTTTATCGAACAATTGACCCGTGTACTAAATTGCAAGTCTATTCAGAAAGTGCCTAAAAAACCATAATAGACATACACTTAACAATTAGTATATATAAATTGAAACATAATCAGTACCAATACAAAACCACTAAACCTATTCCATGTTCAAAATGGATAAATTTTTAGTAATTAATCAGAACAATCACATATCAACTCCAAAGAAAATTTGCACATCATGAAGTTTTTAAAACCATAAAATAGTGAATTACTAATAGAACACACAAGTAACATTATTTGATTAATATTGAAACATTATTTTAAAAAATTTCCGATTAAAGCCAATGCATCCTGTCTCAATTTCACAAACACACACAATAATATATGCAAGAAAATATAAATTACTTAGAGCTTAACTTTGCTCATGCTCTAACTCTATAAAAAATAATACTGCATTCATGAAAAGACAATATGTGACAATTTATTTTATAATACATATTTTATTTTAAATTTGCTAAATAATTAGCTATTTTTTCCATAGCTGCCGCGCTTCTCTCTTTAGCTACAACATCTCTTTCAATCAAGTCCAATTTAAGTCGTTTGGCCTTCAGTTGGCCTTCTGCTATTCTGTTAGATAAATCTAATTGCAAGGCAATATCAGCTAGTGCTTGAGCTGTCACTTGTTGGGAATCAACAAGGCTTTGTGTTTTTTCGGCAGGAAGCACTAACGGCCTGTTTCGCCTTCGTTTTCCATTTTTCAGTGTGTTTTTTGTATTGTGTGGAGTGCCTATTTGTGTGTGTGAAGTGCTTGGTTGTACATCTGGAGCGCCTATTTGTGTGTGGGGAGTGCTTGGTTGTACATCTGGAGTGCCTATTTGTATGTAGGGAGTGCCTGTTTGTTTGTGTGAAGTGCTTGGTTGTACATCTGGAGTGACTGGTTGTATATGTGAAATGCATGTCTGTGAGTCTGTGTATATTTGTGAGTCTATGTATATTTGTGAATCTATGTATTCAGTGTCTTGTGAAATGTGCTCTACTTCTTGTGTTGTTTGGAATGTTTGAATTGAGTCTGGAATGCTTGTCACGTCACAGACAATTGTTGGCTGAAGCTGAAAAATAAAAAAAAATTATGTCTTTAAAATGAGGCAACATATACAAAGTTTCATTAAAAAAATAATGTGTGTGATGTATATTATACAAAATATTCATCAACAAAATTATTATAAGACATGGGTGAATATCATAAACTGTCACCTAAAAATATAAATTAAAGAATCATTTTACATTGTTAAATTCATAAAAATACCTTAAATTTATTAAAGTGCACATGAGCAATAATTTCTAATCTGGAAAAGTATATATGTAAATACATTAAGAAGAAAGGTTCTGTTTAATTTAATAATTTAATTTCAGAATGCAAACTAACATCGATATTAACAAATATTCCAGATTATCTTACACAAATTTAGACTAAACACAACTTCAGCTTTTAATTTTTCTGAAATAGGGCATGTAACAATTTGATTGTTAAAAATATATTTATATAATATATTATTTATATACACACAAGATATATTTATAGACATTATATATTTCATTTTATGGCGATGCGGTGGTCGAGCAGTCAAGGCGAGCTTTTCCAAGCGATTGTTCGACCGCCACGTTGTGGGTTCGAGTCCCATGTAAGGCATGGATGTTGTGTTGTTGAGCGCAGTGTGTTCCACCCCCCCCCCCTCTGGTGCGCCTGGGGCAACGTCCTGGCCGATGTATAGGCGAATGATGGAAGTCAAGTGCCTGGCCATTTGATAAAAAAAATTATTTCATTTTATTATATAGTGTATAAAATGCTGCGACTGCCTTTTAACAGACTAGAAACTGACATTACATTTCTATTATTTATAAAAATAATTATCAACTGTCTAAAATAAAATGTCCAAATATATTTTAAGCCAATGTAATTCGAAAAAGATAATAAAGCACGTTCTACATTAAAATATGAAATTGAACTGTTAAAATTCTTTTAAATTTCATTATCATTAGATATTAAAGACTGAAAAACCTAAGTCACAATATTATTAACAGGGTTCATCCTAGGTGTTTTTCGCAGGGCGGCCCGCCCCGCTGCCCTTAGAAATTAGAAAACTCGCTCCGCTACCCTCACAAATTAGAAAACCCATCCTGCATGCCCCAGTACTATAATTTTGAGCCCTGACATCAAAAAATGCTGCCCTTCTTTTAAAAATGACACTTCTACATATATTATCAAATTTTCAAAACATCGAGAAATGTGCGACATTTTTTCACATTCATAATTTATTAAGAGTGTCGTTTATTTCCCTTCACGTGCACTGCAGTGGCGAGTTTTTTTCACCCATACCCTTTTCCCCATTGATTGCACGTTGAATGAGGTGGTATTTTGCTGAAATAAGTATTAAGTAAACATGTATAATAACAGATAAGTAAATAAAAAACATACAACTCCAATTTTTAATAGTTCCTCTTCGTGTGATAAATTTTAAGGACTAGTTGGTTCTTTTTGGCAGGGTGAGATAACTTACGCTTTGCTGAAATAAGATTCAAAGCATTTGAGGCCGCCATTGCTTAGAATGTAAAATCCCAACAAAACTGCATTTATTTTACGCACATTTACGAAATACTACATCTGATAAAATGTAGTTTGTAGGACTGTTACTGCCATCAAATGTAAAAGATTGTAAACACAGTTAATATCTCATAAAATCATATGGCGTGTTATTTCCGTTAAACACACAGGAGTCTCGGCTTTAAAAGTGCCTGACGAGTCTACCTCGTCAAATCAGCTTAGCGGTAGTGCAATGGTAAATTATGCTGCAGAATTCAACATTTCTTCTGAATTTTGTTTTTTGAACAAATGTTGACAAAATGTAAAATCATAAAAACTGGCTCCAACATTGGGGAGAAGTTTTTCCAGTCCTACCAGATTCCACAAAAATTATTAATTAATAAATTTATTATTATGGCAATTTTATATATTATTTGCTATTTATGCGAATTGTAATAAATAATTAATCAATTTGCTATTTATTTGCCTTTGATGATTCGGGCTGTAGGAAAAAAGAACGTATCAACTTTATAGCCCTGTATATAATATTGTTCTACAAATAAAAACAATAAAATACATATTATATAAATATTTAGATAAATTAAAGCATTTATATATCATTACAATCAAAATTTAGTGGAATATCAGAAACGATGAAATATAGCAAATTTATAAAGTGATATGAATCATCGTACTATATATATTTTATAAATTAAAAAATAATTAAAGTTAACTTACCTTTTGCCATTTATCCACAGTTTTATTAGCTCCACCATGAGAATTAAGCAAGTCACATAAATCTTTCCACATGTGATTTCTCTGGCTATGTGTAAAAGAATTGGAGAGTAAACCTTTATTTAATTCCAGATTATTTTCCATATATGAAATTAGAGTTTCAAGTTGGCCTTTGCTAACTTTAGTTCTTTTTGAAGCCATGTTAATTCACAATGATAAAACTAAATAATTATAAACGAAGAGAAGCAACACGAGGTATAACAAGTTGAAATAAAATGTAAACTTGAAGCAGACGATTCTCGCAGTACAATGTCCGCATTTGATTGGTCTAAATAAGCTCCGCCTTAAAGCCTCGATCACAGTACAGCTTGGTGCAGAAAATATTTACGAATTCACTTTACGAAGTGTTTGTGGTACGGAAACTGCATATCTTCGTAAACGATGGACCGGAATTACATCGGAATTAGACCGGTGAGAAAACTATTACGATGTGTTGGTGGTAGGGCCCGGAGAGGAAGACTCCTCCCTTTAAACTCCAGGCGAAGAGAAAGAAAGACATAAAGAGAAAGTAATAAAGGCTTTTAAACAACTGATAGAATTTAATATCTAAGATAACTTAGTTGTAGAAATAATCAAATTTAGATGAGCATTTAAACTCAAATATATTGTCATTGCGTTGTTTCAGTATGTAGATGCACAGAATTTAAGCAAAAATAAAGTAGTTTTAGGACGGATACAACACTCAATATGAATTAAAAAGAACTTTAAAAAAATCACGATTTTGAAACAAGATGGATGCCATATATCATTTTGAAGTGGGTCATGTGATCGTTTCATATCATGGTCACGTGATCGTTTCATTATTATTTTAATTTTTATTTAAAAACTACTGAATATATTTTGCTGAATTTCTTTTATATATTTTATGGAACAATTTGAATATTACCTAAAATTTTCGAAGCAATTTGTGAATTTTAAATCCGCTTAAAAAATGTTTGAAAAATTAGCTCCCATAGGGCTCAATGTATTTCATTTTTTCGACCCGGGTTCAATCCAAAACTAATTGGGTGATATTATTCATTTATATTTCCATAGGTTCTACAGACCGTCTGAACAACATACTAAAATTTCATTTTGATTAAGTCATTTTTACGGCAGTTATCGTGCTAACGGACAGACAGACAGACAGAATGAACAAAGTCATAAACACTTTTCAACTTTGTTTTAAAGTGTTAAAAATGAGTTCAATATCCATCTTCGTTTTCGAAATCTGATGTCAGACGCAATGCAGAACTCCAGAATACTGCAATTTATATATAGATGAAGCGCAGTGAGCATGCGCGGTTAAAAAATGGGCATTTCACCCTGTTACAGTTTGTTTTAATTATTGAAATTGTTATTCTGCACATCTGTATACGAATTTTCATCTTTCTACCTATTGCGTTTTGAAGTAAAAGTGTAAAGGATCCTTTGGGGGTGCCATTGTAAAGTAACTTTTAAGATATCTATTCCACTACTTCCCCAAATCATGCCTTTTTTATGCACCAGTGTAATTTACTTCACTCTAACTTAAACTTCCAATAATCTAATGACTTAGAGTTCGACGAAGGAATTACGACATTAACAAACAACATAATTTATTCCAGCTAACTTCGCTGATAACTCAAAATACAATTACATATACAGAATATTTACAAAGCTATCAATACCATATCTTAACCCGCTATCATAATAATCTATACCGAAATTCAACCTTAACATCTTACTGAACTGAATTAAAACTACTATACTATATATATCTATACTCACAATCTTGTAGAGGCTATAATTTCGCTGTTCTTTCCATGAATGAACAGAACCACCACACCACAGAATACTATATTAGTCTGTGCACCACACCTTCGCACTCTCGGTTTAAAGATAACAGCCGAAGCTGAACGACGACGATTCACAATTTCATGCTGAAGTCCTGACTCTTTATCTGAATACGAATACTCTGAAAATCTAACGTCTGCCCCTTTTTATAGTCCTGGCCAGTCGTGCGAATACGTGATTCTTCGGAATCAGAGTTGAGGAGTTTCGTACATAAATTAGCATAATGAAAAGTAAAATTAGCATACAATAATCATGAATAATAGAATCCTCACAAAAAGGATCCCAAAATTCTGGTAGATGTTAATTTCATTTCATTGGGAATGAAAAATTGACTTCTCTCGTCCATAATTATCAGAACAAAAACATCTCCCATGTAAAAAATATTGCATCCAACACATGACTTTTCCTACAAATAAAGAAATTTAAATGTTTTGTGGAAGCAATGGCACAAATTAGAACTTTCTTATAAGCTGAAGCTCGGTTTGGCGAGCTATCTTAAGAAATGTCTATTTAAAAGTAAGTTTAAGCACACATTTCAACCAATAATCCGAAACAAATGTATTTAATGCCAAATTGATGAGTGTGATGTCAACAAGAACCGAACATTTTTCAGCAAAAACAAAAATTAATTCGTTAATAGTTCCTTTATGTCCACGCCTTCTTTTCGTACGCTGATGGGATTTAACCGTCGACCACCCATTTGGATCATCAGTGCCGAAACCCTTTCTTAATTGCTTCGCGGAAGTAGGGGTCATCTGAAAGAAAAACTTCTACTGTTTAGGCCCAACCCACCTAAGAAAGATTTTTGGAACGTTTAGGAAGCCTGTGTCAACCATCTATTATATAAGATATTCATTTACGATATATCCTTTTTCACATGCCCCCCCCTCCCCCACATGTAGCCGATCATTGTCGACCAATATCAGTGGTCGATGGCCTGACCATGGTTCAGGGACGTAGCCAGACAGGGGCCAGGGGGTATACTTAGCCCCTTCCCCTGATAAAAGTATTAAATTTTTAGTAGTGATATGATATTTCATATAAAATGTCATTTAAATTTGGCATAAAAAATTTCTTTGAGAATTTTTTTATAAATTACTTCGTTTCAAAGATTTTTTAATTTAGCTGACTTTGTGATTATATTAATGATCAAGTTATTTACATATTTAATTTAAAAATATTTGAAAATTATGACAGTAGTATTTAGGATACTTTTGTATTATTGTGGGGTTCACTGTTATATATTAAAGAGTCAAAATCAACTGATAGGTAGGTACGAGTTAATATTAAGCATTAACTTGTATTAACTTCAGAATGTTTCTACAAATTATTAGCAGCTTTATTGCTAGTTAATGCTTACATTGAAATCAATTATAATTATTATATATTAATATTGATATATAGTAGTTATATGGATATTAGTAATCAGCTCTTAACATGCAAATATAAATATGCAATTATTTGTTAATAATTTATACGAATTAAAATATATAATAGTAACTATTATGGCTTATAAATGCTAAGGATTAATTGCGTTTTTGGTAAGTCCCTCCTTTAAAACTGTTGAGTCCCTTGAATTTCCCTCCAGCTCCTCTTCAATTTCGTTTCTGGCTCCGGCTCCTGGAGGGGGGGGGGGGGGGGCGAAGGCATTTTATGTTGACCTAGTTACTATTTATGCTACAGAGTATTTACATATATTTATATACGGCAAATAGAAAACTTGCCCCCCCCCCCCCCCCTAAAATTTCATTCGATCCCCCGAGCCAAAAAATCCTGAAAGAAGCACTGTTTGGCGCCGTTTTGATATGGGGGCACCGCGGCGCCTCCATCCATACGGCATATGGGAAAAGAGGCGTAGCCAAAATTACTTTGCACCGGGCGCCGAGATACTGTACTGACCAATGTCTTCTAAAACTGTGAAGCTCTCTTTAGTCACCAAAAGAACTGTTACTTCCGGACACGATTGTTGAATAGTAATTTGATTCATTTACCCGATAAGGGGAGGAAGTAGAAGACTTTCTACTTCCTCAAGCTCATTTCCGCGACAGAGAACTTGTTCTCTACGACCCAATTGTCTTTCGGCTGGTATTTAATAGAAAGTAACGAGACAGAGGGGCCGTTATTCGTGAACTACATTATCTCCAACAAAAACCTTGGAAGCGTGTCCATTTTGCATCGCTTGTTTTGTTATGCAAATTAAATAGGAATTATGTATCAAAACTTAGGCATGAAAAATACGAGTCATTTTATCTTTGAAGGAATTATTTCTCCACGGTTTGAAGGTATTTTGCAGTTGGAGGAAAATATTTTCTTTCTTTTCGAAGGATGATTTAAATATTAAAATTAACATTAAATATATGATATGGTTATTCAGACATGTTGTTTTCCTTCTGTTTGGAGGAGAGGGCAAGCTGATGTGTCAAATATTAAATGTCACGTGCTTAATTATTTCTTTTGCAAATGTTTATTTATTGACAGTTTTCACTAGGATATAAAAAATGGCTGTGGGCAGCACATGACTTTCCCTACAGACTCAAATTCATTTCATCTTTATTTCTTTAATGATTCATTAAATTGTGTAATAATAGTTGTTGTTGTTGAAACCCAGACCGTCCGACCTACCAGAAAGGTGTAAGGTAACTGTTTGGACGGTCGGGAAGTGCTACCCAATTTAGACCGGAACCCAGTGGGGGAGGCATCCACAGGGACCGTACCCTCCTTCCCCTACCACCAACCTCTCGGAAGGACTTTCGGACCCACATGTTTAACGTGATCGTACTCCGCATGAACACGGCGGCAGTTTTGGCAGTGGCTGGAATCGAACCCGGGCCTACCGAGTACAACTCCAGCGCGCTAACCAATGGGCTACCGCGCCCCTGTGTAATAATAGTGTAATAATTCATTAAATTGAGTTTAATTGCACAATATAACATGCATAATTATATGAAATTACATTGAATTTGCATTTTTATATCAATTTTCGTTTTCATTTTGTAACTGGACGTATTCTCAAAACCGGCGTAATAAAAATACGAAAAAACTGAAATAGTAAAATATCTCGAGAACGGCTAGTCCTAGTAATGAGGTTGATCTTATTCTTTTCATTGTCAAAAATTACGTATAAAACAAGTATTTAATTCATACATTTGAGCATATGTAGTTTTTTCTTTTAGATTTTGACGATTTTTGCGAGCCATTTCGCAAAAAAGACAGATTCTTTTATCCCGAATCGTACCAAAATCTAATCAGCACCAGGGTAACCCACAAGTCACTTACCTATAAAATTTTTATGAAATTTGGTCCATTAGTGTTTGAGTTAGTGGATACATGCACTGCACAGACAGACACACACACACACAGACGTCATGCTAAAAATAGTTTTTTTTTCATTCTAGAGGTGCCAAAACGTGTATAGATCCGTCGAAAACTCGAGTTGCGAATTTCGACACGATTCCAATACTTTCCCTATACATTACCATGTATTGCAGAGAAAGTAAAATGGATTGTGACGCACTGATAATGATGTATTGTAATATTCTTATTATCGGGATGACCTGTAAGTTGGTTGGTTAGGTAATTATCATTTTCTAAATTTCAGTTAGTCATTTAGTCAGTGATTCTCAATATACATTTCTTTGAAATTTCCTCGTGTATATGATTATTCTTAATATACATCTCTTTAACATTTCCTTGTGTATATGATTATTCTTAATATACACTCTTTAAAATTTCCTTGTGTATATGATTATTCTTAATATACATCTCTTTAAAATTTCCTTGTGTATATGATTATTCTTAATATACATCTCTTTAAAATTTCCTTGTGTATATGATTATTCTTAATATACATCTCTTTAAAATTTCCTCGTGTATATGATTATTCTTAATATACATCTCTTTAAAATTTCCTTGTGTATATTATTCTTAATATACATCTCTTTAAAATTTCCTTGTGTATATGATTATTCTTAATATACATCTCTTTAAAATTTCCTTGTGTATATGATTATTCTTAATATTATTTTTTTTTCTAATGGCAAGGCATTTGATATTTCATCACTCGCCTATACACCGGCCAGAACCGTGAACCTGTTAGCCGTCACATGACGTTGCCCCAGCGCACCAGTGAGGGGTCAGAACACACAGCGCCCAACGACACAACATCCATGCCTGAAGGTGGGACTCGAACCCACAACCCGGCAGCCGAACGATCGCTAGGAAACGATTGCCTTGACCGTTCGACCACCGCAATGGTTTATTCTTAATATATATCTCTTTAAAATTTCCTTGTGTACTATGTGATTATTCTTAATATACATCTTTTTAAAATTTCCTTATATATATGATTATTCTTAATACACATCTCTTTAAAATTTCCTTTTGTATGATTATTCTTAATATACATCTCTTTAAAATTTCCTCGTGTATATAATTATTCTTTCTTTCTCATACTATAGAGAAAAATTCCAAAAAATTTTTAAATTCCAAATTCGTGACGATGATTTTTTTAAATCAATGTTTTAAAATTTATTTCCTGAACACATTTCGAACACTAAGAAATCTCTCTCTGTGTGAGATGTGGAGACGGTATCCCATAAGCAAATGCATGTATTGTCATGAAACGTTATGTATAGTGTTGATGTAGAACTAGTTAAAGTTAGATTATTATGTTCAATTAGGTGTAAATCGGATAAAATTCCAAAATTCATATTGGGATTCCTAACTACTCACTGGCGTACTGCACGCGACACGGCCAAGTTTGAAATGAATAGCAATGCTGTTTTCACATACAATTGGCAATCTTTAAAGGATAACATTCTGCTTTACAATTAATAGTCTATTTTTGAACACTGATATTCTTTTTATAGCTAACATTCTATCTTTGAGCAGTAACATTCTTTTTACAATTAACATTCTGTCATTGAACACTAACATTCATTTTAGATATAACATTCTATTATCTTTGAACACTAACATTCTTTTACCATCAACATACAATTGACATTATATCTTTACACGATAACATTCTGTTTTACAATTAATAGTCTATTTCTGAAAACTGATATTCTTTTCACAGCTAACATTTTATTTTTTTAACACTAACATTCTTTTTACCATTAACATTCTATCATTGAACACTAACATTCCTTTTAGATCTAACATTCTATTATCTTTGAACACTAACATTTTTTTACCATCAACATTTTATCTTTGAACAGTAAGATTCTTTTACCATCAACGTTTTATCTTTCAACAGTACCATTCTTTTTAGATGTAACATTCCTTTGAACACCAACATTCTTTTTCCATTAACATTTAATCTTTGAACAGTAGCATTCTTTTTAGCATTAACATTATATCATTAAATACCAACATTCTTTTTACTATTAACATTCTATCTTTGAACACTAACGCTCTTTGTGCAATTAACATTCTGTCTTGGAACCCCAACATTCTTTTTACAATTAATATGCTATCTTTGAACCCAAACATTCTTTTTACAAGTAATATTCTATTTTTGAACATTTTACAATTAACATCTATCTTTGAACCCAAACATTCTTTTTTACAAACTTAAAGCATTCTGGCTCTGGATATCGGCTGAAGAGTTTCTGAGATGTTTCAAAATTGTGCAAAAGTACACATGTATGTACAGTGCAAGATACGGTTATCTTTTCAAATAAATAACAAAGTTTTTCCCATTCATGTAATAACTCATTTTATATTTGGTTTCAGTCGATTGAGCATTTTTGAGAAACAAACTTCTGCCCACATCAGATGTTTTAATATACAGGGTGATTCAAAACGATGGGGCAAAATTTTAAGGGGTGATAGAACACACCTAAACAAGCCCTTTTCGTCATACAATGCATGGTCGTAACTCAAGCGGTTAAAAGCACTAGGGGTTAACACGTGCTGTTGCATGAAATGATGGAACACAAGAATGACAGAGGAGGTATGAAGAAATTACAGAACATATTTTAACGAACACAGAAACTGCTCAAAACAAGAAATCAAAGAAATTACAAAACAAATTGGAATGGATTACTTATAGAAACTGCTCAAAACAGTGACCGCCAACATGAATGCAGGCCTCACACCTGCGACGTAGTGATCGTCATACATTGGCGAAAACACCAGGCATTTCTCGTACAGCGGTAGCAGCAACAGAAATCCTGGCAACAAGGTCCTCATCGGAATTTACGGGACTATCGTAGATGGGGCTTTTGCGCCCTCTAGCGCTTACCAGCGTGAGTTACGACCATGCATTGTATGTCGAAAAGTGCTTGTTTAGGTGTGTTTTATTACCCCTAAAGTTTTGCTCCATCGTTTTGAATCACCCTGTATAGATAAGAAGAAATGATTCTGTTTGCATACATAATAATGATGCTGTTTACATGTCAAAAAATTGTTTCTTTTTCAACTCATTTGTATTTTTGTAAAAAGGGGAAATAATATATGTGAAACATTTCAAAAAATATCTGGAGTGCGAGTCTCCCCTCGACTGTCTCACATATTCATATTAGTGTTTAATTCTACTAACTCATAATCATTAGCATAAAGAAAAATATATGTACTCGTATATTTCATCAGATTTCGTACCCATGTTCTTGTTTTAAAATATTTTATAAAAAATCTTTGGACGTTTCTTTCAAATACTTGGCAAGAGCTTAGTAAAAATGACAAATTGAACGTGTTTCGCTTATATGTGTTAATATGAATTATTTTTGTATCAATAATAACTGCGCATTTAAATTATCAATCTCTCCCCCCCCCCCCCCCCCATATACTGCATACTGCTATCATTGTTTCCCATAAGAAGTATTAAAAAATCACAGAAATTCGAATAATTCGAGTTTTAAACTTTAGAATCACTATAATTATATCTAGTTCCAGTTTTTGTTTCACTTAATGTATACGTATACACATAAGATTTGATAGTGGCAGGTGTATTAGTACTTATGTTATCATCTTCACATATACAGACACATATATATTTCCAAAGAGTTTTTTACTTTCCCTGCAATACATAGTAATGTATAGGGAAAGTATTGGAATCATGCCGAAAATTACAACTCGAGTTTTCGACGGATCTACACGTTTCGAGACCTCTAGAATGCGAAAAACTATTTTTAGCGTGACGTCTGTGTGTGTGTCTGTGCAATGTATGTATCCACTCTAACTCAAAAACTTATGGACCGAATTTCATAAAATTTGGTAAGTCACCTGGGTATGACCATGGTGCTGATTAGATTTTAGTACGATTCGTAAAAACAGAACCCGCCTTTTTTTTTTTGCGAAATGGCCCTTAAAAATTCCATGTATATACTCTAGCTAAAATACTGATTGACCAAATTTCACAAAATTTGGTAGACAAGTTACTTGTACGATACTCTGGTGCCGATTAGATTTTGGTACGATTTGGAAAAATATAACTTGCCATTTTCTGCAAAATGGCCCGCAAAAATCTTCAAAATCTAAAATAGAAAACTACGTGTGTTCAAATATATCCATTAAATGCTTGTTTAATACGTAATGTTTAACGAAAAAAAGAATAAGACCAACCCCATTACACTAGGACTAGCCGTTCTCGAGCTATTTTAGTTTTTTTCGTATTTTCTCTACGCCACCTTTGAAAATAAGTCCAGTTACCAAATGAGAACGAAAATTGAATTAAAAGTGAATTAAATTTAATTAAAATAAAGAGAACTTGAATATAAGTCTGCAGGGAAAGTCATGTGCTGCCCACATCAGATTTTTAAAAAAATAGGTTCCAAAATCTCAAATTAAACAAATTTCGGGGAAAAAAAAATACATTCCATATGCAATAGTGTGAGACAGTAAAAATGGCAAAAACTGAAAAATTCTAGTTTAAAGAATATGAAAATGAAATAAGTATAGCTACCTACTATGAATACAATAATGCACGATATGCTACTATCAGCTTTGTCATTATTTATGAGAGCATTTAACTTTTGTTTTGAAGAATTTTCTTAGAAACAGAGAAACACAATTCACGTATATGAAGCGCTCATCAAAAATCAGATAATAGTTGTTAATAATAGAGTCACATCTTTTCCTCTTCAATTTCATTAAAAATGGGGAAACTCATAATGAGCTCGTAAAATGCTCATTATATAGAAAAGATGCGTTTTTGTAAAGGAAACGTAACGATAAGTAAATGCAATTACAGCCAAAGTCAGGTCATGGAATGAAATATAAAAAAATCTAATGTGGGCAACACATGACTTTCCTTATATAATATAATGAATTCACTACTTTTACAGTAAAAAAATATGTTTTTTTTATAGTAGATACTAATATTCTTTCCAAGATATTGAATTTTCGACAATTAGTCGTCATTTTCATTGATTTAGAGTTATTTTTATCCATTTGGCGAGATTTTCGTTAATTTGGCAACATTTCAAAAAGTCGCCAAGTTTGTGACATTCCGCTAAATTCGTCGCCAAAATCTCGTCAAGCGTTATGGACGAAGAAATAAGTTGTTCATACAGCAGATAAATGACTATTGGCGTTCAAATACAAAAGTATTACTCAAAGTATCTTTTTTCATGAATGGAACGAGCTAGATCCATGAGAATGATGTCACCCAATTTATCGCATGGTATTACATATGAAAAGTGAACATGTTTCTCAATAGGAAATTTTTTCTTTTTCGTTTTATATGACTTTTTGATAATTTTTTTGAAAAATGTGCAATATTTCGAGAATGGGTCAAGTTAGCGTTCTAAAATTTATGTCAATCGTTTTCTAATGAAAAATTACATAAGAAATGTCTATTTGCTTAACTTTATTAGTGGTTTTGATTTTTTGACGATTTTTCAAAATTTTATCCGAAAATTTAGGGGGTGTTCTGAGCATTCGATTGCGTATAAAAACAATAGGCTTCCAGTGTTTACGGATTGTGATTTTTGTACCAAATTTGGTTTGAATCGGTCCATTCGTTCGTCAGTTATCGTCTCCACAGACTCACTGACACACACACACACACACAGACATCACTTCAAAACTGTTTGACTCGTGATCAGGGATGCTTGAAACGTGCTCTCCCGTCGAAAACTCGAATCCGAATTTTCGACCCCGTCACAATACTTTCCTTATACATTATGTATATAAGGAAAGTAATAATGTGTGCGCCTGCCTCTTGGTCCCTGTATATACTTTCTCATACTAATTTACAGAAAAACTATTTTCTGTTTTGGAAATTTTCAAATTCGAGATTTTGCTTGGATAAGTCTAAGTTAAGGTTTAACATTATATATGGACTAACAGATACTTGACGTTGCTCGTGAATAAAAAGTATGGGCAAATTCTAGTAGTATTCTAAATGATATTGTTCTTTAAAACATTCTATTCAAAAATTTAAATTAATTCTCCCAAAAAGAAGTTGACAATATTTCTCTAAATTAGCTGCCAAGTTCGCCACATTTATCGCCAGGCGTTATAGACAAAAGGTAGAACTTTTCCTACATATAAATGACTATTGGTGAATTGTTAGGCGTCAAAATACAAAACTATTACTGAAAGTACCTTCTCTCGTGAATGGAACGAATTAGATCCACGAGAATGATGTTAACAAATTTATCGCATAATATTACTTATAAAAAATGAACATTTTTCACAATAATTAATACATTTTTAATTGTGATTTTTTAAAATAAATTTATTTAAAACATGTGCAATATCTCGAGAACGATTCATGCTGGCGTTCTAAAGTTTATGTCATTCGTTTTCCAATGAAAAATTACATAAGAAAGGATCATGTGCGTAACATGATTGAAAGGTGATTTTTAACGATTTTTGCAAAATTTCATTCGAAAATTTAGGGGGATGGGTCTTTTCCGAACATTCGATTTCGTTTAAAATCAGTAGGGTTCCAGTATTCATTGATTGTAATATTTGTACCGAATTCCATTCGAAACGCTCCCTTTATTTGTAAGATATCGTTTTTGCAGACTCACGGACACACACACACACACACACACACACACAACACAAACAAACACATCACCTTATAAACGTTCGATTCGAATCCAGGGATACTTAAAACGTGCTCTTCTGTCGAAAACTCGAATTCGAATTTTCGACCCGATCACAATACTTTCCCTATACATTATACTATGTATATAGGGAGAGTAATATATGAATTTGAAAATTAAATTTGTAAATTTAATTTGAATTTTTTTTTTTTTTTTTTGAGAGGGGGAGTAAGGGAAGACATAAAAGATTTACAAGGAGGAAAAACATCAAATATGGAGGAGTTTATGATAAATGTTTGTAGGTGGGGGGAGGGGAGGGACAACATTTGTATGGGCGGCCCTGTTCCCTAAAACAGATATTGCTGAGAAGGTTAATTTATAATGATTTTTATTTAGCAAAATTTAGGAAAAGTGAAATTAGGAATGTTTACTAATGAATTTTCTTTGCCCCACTTACTATATTTTAACACTATTAAAAAATGAGTGGTCAAAAATAATTAAGAGAGGGCGTGGTTGCTATCAGAAGAAAGAAAAATTATATTGTTTTAATCATAAGAGTGAATGTTCATTAATGTACAAAGAACCAAATGGGGAATGGGGGAATGCATTTACTTAAATGTTTACAAAGTGTCTCCATAATATTCTAATCATAGGAAAAAGCCCCCTCACATCTACGGTTTCAAACGACTCAGATAAAGCAATCTTGTCCGGTTGAAGATAAACAGAAATAAACGTGACAAAGCTTTGACGGAGTCTGGATAAGTGCAATGCAGAAAAGTGGGAGTGGCAGTCAGCTGTTTCCTTTCAACATATTGCTCTGTCAAACATATGTGTATGTCTTCATATAATCAGCTGAGTTCTGAGGATAAGAAGGCAGTTATTTTATAACGGAAATGGCAACAGTAAAGATAAATTGCGCAAACCTATCTACTTCCATAAAACTATGTATTGAGTGTTGCATTAGAACATATTTGCGGATGTAATCTAATGCGTACTAATTTTTTAACAAGAGTATTTGGAGCAAGTTTTAAATTTTTTTTTAAATTATTAGAAACATTTGTTATTATAATTTTTTTGAAGTTTTCCTTATTTCAAAGTGGGGGAAAAAAGTTTTATAAATAATACCATGAGCTTTTCCTAGGAGGGGAAAAAACCACTGATGTCAGTGGGGCAAACTCAAGGATAAGATGTACAACATCGAATAGCTTGATGCCCACCTTTGTGATCTTGAATATCCAGGAGAGGGCAAGTGCCCCCTCTTGCCCTCCCCTATGGGCGCCTACGCATGTATTCTTGTTAGATAAAAGAAATCTTTTCCTAAAAGAAGATACTTCGTAAAATATTTTTTGTCTAATCGCAACGCTATTCATCATCAGCTTTTTACAAGATGCATGGAGCAGTACACAAGTTCTCAGTGCAAATATTATTATTAATATTTTTATTCTAGTCTAATTTATTTTTTAGTTTTCTCATATCACTGTTCAAATATCACTTTTTCAAATATCAGCAACTTTGCTTATCCTACTCAAAAATTATTAAAATGAAACGAAATGATAAATTCATAATACATATTTCAAAATAAATGAAAAAGAAAAATAGATTCAAGTGATATTGATCCTTTATTGTTTCTTTTTCACTTTCTCATGCTGTTGCAAAAAGTATTGCTTTCTAAAAATTTCGAATTCGAGATTTTTTCTAGAAACGCACGTTTAAAAATCGTCTGAATGCATTACGAAAACTTTAGGAATTAAGTTCGCCTGAGTGTGTGCTTAATTAATGAAAAATAAAATTAAAATCTTGGAATCTTGTTCGAAATATTTATAAATCAAGGAAATTTTTGTTTTAACATTCTTTCAGCTATAATTTGAGAACAGGTAAGCACACACACACAATTCGTTTTTATACCATCATACACAGAAAAAATATCCTAAGTTTTCTTATTTAACTCTATTAGTGTACAAGTCAATCGTTCTTGAGATATTTTAATTTATATTTACTGCAGACGATTTTTTTAATTATATTTTATAACGAATTTATTGATAGTTTCTGTTTGCATTGTGTTATAACTATGGTAACCGACTAATGCCGAAATCGTCCGCTGGTTATTCTTCTAGTCAAACCATTGAAAAATTATATTATAATTAATTGATTCTTAGATTAAAAGGTCTGAAAATGTTGAAAATAGAAATGTTGAAAACATGCAGAGATCGGAGATAAAATATTCTTATTCATACCCCAATTTCTATATTGACAGAACTATAAAATGGGAACAATTTTTATACCTACATTTGAAACGGCTTTTGATATTTTGAATTTTTATTATTAAGTATGTATGTTGGTGTCACAATTAATGACTACTAGCCGTGTCGCCTTTCTTATTTAACTTATTTTAATTCTATTAGTGTACAAGTCAATCATTCTTAAGATATTTCTATTTATATTTATAGCAGACGATTTTTTTTTATTATATTTTATCATTGAATTTATTCATAGTTTTTTATTGCATTGTATGGTATAACTATGGCAACCGAGTCAAGCTTCAAATACCGAAATCGTTTGCTGGTTATTCTTTTAATCAAGCCATTGAAAAATAATATTATAATTAATTGATTCATAGAATAAAATGTCTGTAAATGTTGAAAATAGGACAACATACAGCGATTGTAGATAAAATATTGCTTTGCACACTCCAATTTCCATATTGACAGAACTATAAAATGTGCACTATTTTTATTCTTAAATTTGAAACGGATTTTGGATATTCCGAACGCTTATTATTAAGTGCATATGTAGGTGTCACAATTAGTGACTACTAGCCGATTCACCAGCACGAAGCGTGGGTGGAAATAGCTAGTATGAAATATGGGTGTATGAGAAAGCTTACACTCTATATTTTTCACTTTAACCAACTTACTATGACACTTACCTTCCATTAAAAGATGAGTGTTCAAAAATAATTTCAGGTATAACGCAGGGCGTGGTTGCCATCAGAAGGAAGAAAAATGATATTGTTTTAATCATCTTAAGAGCGACTGTTCATAAATGTGCTAGGAACCAAACGGGGAATAAATGCCTTTTGAATGTTCACAACAAGAAACCTCTTTAATATTCTAATCATTAAAGGATAAGGATCCCTGGCGGGCCTAAACGTCTCAAATTAAGTAATCTTGTAGGGCTAATTAAACATGACAAAATTTGCAATGATGGGTTCAAATGTTCGTCAAATATTACAGGAATACGCTTTTCATTTCCATAAGATGCTATGTCATATCATCTTTGGATCTACGTATATTTCTTGAATCGATTTAATAACTTTTATCTGGCGTAAAACTTTTGTAAGCTCATATGGCGACTTACTCTGATTGAAGTACGCGGTTACAGTACATCTGCAAATGGTTGTTAAAGTAAGTCGGGTAAGTTGATTTTAAAGTCGTCACTGTATACCGTGGAAGAGTGATGACAATATTAAAAATTAGATGTGGTCAGAACACGACTTTCTCTACAGATTCAAATTAATTTCCTCTTTATTTCATTAATAATTCATTAAACCGAGTTTAATTGCACAAGATTACAAGCATCATTATTTGAAATTATACTGAATTTGCACTTTTAATTCAATTTCAGTTTTTGTATTCATTTGGTAACTGGGTGTATTTTCGCAAAAATTAAAATATCTCAGGTACGGTTTGTCCTAAAGGGATGGGATTGATTTTATTCTTTCCATTGTCAAAAATTACGTATAGAACAATCATTTAATTGATGCATTTGAGCATACGTAGTCCTTTATTTTAGATTTTGATGATTTTTTTTATAGCCATTTCGTAAAAAAGGGAAGGTTCTTTTTTCCAAATCGTATCAAAATCTAATCAGCACCAATCTACCAAATGTTGTAAAATTTGGTAAATTTTTTTTTTAACTAGAGTAGATATATGCGATTTTTGCGGGCCACTTCTAAATAAAGGCAGGTTCTTTTATTTCGAATTGTACCGAAATCTAATCAGCACCATAGTCACTCATAAGGGACTTACGTATACAATTTTAGGAAATTTGGTCAATTAGTTTTTGAGTTCGAGTGGATACATACGTTGCACAGACACACATACAGATGCCATGCTAAACATAGTTTTTACATGTTCTAGAGGTCCCAAAACATGTAGATGCGTCGAAAATTCGAGTTGCGATATTTGTGCAATTAAACTCAATTTAATGAATTATTGAAGAAATAAATAGAACGTGAATAGAAGTCTGCAGAAAAAGTCATGTAATGCCCACAACAAATTTTTTTTTGTTTTATTTTATGCTATTTTCCTGATAGAGTAATTTATTCACAAATACAGATATATTTTATTTATGAATAGTTTATTTTTACTTTCCTTATATACATAATGTAGTATAAGGAAAGTATTGTGAAGGGGTCGAAAATTCGAATTCGAGTTTTCGACGGAAGAGCACGTTTCATGCATCCCTGATCAAGAATCGAACATTGAGGTGATGTCTGTGTGTGTGTGAGTCTGTGGAGACGATATCTCACGAACGAATAGAGCGATTCGAATGAAATTTGGTACAAAAATCATAATCCGTGAATACTGGAAGCCTATTGTTTTTAAACGTAATCGAATGCTCTGAACTCCTCTAAATTGTCGAGTAAAATTTTGAAAAAATTATCGAAAAATCAAAACCTTTAATAAAGTTACACAGATAGACATTTCTTATGTAATTTTTCCTTAGAAAACGATTGACATGAACTTCAGAATGCTAGCATGAACCGTTCTCGAGATATTGCACATTTTTCAAATAAATTTATCAAAAAAATCACATGAATTAAAAAAAATATTAACTGTTGAAAAACATGTTTACTTTTCATATGTAATATTATGCGATAAATTTGGTGACATCATTCTAGTGGATCTAGCTCGTTCCATTCATGAGAAAAGATACTTTGAGTAATACTTTTGTATTTGAACGCCAATAGTCATTTATCTGCTGTAAGAATAACTTATTTCTCCGTTCATAACGCTTGGCGAGATTTTGGCGACGAATTTAGCGGAATATCGCCAACTTGGCGAAAAATGTTTTTAATGTTGCCAAATTAACGAAAATCTCGCAAATGGATAAAAATGACGCTAAATCAATGAAAATGACGACTAATTGAAGGAAATTCAATATCTTGAAAAGAATATAAGTATCTACTATAAGAATAACATTTTTTTAAACTGTAAAAGTAGTAAATTCGTTGCATTAAGGAAAGTCATGTGATGGCCACATCAGATTTTTTTTATTACTATATTTATCAATAAAATATATTATACTGTTAATTTAAAATAAATAATTCATGCACATGACTTTCCCTCCGTAATACAATGAATGTACTTATTTCACAGTGAAAAAATGATGTATAAGATCGAGGACACACTGTATTCAATATCGAATTGTACATTTGGCGTTTTTAGAATGACAGATTGCAAAACTATATCGAAGTACCCTAAACTCACATTTAGCGCAATGTTAAATTGACAATTATCGATACTGATAGCATCCCCAATAAGCAATAATTAATTCCTTAATTTGGTGCCATTTTCGTTAATTTGGCGTCATTGTTTTCAATTTTAATTATATTTCCATCAAGTTGGCGATATTTCACTAAATGGGTCGCCACGTTCACTAAATTTATCGGCACGTGTTTCAGATAGACGGAAAGAAGAACTTAAATTGAAGAACGTAAACTGAAATGGGTTACTTTTGGAAAATTATTAGTCCAGACAGACATATTCTTACGTGCAAAATTCTTACCAAAATGCAGTAGATATTCAATCAATATTTCGTGAAATAAATGACTATTGGCGAATTTTTGGGCGTCAAGACACAAAACTATTACCCAAAGTATCTTCTCTCGTGAATGGAACGAACTAGATTCATGAGAATAATGTTAACAAATTTGTTGCATAATATTGCATATGAAAAGTGAACATATTTCTCGATTTATTGTCATTCGTTTTCAAATGAAAACTTACGTACAGAATATTTATTTAACATTATTAAAGGTCCTGATTTTTAAATCATTTTTTTTTCTTCAAAAAATCATTAGAATATTCTGAATATTCGATTGCGGTTAAAATTAATGGGGCTAGAATTCACCGATTGTAATAATCGTATCACATTATGTTCGAAACGGTGCACGTCTTCGAGTAATAATGCATTCACACACACACACACACCTCATAAACGTTCGATTCAAGTTCAGGGATGCTTAAAATGGGGTTTTCAGAAAGAAAAAAACATTAGAATTCGAATTTGTAGCCCCGACACGATCATACTATACACATCATACTATTATCACCACTTACACATCATACTATTATCATCACTTACACATCATACTATTATCATCACTTACACATCATGCTATATATGCAGAGAAGGTAAAAATGCATGCCAAATATGAATTACTAAGCTACCGAGACAATAGTATTTTCTTCTATTGGTGAAATGAATCTTAAGAACACATTAACGCGTATGTCAAGAAAGCTTTTATGTGCATCACAAATTATAAAAACGAGGAGAAATTAGTAGAAATAAGAAACACCTTTTTAAGAGGAAGGAAGGGAAATGATGCACAGGAAAACAATCATTGTGAAAATGTCAAACCAATCTGTCAAAGTGGCCTTATTTTCAAAGTTATGATCAATACAAGGAAAATAACGCTAAAATATAACTTAAATTTCCCAGGAAGGGGAACAAATTATACGCCTTGCATGCGAAAATCTACTCCATATTGCAAGATGGCCTCCATTAGATCGAAATTAATGCAGAATGGAAAGTTAATAGAAATAACATTTTATGAAAATTGAAATCTTATGTGATTGAAAAGGTTAGTCTTTGTACTTGTTTTGATGAGCTCAGAAATGATTGAAGGGCGAAAAGTTAGTGCGGCATTTTGAATGATTGGTTTTTGATTTGATTTTTATACCATATAATGCACTCGGATATAATAATGCAAAGATGCATAAAACGAAACACATCTTTGATAGCGGGCGTTCAAATGAGCAAGAACCGGCAAAACTTAGCAAATTTTGTTATATTATTATTCATGTTACGATTAAAATCGATTATGTTAAAAATCAATTGGACTTCAGTATTCATCGATTGTAATAACCGTCCAAATTATTTTGAAATGCTTTATTCGTTCGTGAGATATTTTGTGGAGAGATTTAAGGATACACACACTAACAATCATACACATACACACTAACATACATGCAGACATCACTTAGAAAACGTTTGCTTCGGTGTTTGGAACGCGCTCTTCAGTCGAAAGCTCGAACTTAATTTCGATCATGTCACAATGACTGCAGAGTCACTTCAAAGATAAGAGCTTGCAATATCGCCCCAGTAGCTCAACGGTAGAGTGTCGGCTGGCCAGTTCGGAGATCCAGGGCTCGATTCTCGGTTAGGGCCAAGGTTAATTATAAGATATTCTACGGACTAATAATAATCGGCTACTTCGCGAATCGAACCCCGGATCTTGTGGATTGAGTCCAGTTGCACTGCATTACTTCGGCCATTTAAGAAATTAGTTTGATTTACCCTATAGTGTTTTGGCGTGGGCCTGTGTTGTTTTGTGCTTTATTCCGGCTTTGTCTCCCCGGCGACATTCACGGCGCTTTGGTGTCGTGGTGGTGACTGGAGGAGGGGGGAGGGGGGGGTTCCGGCTTTGCGGTGGCGGCCTCGGCCGGTGGTGTTTCCGCCGGTGGTTGCTGGACTGGGGGGCATGTGCTGAGGGTGGCAGGATTGCGGTCGCGATGATGGTTGATCTTTTTCCGTATACCTTCGGGTGGATCGGGTGTTTCTTTTGATAACCCTATAGTCTCCTCCTTAAAAGTAAGATGTGTGTGTGTGTGTGTGGGGGGGGTGTAATTGAAACCCTGTCCCTGTTCTATCATTATGACACCAGTTTATTTTATTTCATTTTATTTATTTATTTATTTTTTTCATGCGAATTACATCTATCGTTGCGGCTTTTCTGACGGAAAAACAGAGCTCGTTTCTAAAAATACCAACAATTTGGACGCCTATACCTCCGAGCCGAATCGATAAAAATGTAAATAATTTTTCTCGTTTTGTCGAAAATAGGGTCCAGATTAGGAATAGATAAAAATGATTTCAATACTTTAGTACTTTGAAAATTTTTTCTTTCGAAAACACTTTAAAAAGTATTTCTCCGAGCCAGTATTTATTTTCATTTTTCTAAATTTCGCTCGAAATATAGAGTAAACTATAAAAGGTAGATATAAATAGTAAACGACAAAAATGTGTAGTAGAAAATTTAGTATTAAAATCCATATTTATTATTAAAAAAAGCTCTTATAGTTTTCGAGTAATCGTCTTTTCAAGTTGAAGAAGCAAGAAAATTTTACCTTTTCAAATTTGTAATGTTCTTAAAAACCGAAAGTAATGGCTATAAACAATAAGCACTAATTTGTAGCTCTTTGAAAGTCCTATGAGTGTATATAATCAGATTTTGGATTGAGTTCTTTTTCTTTTCGATATTACAAAAGTTGAGTTTTATTTTACAAAATGTTATTCACGCAAAACCAATTCGGCTCCATCGGACTAGAGCCGCCGCCGATTATTTTTAGCTCGAACGTCATCAATTATACAGAACATGACACAGATTTACTAAATAATTAATCCATTCTGCGTTTGAACCCGAGCCTTTTTGAGTACGCTCAGTTATACTAACAGCTATACTCTGGCCATGTAAGAAAACATTGAGTTATCTTATAATTTGATGTAATTGAAAACAAGTGGGGGATGTTTTTAAAACCCATTTTAGAAATTATTCTACAGCAAAAAAGTTAACACATTTCTAGCTTCTTTATTATGTGTCAGACATATTTAATTGACGGGGAAAAAAAAACAAAGAAAAAAACACACTAGATTTATTAAGAAGTAAAATTAAAGTGTATTTAACCTTGAAAAAACATTTTCATTGTAATCAAGGTCACAAGAACAATTCAGTTTAGTTGTTGTCAAACAGATTTCGCAATCTGTAAGAAAACTCGTGTATATATCCAGATATTATATCTTCCATTCTTCCGCCGCTTTCAGAACAATTAGCAGTATAGGTAGTTTAGTTACAATGTCACTTCTTCGCAGTATCCTTTTTTCAAAATTACATATAATGTAATCCCAGCTAAGAAAATCTGATGTGACCAGCACATGACTTTCTTCGCAGACTCATATTCACGGTCTCTTTATTTCTTCAATAATTTATTAAATTGAGTTCAATTGTACTAAATAACTCCCATAATTATTTTAAATGACAATGAATTTGCACTATTGGTTCAATTTTCGTTTCTATTTGGTAACTGGACTGATTTTTAAAGGTGGCGTAGCGAAAATGCGAAGAAACTAAAATATCTTGAGAACGGCTAGTCCTAGAGTAATGGGGTTGGTCTTAGTCTTTTAATCGCCAAACATTACGTATAAAATATGTACATTTAATTGATATATTTGAGCATAAGTAATTTCTTATTTTAAATTTTGACGATTTTTGCCCCGGTTACTTTGCAAAAAAAAAAAAAAAAAAAAAAACAGATTCCTTTTTTCCTAATAGTACCAAAATCTAATCAGCGCCAGGGGTAACCCACAAGTGATTTATCTACCAAATTTTGTGAAATTTGGTATATTAGTTTTTTAGCTACAGTGGATACAGGCATTTTTTGCGGGTAATTTCTCAAAAAGAAAAAAAAGACAAGTTCTTTTATCCCGAATTGTACCAAAATCTAATCAGCACCAGGGTCACCCACAAGTGACTTACCTGACTTACCTATAAAATTGAATGAAATTCGATCTATTAGTTTTTGAGTTAGAGTGGATACAAAATCTGCACGGACAAATACACAAAACCACAGACACACGACACAGGCGCTACACTAAAAATAGTGTCTCCGTGTTCTAGAGATAGGTCTCAAAATGTGTAGATCCGTCGAAAACTCGAGTTGCGATTTTCGACATGATTCCAATACTTTCCTTATACATTACCATGCATTGCAGGGAAAGTAAAAATTCTAATCCAGAAATCCAGGAAATTCCGAATCAATATGTTACATTAATTAAACAATATTTTCTGAAATTGTGCCCAATTGCTATATATTGCGATGCCACCCATTTAGCGGAGCAAGATTCCACCAGAATAGTATTTAAGATTTCAAAAATGGATTGATGTTCTGTAGTCAAATTGGTTCTAATTCGATTAAACCATTTTATTCATGATGTCTGTCTGTGAGTATGTGGACAGTATACATTTCGGAAGGATTGAACGATTCGTATAGAATTTGAAACGATAAACCCTGTATATAGCGATTTGAAATCGATAAACGGCATGAGCAAGAAAAGTATTTTTTTTTTCAGACTGAATGAATAAGTAATTTTGTCCATAAAAATTTAGTGTCAAGAATTATACTTCGTTGCATTTAAAATCCATAAACATTCAAAAGAGGGGATCGAATTCGGGTCTGGTCGGGAATACTCCCCTATTCCATCCCAGAAATGTTAAGTAATACTTTATTTATGCCCATTTCCTTCAAAACAAAGTTGGAGGACGGAAGTGTCACTCTCTCTTCCAACCACTAACGCTATATACAGGGTTAACGTTATATACTAACGCTGTATACAGGGTTAACGCTATATACTAACGCTATATACAGGGTTAACGTTATATACTAACGCTAAATACAGGGTTAACGCTATAAACGCTATATACAGGGTTAACGCTATATACTAATGCTATATACAGGGTCAACGCTATATACTAACGCTATATACAGAGCCAACGCTTTATACTAGCGCTATATACAGGGTTAACGCTATATACTATAACGCTATATACAGGGTTAACGCTATATACTAACGCTATATACAGGGTTAATGTTATATACTAACGCTAAATACAGGGTAAAAGCCATAAGCGCTATATACAGGGTTGATGCTATATACTAATGCTATATACAGGGTCAACGCTATATACTAACGTTATATACTAACGCTATATACAAGGCTAATGTTATATACGAACTCTATATACAGGGTAAACGCTATGTACTAACGCTATATACAGGGTTAACGTTATATACTAACACTATCGCTATATACAGGGCTAACGCTATATACGAACTCTATATACAGGGTTAACGCTATATACTAACGCTATATACAGGGCTAACGCTATATATGAACTCTATATACAGGGTTAACGCTATGTACTAAAGCTATATACAGGGTTAACGTTGTATACTAGCGCTATGTACAGAGTTAACGCTATATACAGTAAAATTAATTGCAACACCCCTAGAAAATAATTTATATAGTTCAGATAACGGAATCGATAACAAAGTGAGATAGACGAATCAGGCAATTACAAAGTACTAGAGCATTGCCTAATGAGTAGGAATCCACATCAGAAAGGCGCATATGGCAGGCAATAAATACTAGTGGTATCATCATAGACTGTATCATGGTGGACTCCTTCAATCGATTGATATTTAATATCATCCGCCTATACAGCGACTGAGGAGTGTAACCTTTCTGACGGAGAGCTTTTTGAACACATTGGATTGCAGTGAATGTTAGTGTTGTCCATTTTAGCATCCCTGAATAGGACAGAAATTTATATATATATATATATATATATATATATATATATATATATATATATATATATAATTACTGAAGAAATTTTATTTTACTTGTATTATATATATAATAAAAATAAATATAATAAAGCTAATTTAAAGCATGAATAGTGGCATACCCTAGTTCAGTAACATTAAGCAGGTTAATAATGTAACAGAGGATTTTGAAATAAAATATCTAACAAAAGTACAGTAGTTACTAATTGATATTAATAACAATAATATATATATATATATAGATACTATAGCTTACTAAAATATGAAGGATACTATGCAAATATTATTAAATAAAGAATTTAAAGTTATTAAGTAAATGGATTGATAATGCAAAATACATTAAATTTATTGCGCAAATGCAGCTCATAAATAAAATGATTTCAATAATAATAAAAGTTTGAAAATCCAATGAACGAAAAGTAAGAAGATGTAACACGATAAACCTAACTTTTTTAAAAACACCCACAGAATAAAATATAATACAGCAAATCATCAATCAAATGGATAAAAAATACAAAACACAAGCTATCAAGTTACAGAAAATCAACCAAATTAAAAGGTATGGAAACAAAAAAAGAAAAACTTAAGCTAAATTCAACTATCTAACAGGCTTACAAAACAAAAGTAAAAATCAACTAATCCTCAAGCAAATGGGAAAAAAAATAAATAAAATAAATATCGAATCAACAAGTCAATGAAAATTATAAAGGTATGGAATCGAAATAAGTATAACAAACGAAATCAAGCACAAACGCATTACACGTGGACGAGGCTCTAAGCCTAAATCATGAATTGTTAACCTCTACAAAAATCTAATCATGTCCAAGTTTTTTGTAGAAGCAAACACAAAAATGTATGTTTCTGAAGAAATAGATAGATTAAATCTATAAACTATTTCTACTTGGACGACATACATAAAGAAGGAATAAAAAAGAAAAAATGAATACCTGGAAAAAGCACAGCGTATGTACAATCGAGTCAATACAGGGTACACTGATAGAAGAGACCAGTGTTGCCATTCGTAAAGAAAAAAATAAAAAACCATTTACTGTTGCCATTCATAAGAATTGAAAAACTGTGAAGCGAAATGTTAAGAAAAAGTATTAATATACAAAAAGAGCTACTAAAAAGAGGGGCAAATAATAGTAATGAAGTGGGAAGTGAATGAAAAAAAAAAAAAAAAAAAAAAAAAAAAAAAAAACAAGAGAATGGAAATGTCTGGCTAATATAAGATACTATGAATAGAATTATATGATACTATGAAAAGAATTATAAAAATCCAGCTATTTTAAATTTTTTAACAATACTATTTACTAAATAAGAGGGATATTTATATAAATTACTAGTAATTTTGAGATTATTGATATGCATAGCATGAAATTTTTTATCAGATAATCTATAAATTCTAAAAAGCTGATTGAGTATAATATTTCTAAACAATTGAATCGAGTTACAGGAATTAAAAGGTAAGATTTTATTAATATTAAAATTATAAAAGTCTTTTTTATCATATAAATTTGTAACAATTCTATTAGAAGGATCAATAAAAGATTTAAATCCAAAAAATTAACATTTTTACTAATAGTAGTCGTGTTACATCTTCTTAGTCGTCGTGTCGTACGTTAGTCTTACTTCTTAGTCGTACGTTAATAGTAGTCGTGTTACATCTTCTTCATCTAATTATCGTGTTACATCTTCTTACTTTTCGTTCATTGGATTTTCAAACTTCTATTATTATATATATATATATATATATATATATATATATATATATATATATATATATATATATATATATATATATATATATATATATATATATAATATATATATATGTGTGTGTGTGTGTAACAGTTTATATTATTATTAGGCCTTCTGCAACAGTTAGTAGACTCTCACTTATTGAACAATGCTTTACGCCTTTGTAATTGCCTTTTTTCGTTCATCTTGCTTTGTTGCTGAGTTCAAAATCCTAACTTCTTAAATTCCACGCTAGGATAGCCGAAATTCCATTTATTCAATGGGGTATAGTCACTTTACTTCAAATATACCTAACTTTGTATACTCATGGACCGTTCCTTACAAAGTTATTGGGGTGCTTGTGGACGACTTAGGAATCTTGTATTTGTTCAGTTTCTAAATGCAGAACATTAGATTTCATCTTACAAATTAATAGATGTCTGTCTGTCTGTGTATGTGTGTGTGTGTGTGTGTGCAATGTGTAGCGGGAAATCTAAGCATCGTACGGCCATGAAATTTGATACGTAGGTACTTCAAGAACCGGAAGGTCTATGTGCCAATGTACACCGATTGCATGCAATTTTCACTGTTATTTATGTGAATAAAATTTATATACTTTGTTATTAACACTTTACAACATAGCTGAAAAGTGTTTATGACTTTGGTCATTGTCTGTCTGTCTGTCCGTTCGCACGATAACTGCCGTAAAAATGACTTTATCAAAATGAAATTTTAGTATGTTGTTCAGCCGGTCTGGAGGACATATGGGAATATAAATGAATGATATCACCCAGTTAGTTTTGGATTGAACTCGGGTTGAAAAAATGGAATACATTGAACCCTATGAGATCTAATTCTTCTAACATTTTTTAAGCAAAGTTTTATACTTCGAAAATTTTAGAAAATATTCAAATTATCCCATAAAATATATAAAAAAAAATTTCAGCAAAATATGCTTGGTAGTTTTTTAAATATAAATTAAATAAAAAAATAATTACACACATATAATATGAAGACATTACATGACCCACTTCAAAATAAAATATGGCATCCATCTTTTTTTCTCAGAGTAAAAATCGTGACTTTTAAGTTTATATTTAGTGTTGCATCCGTCCTAAAACCGCTTTATTTTTGCGTATTTTCTGTGCATCTATATTCTGCACCAACGCAATTACAATATTTTTTAGTTTAAATGGTCATCACACTTTAATTATTTCAACAACGAAGCCTAATTTTAATGGATGCCGAATGTAAACAAGTGATTGTAAAATGAGTTGTATAAGAATTGCCGAATTTTTTTTCAAGCAAAATTATTTAACTCTCGAGTCTGGAATAAAAGTGTCTCAATGAAATATTCACGGCTTTTACATAGAGCCAGCTGATTTATATTTTGATGACGTCATTTGAATAAAGTTCATTTTTTTTCGATGAAGCTTTTAAGCTTTCAAGTAAAATAAATTATTGTAGTTCTGTGATAATTAAAAAAATATCACCGCTGAATGTATCGCATTTTAGAGATGCGATACATTCAGATGATTGGATTTCAGTTGGAAAATGTTTCATAATCAATTTATGCTTGATAGATCTTCTTTGTTTTATATAATTACCTTACTTTAACTCCCGGCCAAAGACGAGTATATTTGCTAGTTGCACATAAAATCATAAACGGCCAGAACTAAATGGATCTTACGTCTGCTTTTTAGAACTCCGTTTGTTACCCTTACAACATCCCAACTATGTCAGGTAATACAAGTGCTACCTTACACAGTTCAGGGTAAAATGTTTAAACATTTAACGTTTGCTTCTTTCTCTAACGAGTATCTTGTCACTTGATCAGAAAAAATAACTGGAAGGCATAGTTCTCGGTCTGGTTTCTAATGCAGGTCAAAGTCGAACACTTTTCATATCGTCTTAAGAGGTCAACTTGTGCGATTCGTAGTATTAGCTGCAGAACTGTTAACAAGTTCTTTCAAATAAACAAATTACTCGAAAACAAATATATTCACACGCCAATAAATTGCTTCATTTTGTGACTTGTGTAGTATTTAGGAACACCAATTTTTATTCACTTTGCGTTACCTTTCTTAGTTTGCATTTACATTCAACATCTTTAATGGGTTCGTTCAGTGAGGCATCCTGGGGGTATCCCGCCCCCCGGAGACATTTTATATTACCTTAGTTTCTATTTATGTGACAGCATTCAGATATAGTTATATACGGCAAATAGAAAACTTACCCCCCCTCAAAGTTTTATTCCGCTCCCCCCAAAAGCTCGGAAAGACTGCTGGACTCGTTCCCGGCTATCGGATTACATAGAGAGCTGAAACTCGACGCCACAGTTTTATTTCGCGGAATATTTTATTTGTTAAATTTTCCAGGTATATTTCTCACCCATTTTCATTGCGCTCCTTTGAATTGCTTTATTTCGTTAGTTCTAGCTGTTTATATTTACCAAACTGATCTATTTTTTCTATCATGTTGTGATAAACATGCTGCATGGACCAATTTGAATAGAGTAATTAGAAAATTAATAGTAATTGCTTTAAGAGCTTAATAAAAATATTATAAATCAATTACTCCATTCAAATCAAGATCCCTGCAACAAATTTTCACGGGTCAGATTCTCATGTCAAATCAATTAAATCTTAATGGCCAAATAAACAATTAATTAAAATTATAAATTTCGTATAGTGGTGTTATCCAGGTATTGACATGAGAACCTAAAAATAAAATAAATAATGCTAAAATGAATTATAATCATGAACAGTAAATACAATGATTATTTTAAATATAAAAAAGTAGGAATCTTTTCATGATCTTATATTAATTTAATTATTTCAAAATATTATGTTTTATAGGAATGTTCTGTTATAAATATTGTGTAGTTTGTTTTTACCTATTCAATCTTAATTTCTCTGGATTAAATAATAATTTATCTGAATATATATTCAGAAATTCTAATGAATATTTCGCAATTAATAAATAATTTTTTTATATTTAAAATAATCATTGTATTTATTGTGCATGATTATAATTCATTTTAACATTATTTATTTTATTTTTAGGTTCTCATGTCAATACCTGGATAATACCACTATACGAAATTCATAATTTTAATCAATTGTTTATTTGGCCATTAAGATTTAATTGATTTGACATGAGAATCCGATCCGTGAAAATTTGTTGCAGGGATCTTGATTTGAATGGAGTAATTGATTTATAATATTTTTATTAAGCTCTCAAAGCAATTACTATTAATTTTCTAATTACTCTGTTCAAATTGGTCCATGCAGCATGTTTATCACAACATATCACTTGCTAATAATATTCTAATATATTTGTACTTCATACATTGGCGCGTGTGAAATTTTTTCCAGAGGTGATGGGGGGGGGGGTGCAAACTCAAGCACATAATGTACAATATCGACTGACTCGATGCTCGCCTTTGTTGTATTGAATGACCAAGCGGGGAATGTGACCCCCCCCCCCCTTTACCTTCCCTATGGGCGACCATGACTTCATATTTAATAAAATGATTGTAAAAGTTCATCTAATTTAGAAATAAGAAAACATTTAAAATGTTGTATCTTGTATGTATTCATCTTGCATAGGTAACATTTTAAAATCTCGTGCATTTCATCCACTCTTTGCATTTTTATGTAAAGTTATTTTAAATTATTCACCAATAAATAAAAACTCATGAAAATGCGAATTCCAATATAAATTTCACTTGTAATACCACATTTTTTGCCAAATTTTCAGTCTCCCCAGTCAAAAATCTCACGCTACGCTACTGCACAACGCTGGTATCCTTTTCAGGGGGAAAAACAAAATTCCAAAACCTTCCATATCTTCGTTAAAACGGAATAGCATATTCTTGATAATTTTCGATACCTTCAAGTTAACCGACATAGTAAATTTTTATTTTGAATTTTACGAGAATAAAATCATTATTACTTTCCTTATATACATAATGTATAAGGAAAGTATTGTGACGGGGTCGAAAATTCGAATTCGAGTTTTCGACGGGAGAGCACGTTTCAAACATCCCTGATCACGAATCAAGCATTTTTAAAGGGATGTCTGTGTGTGTGTGTGTGTGTGAAAGTATGTGTGTGTGTGTGTGTGTCAGTGAGTCTGTGGAGACGATAACTGACGAACGAATGGACCGATTTGAACAAAATTTGGTACAAAAATCACAATCCATAAACACTGGAAGCCTATTGTTTTTAAACGCAATCGAATGTTCAGAAACCCCCTAAATTTTCGAGTGAAATTTTGAAAAAATCGTCAAAAAATCAAAACTGCTAATAAAGGTACACAAATAGACATTTCTTATGTAATTTTTCATTAGAAAGCGATTGACATAAGTTTTAGAAAGCTAACTTGAACCGTTCTTGAGATATTGCACATTTTTCAAAAAAATTATCAAAAATTTATATAAAAAAAAAAAATTCCTATTGAGAAACATGTTCACTTTTCATACGGAATATCATGCGATAAATTTGGTGACATCATTCTCGTGGATCTAGCTCGTTCCATTCATGAGAAAAGATACTTTGAGTAATACTTTTGTATTTGAACTCCAATAGTCATGTCATTTATCTGCTATAAGAATAACTTATTTCTCTGTCCATAATGTTTGGCGAGATTTTGGCCACGAACTTGGCGACATTTTAAAAAATGTTGCCAAATTAACGAAAATCTCACCAAATGGATAAAAATGACGCTAAATCAATGAAAATGGCGACTAATCGTCGAAAATTCAATATCTTGGAAAGAATATAAGTCTCCACTATAAGAAAAACCTATTTTTTTACTGTAAAAGTAGTAAATTCATTACATTTTATAAGGATGTCATGTGTTGCCCACATCAGATTTTCTTATACTGACTTGATAAATGGATTAAAAGGTTAGGAGTATTGCATTCACTTTCTATGCTTTCATCAAAAATATTTGCTATTTTTACCTTTTTACTTTCTCTATATACACAGTATAATGTATTGTGACGGGGTTGAAAATTCATTCTCGAGTTTTCAACGAAAAAGCAAGTTCAAGCATCTATGAACTTGAAGCGAACGTTTTTGAAGTGTTGTCCGTGTCCGCTAGTTTGTGGTTGGATGCCATATCTCATAAACGAATGGAGCGTTTTGAACGTCATTTGGTACTATTATTAAAATCCGTGAATACTGAAGCCTATTGATTTCAAACGCGATCAAACGTTCAAAAGACCCCCCAAAAATTTTCGAAAAATCATGTAAACATGAGGACATTCAGTAATGTTAAATGAATAATCATTTTATATATCTTTTATTCTGAAATGAATGACATAAATTTTAGAACTCTAGCTTGAACCGTTCTCGAGATATTGCACATTTAAAGAAAAGTTATATAAAAAATTACACAAAAACGAACAGTAGTATTATCAAATGTGTAACAATTGGCGACAATGGGGATTTTCATAATTGATGTAAGATAATGTGTATAGTAATATCGTGCAAAAATTTCTTCTTGCATAATTTTACCGATTTTTGCTCAATTGAACGTAGTAAATCTTCTGCCCTATCCCCGATTTGTTAACTTTCGCGGCACACGTTTTTCGCCGAAATTCTGCTCAAACAGTTACGAAATATTTTCGGAAAGATAAAATACAATGCTTAGATTATATTGAAACTAAATTTAATACCCAATAAAACATAGAATATATTTTTTATTTTAATCCAAAATATTTTTGGTGTTGCCATCTGTTGTCGTAATTTAATTCATACCAATTATTTTTATTTTTTAATGAACATTTTTAAATATCTATTCCTTCTAATACAGTATTAAATACAACAACAGATCATATATAATAATGCCACAATCACGGAAAGGTAATTTCTCATTCTATAGATTTGATAAGTGGATCTGAATGTACATCACTGAGGACTGCAGCTTTGTCTTCAAGTTCCTTTGTCTCCAAGTCCAAGTTCAATTACGTTTCCGTGATTGTGGCATTATTATATATGATCTGTTGTTGTATTTAATAGCGTATTAGAAAGAATAGACATTTAAAAATGTTCATTAAAAAATAAAAATAGTCGGTATGAATTAAATTACGACAACAGATGGCAGCACCAAAAATATTTTGAATTAAATTAAAAAATATATTCTATGCTTTATTGGATATTAAATTTGGTTTTAATATAATCTAAGCATTGCATTTTATCTTTCAGAAAATATTTCGCAACTGTTTGAGCAGAATTTCGGAGAAAAACGTGTGCCGCGAAAATTAACAAAACGCGGATAGGGCAGAAGATTTACTGACGACGTATCATGACCGGCCAAATGACAG
Organism: Amaurobius ferox; assembly: GCA_951213105.1. Classification (NCBI taxonomy): domain Eukaryota; kingdom Metazoa; phylum Arthropoda; class Arachnida; order Araneae; family Amaurobiidae; genus Amaurobius; species Amaurobius ferox. The sequence goes on from OX578146.1 coordinate 59,504,135, forward strand.
ATTGTAAACTTTTGATTAGAAAATTCGCATATATAATGTTATCGCTTTTTCTCACTTGACTTCATGACTTTTTCTATTAAATGTATACAATCAATTTTTCAATATTTATTTTTTTTTCTTCTTTGTTTTTATATGATAAAGATACATAGTCTACCGTTATCTATCATGACCGGTCATTTGACCAGGAGAAAAAATTATTGCCTTATAAGGTTATGAAATGTGATGTGACATTGCCTTATAAGGTTATGAAATGTGATGTGACAATGTGACATTCCACATATTTTTATCAATTCCCTGCACATCTCTGCAAGGACTATTGAGTAATAAATTCAATTTAAAATAATTGTGTATTAAAATTTCAATAAAGTGCGTAATATTTCAAGTTTCAAGAAAAGGTGATAAAAACTAAAAAGTATTACTAGTTAGTTCATAGTTTTTTTTTTTTCAACGTTATTCCATTCCTAATCTTCACCCTGAAAAAATGTCGATACATTCAAGACACACAAAGTTCTTAGAAGAAATAAATAACATAGGCGAAGAGTTTTCGGAAATGGATGAAGGTGAACTTTCTGAAAGTGAAGACATATTATTTGAAAATGATGATGGTCAGACAATGAGTGTGAGCCTACAGATACCGACGATGAAGAGGAGAATATTATGAATATAATACGTAGAGGACGAAAAAGAATGAGATTGTTCTCAAGTTCTGAAGATGAGAATGAAAAAATGAGCAGTACATTTCGATTGATGGCACTGTTTGGGAAGAAATGCAAATACGTGCTACATCTGGGAGAGCAGCATTTCATAACATTTTCAGAGAAGAATCAGGTTCAGTGGGATATGCAAAACGTAATATTATAAAGGGCAAAGTGAAGACTGCATTTTCGTTGATAATTGATCACAGTATTATGAAATATATAAGAATATGCACAATTGAAGAAGCAAATCGAGTTTTAGGAATCGAATGGAGTCTTACCTTACAGTTACTTTGTCTAATATTTCCTTACTAAAATTAATATAACTTGCATTCAATCAGAAAAAATAAAGTTTTTATCTAAAAACCGGTCATTTGACCGCCCTTACAGCAAAGATCGTTACATGTGTGACACTGACGTTGTAGTCACGTGACACCTGGGTCACAATGTGACATCATATTTGTGACTTCTATGCGACGTCACGTATTAGTAACTTTGTAACTTCATTGTGACAATATTCTGTGACGTTTCCACAATTTAATTAACACGTAACAATGTGACGACATTACAATGACAATTACAATGTGACGTCACAAACAAGTTAATATGCGACGTCACAAACGACCATGAAAATGGCCAAAATGACTTCGCTGTGACCTCAATATGACATTGCCGAGACGTCTTGTGACGTCCCAAAGTCACAGTGTGACGTAAATATTACGTCACTGTGAAAAAAAATGCTGTTAGGGACGGTACTAATAGGTATATATTGAGCGTAGATAAGTTTATTGTTAATGGAGATAAGAATAAAGGCTGAAAATGTTCACATTTTCTAATGCGTTATAAAGTTACGCACATGTTCAAGTTAATAATATGTCAACTACCCAAATAAAAAAAAACATGGATATAAAATATATATTTTTAGCACCCTTCAGAGCTCAAACCGAGAATAATGCAATGGCTAATTTTGTAATAAAGTGAAAAGTTTGGCAATACCCATCTATTTGAGTCCCCCATAAAAATAATGAAAGAAAGCTGTGATTCTCTGAAACACGAACTTCATGACTTCCTTGATTACGCGTGTCATGAAAACGCTTACGTGCTTATTTTTATTACTGCCGTAAAACATACTTTTTATAATAAAGAACAGGAAGTATGTTTTCCCCTCAGCATTATACGAGAAATAAGGAATACCATTGAATTCAATTTGAGCTGTTTGATTCTTTAGAATGGGTAAAGGTAAACACAGTGGCGTAACTAGACTTTTAGAGACCTAAAGTACATAATTTCGAGGCGTCTATAATGCATAGCCATATAAGCCAAAATGAACCTGAGTGTGGCTCAACTTGACGCTCTCATATCAAAATTCATTTTTAAATGTTTATAATTATTTTTCTTCATATTTTACAAGAAAGATTTTGAAAAATCCGTATCATTAGTTTGGTTCAAATGATCACAACTGTAGCATGCTACCATTCATTTTGGGGGCTTAAAAACATCTTCCAATTGATACCAAGTTTGACAAACTTCGCGAAACTTAACAGTTTCAATCGTTGTTAAAAATAGCTACGATACAATTTTTGATGTCATTGATGTGGGGGGGGGGGGGGGGGGGGTAATGACATCAAAAATTGTATCGCAGCTATTTTTCACAACGATTGAAACTGCTAAGTCTCGCTATCATCAAGTTACTCATATAAATAACCCTTTTTATGCATAGTTATATCTATTTTTGTCCTATGCTGCCACGTTAAGAATATATAAAATTTCGCTTAAATTTCGAAGTTTCCCTCGAATTTCAAATAATTCCATCCAGGTCTGGATTGTTTTAAAACATATATTGGCATAAAAATCTCGAAGGCGAGCATTTTCGTGAAAAAAAAAGACTTTCTCATTATATTCTATGAGAAAGTAAATATGTTCAGCGCAAGAAGCGTCTCCTTTACGCCCTGCGCCCTGGAGCGATCGCCCTATCGCTCTCCATGACGGTACATCGCCCTCCATGACGGTACATCACTGGGTGTATATAGGCTTTATAACATTTTTTCTACCCAGACCGTCCGACCTACTCGAAGATGTAAAGCGATTTTGAACGATCGGGATAGGACGGCCACCTAATTTAGACCGGAAGTCAATGGGGTGGCAGTGAAAACCATCCATCTTCTAACGGTAACCCATCGCCTTTCGGACTTTCAGACCTACATATCTAACGTGTGGCTTTTCAACTTAAAAAAAATTCCGAGATGGTCCAGTGGTTAAGGCGTTGAAATCGCAGACGTTAGATCCAGGTGCAACCACCGACGCAGTCCAAAATTATTTCCGTGCCTAAGCGAAATATGGATATGTTAAATTCGTAGGTTTTAAAGAGGCGGGCTAGGGCAGGGGTTGCCCCTGTGGTTGTCACTCTGATTGGGTTCCGATATAAATTGGGTGGCACTTTCCCTGCCGTTTAAAAAATTACCTTACACTTTCGGGTAAGTCGAATGGTCTGGGTAGGGAAAAAATGTTCATGCAAGAATATATAAACTGTTCGCATTACAGGGTCTCAGATAAATTCATGGGTCTGGCCAATAACTCGAGAAGTGTTAGGATATTTTTTATCAAAATAGTACAGATAAGTGAAATGGGATAAATGATATAACGACCAAAAGAAACACGCGGTCGTGAACATCTAAATTTAAAACCAAATTTCACCAATAAATATTGGGTAAAACCGCTAGGAATGTTTACGATCTAAAAAATCTGATGTGGGCAGCACATGACTTTCCCTGCAGACTCAAGTTCCCATTTTCTTTATTTCTTTAATAATTCATTAGATGGAGTTTAATTGCACCAAATAACACTAAAGTTGCATTTTTTATTCAATTTTTGTTTTCATTTGGTAATTAGGTATTTCTCCGAAATCGGCGTAACAAAAATGCAAGAAATCTCAAATATCTCGAGAATGGTTACTCCTAAAGTATAATGGAGTGTGTTACATTCTTTTCCTCGTCAAAAATTGCGTATAAAAAAAGAATTTAATTGATACATTTGAGCATACACGACTTAGTCTTTTTTTTTTTAGCTTTTGACGGGCCATTTCGTAAAAAAAGGCAGGTTGTTCTTTTTCAAATCGTACCAAAATCTAATCAGCACCTTTTATCTACCAAATTTTATGAAATTTAGTCAATTAGTATTTTAGCTAGAGCGGATAAATGAAATTTTTAAGGGCCATTTCGCAAAAAAAGACAGGTCCTGTCTTTACGAATCGTACCAAAATCCAATCAGCACCAGAGCATCCTACAAGTGACTTATCTACCAAATTTTGTGAATTTTGGTCAATTAATATTTTAGCTAGAGCGGATAAATGAAATTTTTAAGGGCCATTTCGCAAAAAAAGGCGGGTCCTGTCTTTACGAATCGTACCAAAAACTAATCAGCACCAGGGTCACATCCAAGTGATTTACCTACCAAATTTTATGAAATTCAGTCCATTAGTTTTTGAGTTAGAGTGGATACATACATTGCACACACGCACAGACGTCAAGCCAAAAATAGTTTTTTCGTATTCTAGAGGTATTAAAACGTGTAGAACCGTCGAAAACTCGAGTTGTAATTTTCGACATGATTCTAATACTTTCCCTATACATTACCATCTATTGCAGGGAAAGCAAAAATCTGATGTGGGCAGCACATGACTTTCCCTGCAGACTTATATTCACGTTCTCTTTAATTGAATCAAATTTAATTCACTTTTATTTCAATTTTCGTTCTCATTTGGTAACTGGACTTATTTTCAAAGGTGGCGTAGAGAACTAAAATATCTCGAGAACGGTTAGACCTAGTGTAATGGGGTTGGTTTTATTTTTTTCATCGTCGAAAATTACGTATAAAACAAGCATTTCATGGATATATTTGAGCATAAGTAGTTTTTAACACTTTACAACATAGTTGAAAAGTGTTTATGACTTTGTTCATTCTGTCTGTTTGTCTGTCTGTCTGTCTTTCTGTCTGTCTGTCCGTTAGCACGATAACAGCCGTAAAAATGACTTTATCAAAATGAAATTTTAGTATGTTTTTCAGACGGTCTGTGGGACCTATGGGAATATACATAAATAATATCACCCAATTAAATTTTTATCGAACCCGGGTTGAAAAAATGAAATATATTGAACAATATGGGACCTAATTTGTCAAACATTTTTTAAGCAAATTTAAAATTCACAAAATTGCTTCGAAATTTTTAGGAAATATTCACATTATCTCATAAAATATATAAAAAAAATTTCAGCAAAATATGTTAGGTAGTTTTTTAATTAAAAATTATTTAATATAGGGAGAAAAACAAATTGAATTAAATTCTGACTTTTGGGATATCCACCATAAAGAAAAAAGAAATATATTATATAATAAATATCTTTCCAAAAGTTTAATTATTTTGTATATGAGAGAGGCTTCACATTTAAAAATAAATTTGGTAGATAACAATTTTTCAATTATTTTTTAATTTTATATAAATCTTCATGATACTTATTTGATGGCATTTTTAATGCACTTTCCTACGTCCTAGAGAGTTAAAATTTGGTCCACAGCTTAAATTTGTTGAACATTTTATTCTATAAAAATTTGGTGGATCTTTAAATATAGATCATACATTTTTTTCGAAATGGCCTGCAAATAATCCCCGTTCACTTCTATAAATCATTGTTGTAATATTGTCTAAACCATTGTTGTAATATTGTCTAAACCATTGTTGTAATATTGTCTAAACCATTGTTGTAATATTGTTAAAAGTTCTGATGTGGGCAGCACATGTCTTTCCCTGCAGACTCATATTCACGTTCTCTTTATTTCTTCAATAATAATTTGAGTTTATCTGCACAAAATAACAGCCATAAGTATTTTAAATGACATTGAATTTGCACGTTAAACTTGAATTTGGTTCTCATTTGATAGCTGGACTTATTGTCAAAGGTGACGTAGCGAAAACGCGAAAAAACTAGAATATCTCAAGAACAGCTAGTCCTAGAGTAATGGGGTTAGTCTCATTCTTTTTGTTGTCAAATATCACGTATAAAATAGGAATTTAATTGATATAATTGAGCACACGTAGTCTTTTATTTTTATATTTAACGATTTTTGTGGGCCATTTCGCAAAAATAGCCCGTTCCTTTTTCCCGAATCGTACTAGAATAACCTACAAATGATTTATATACCAAATTTTGTTAAATTTGGTATATAAATCACTTGTAGGTTATTGAAATATTATACACCAAATTTTGTTAAATTTGTTCCAACAGTTTTTAGCTAGAGTGGATAAAGGCAATTTCTGCCGGCCATTTCGCAAAGAAGGCAGATTCTTTTATTACGAATCGTACTATAATCTAATGAACATCAGGGTTTCCTACAAAAAACATACCTACCAAATTTTATGAAATTCGATCCATCAGTTTTTCAGTTAGAGTGGATGCAATATCCTCACAGACACACAGAAACACACACAGATACACCCTTACACACACAGACGTCTTCCTAAAAACAGCTTTTTTGTATTCTAGAAGTCTCAAAACGTGTAGATCCTTCGAAAATTCGAGTTCCGATCTTCGGCACGATTCCAATACTTATACATACACACACACACATATTATCTGTGTATCTGTGTATTATCTGTGTATCTGTGTATCTAAATTCCGTGCCTACGCAATTACAATAGTTGTGATTTTAAATGATCCCTAAACTTTTATTATTTCTTCAACGAAGCCTAATTTTAACTTATGCAGAATGCAAATATCTCAAGCGATTGTAAGGTGAGTTACATAAGAATTGCTAATTTTTTTTCCCACAAAATTATTTAGCTCTGGAGTCTGGAATACAAGTTATATGAATGAAATATTCATTGATTTTGCATAGAGAATCAGATGATTTGTATTTCGATGCAGTTTTAAATATTGAAGTATAAAAAATTACTGTAGTATTGTGATAATGTAAAAGATATCACCACTGAATGTATCACATTTTAGAAATTTTTAAATGAAATTGCATTTCAGTTGGAAAGTGTTTCATGATCAATGCTTATGCATGATTGATCTTTCTTGTTTATTTTAGATGTTGACGATTTTTGCTGGCCATTTCATAAAAAAGGAGGGTTCTTCTTTTCCGAATCGTACCAAAATCTAATCAGCACCAGAGTATCCTACAACTAACTTATCTTCCAAATTTTGTGAAATTCGGTCATTTAGTATTTTAGCTAGAGGGGATACATGAAATTTTTACGGGCCATTTTGTAAAAAAAGGCGGGTTCTGTTTTTACGAATCGTACCAAAAACTAATCAGCACCAGAGTCACACCCAACTGACTTAACCAAATTTTATGATATTTGGTCCATTCGTTTTTGAGTTAGAGTGGATACATACATTGCATGGACAGACAGACACACAGACAGATAGACACACAGACACACACACACAGACGTCACGCTAAAAATAGGTTTTTCGTATTCTAGAAGTCTCGAAACGTGTACATCCGTCGAAAACTCGAGTTGCGATTTTGGCTATCGGCCTGATTCCAATACTTTCCCTATACATTACAATGTATTGCAGGGAAAGTAAAAATGTTGCAACAAATGTAATCTCTAAAAGTAATTATAATAATAAAAAATCAAACCAGAATGTCTACAAGCAGAATGAACTTCTGAAATTCAGAACGAACTAATGTAAAACTTGCGTGAAGGAATCGCGCAATAGATGACGACATCGGCCAAAGTCTCTTACAAAACTACCATACCTCTTACAACTCTCAATATATCTTGCAAATTATCATTCCTCCTACAAACTAACATACTTCCTCCAAACTACTATACCTCCTATAAACTACTATACCTCTCACAAATTACTATACCTCCTACAAACTTCCATCTTACAAACTACTCTACATCCTACAAACCTTCATCTTACAAACAATCATACCTCCATACATCTTGCAAACTATCACACGTCCTACAAAGTACTATATCTCCTACTATACTATAAACCTACAAACTACCATACCTCTTACGAACTGCCATACCACGTTTTAATCAATAAATCATTATCAAAAATAATAAAACAAAATTAAAAAGCAGGAATGACTATTCGATTTCTACGGATATAAACTCTCACCATACATCATATTTTTAACGGCAGCTAACAATCGAAAAAATATTTACGTTGTACACCTACACAGCTGTCTGTCATCGATGTTAAATAAATCATCGATGACAGGTTTTTTATCGATTGAAAGCTTGAGGAATTATGATCCATCAAAGCCCGGAGGCCGTTAAAGCGAGTTAGAAATTTTCATCGATACCTAAGTGGATTAAATTCGATTAATGTAGTTTTGATAACTACTATACAATTATCTATACCTTCGATAACAATATAAAGCTGTTACACGGTTTGCATTCTTCATCAAATGCATTATGAAGTTTGTTCTGAAAAATATAATAGGCCATGAAAGTATCAGATATTATGGATTTTTGTAGAAAGAAAATCTGATGTGGACAGTGACTGACTTTCCCTACATAATGCAGTGACTTCTTTCACAAGGAAATAATGTTGAATAAGATCTAGAATAGAAGCAAGCATAGAATACAAGCAAGAATAAGAAACACATTTTAAGACCTCCTGAACCCATTTCGAAATTTTTTGAAAATACGTTCATCTGTTTGAGCTTATATGTGTACTTATGTGCGCATGTAAGTGTATGTGTCATTGCTCCAGGAATTATATCATTTCCGCTTAGGAAATAATGTTATAAAAACCTCAAATTAAGAATGTATAGAGTTCTAATCATGAGAATTATTAAAATTCTTTCCAGTTCCAGTTATTCACATAATGTATTAATACATAACATTTTATAGAGGGTAGGATATTCGCTCTTGAGTAATCATGTCTCCACCTCGAACACACACAGGCGGACACATCCCGGTCGTCCAAGCAGTTACCTTACACCTTTCTGGTAGGTCGGACGGTCTGGGTCTCAACAACAACAACACACAGGCGAACATAATTCCAGAAATGTTCGAAAAAATATTTAGAAGGTCTTAAAATGTACTTATCCGTCAAACACTTCAGAGTGAAAAATTTCAGGAAAACAATAGTAAAACAAAATAATAGTGAAAGAAAAACAAAGTGAAAACTCAGAGAAGACATACTGAATATTGAAAATGTATATAAAAACAAGAAAGATCAATCATGCTTAAAGCATTGATTATGAAACACTTTCCAACTTCAATGCAATTTTATTTAAACAAGTCTAAAATGCAATACATTCCTCGGTAATATTTTGAAACTTATCACAATACTGCATTAATTTATTATATTTGAAAACTTAAACCTTCATCGAAAAAAATGAACTTCATTCAAATGACGGCATTGAAATATAAATTGCCTGGTTTAAACATCTCTAAAATGTTATACATTTCTCGGTAATAATTTTAAAATTATCATAATACTACGGTAATTTATTATATTTAAAAACTTCATCGAAAACAACTGAAATTAATTCAAATGACGTCATAGAAAAAATAACACGCCTGGATCTCTCTATAAAAACAGGATTTCATTCATAACTTTCTCCCATTCATTTCATTCATCACAATACTATAATAATTTATTTTATTTCAACATTTTGTTTAAGACCATGGAGCTACAAAAAAATTAAACTCTATGATTGAAACTTCATCGAAAAAAATCGTCCTTCTCTTTATGAAATCAATTAATATTTCATTCATATCAGCCATGCAGACTCCATGGACTAAATTATTTTGTGTTAAAAAAATACAGGAATTCTAATACAACTCATTCTATATATTTTGCTGTTTACATTTTACATAGGTGAAAAATAGGCTTAGTTGCAGAAATAATCAAATTTAGATGAGCATTTAAACTCAAATATATTGTCATTGCATTGTTTCAGTATGTAGATGCACAGAATTTAAGCAAAAATAAAGTAGTTTTAGGACGGATACAACACCCAATATGAATTAAAAAGAACTTAAAAAAATCACGATTTTGAAACAAGATGGATGCCATATATCATTTTGAAGTGGGTCATGTGATCGTTTCATATCATGGTCACGTGATCGTTTCATATAAGAGGTGTAATTATTATTTTAATTTTTATTTAAAAAACTACTGAATTTATTTCGCTGAATTTTTTTTATATATTTTATGGAACAATTTGAATATTACCTAAAATTTTCGAAGCAATTTGTGAATTTTAAATCCGCTTAAAAAATGTTTGAAAAATTAGGTCCCATAGGGCTCAATGTATTTCATTTTTTTGACCCGGGTTCAATCCAAAACTAATTGGGTAATATTATTCATTTATATTCACATAGGTTCTACAGACCGTCTGAACAACATACTAAAATTTCATTTTGATTAAGTCATTTTTACGGCAGTTATCGTGCTAACGGACAGACAGACAGACAGATAGAATGAACAAAGTCATAAACAGTTTTCAACTTTGTTGTAAAGTGTTAAAAATCTGACGTGTGCAGCATACGACTTTTCCTGCAGATTAATATTCACGTTCTCTTTATTTCTTCAATAATTCATAAAAATTGAGTTTAATTACACAAAATAACACCCATAATTATTTTAAATTACACTGAATTTGCACTTTTAATTCAATTTTCGTTTTCATTTGGTAACTGGACTTACTTGGAACTTACTTTGCACTAATGGACTTACTTTGCTTAAAGGTGGCGTAGCGAAAATGCGAAAAAACTAAAATATCTCGAGAACGGCTAATCTTTGAGTAATGAGGTTGAATTTATTCCTTTCAGCGTTAAACATTACGTATAAAACAAGCATTTAATTGATATATTTGAGCATACGTAATTTTTATTTTAGATTTTAATGCATAAAACAGCAGGTTATTTGTTTTAGGATCTTACGAAAATCTAATCAGCACCAGGGTCACCCACAAGTGACTTGTCTACCAAATTTTGTGAAATTTAGTCGATTAGTTTTTCAGATAGAGTGGATCTAAACAATTTTTGCGGGTCATTTTGCAAAAAAGGCAGTGCGGCAGCAAAGACATCTGATCAAAGATGCTTGGAATCTGTACCCGAATTATAAGAACGGAACAGAAGCTAGCTTTTGCTCAATGATTATAATGTCGGTCTTGTAAGCACTAGGTCCCTGGTTCGGGGCCTGGCGACTCCCAAACGCCACAGCAGGTTCTTTTATCCCAAATCGTACCCAAATCTAATCAATACCAGGGTAATCCACAAGTAACTTACCTATAAAATTTTATGAAATTTGGTCGATTAGTTTTTGAGCTAGAGAGTGGATACAAACTCTACACAGACAGACACATACAAAAACGTTACGTTAAAAATAGTTTTTCGTATTTTAGAGGTCCCAAAACATGTTGATCCGTCGAAAACATAGCACCTGCTGCAGCAGGTGCAATGTTTCTGTCGGCGATTTCTCCAAACGCTGTCAGAATTTGATATTCGCACGTTGTTCTTCAAACGCCATTTCCATTTTCGACGAATTCAAGCGACTACAGTTCACTGACACGCATTGTCTGGAAAAACACCTCGCGTCACATGTGCCTTTATGCCATGGTAAACTAGTTCCTCTCTCCTCCAATCAGGGTTGGAGATATCAGCACAGCCGACGAACATTTTGATCCTACCTTGCATATATATATATATATATATACATACATAAATAACGATGAGTGGATTTCAATAGGAAAGGTTCCACATATGCTGAGTTATACCAAAAACCATTTCGCTACCAAGGAAGAGGCGCAATGCTGCTCTATTTCAGAAGTAGAATACAAAGTTATAAATGGAAAGTATAGCACGGGGGTGACCATATGTCTTTCATAAAATGGTAGGGGTGGATTGCGACACCCCTTTCCCGTTTAAAGCAGCTTTTACCTCCCGGGCAACGCTCACGGTACCTATATAATACAATGGTCAGTCCTCCATATGTGCAAAGACAAAAGCACTTCAACAGTAACAAAATCGAAAAGGAGACCTGGAATGGATAAAAGACGCCATAGAGATTACTGTTCCCAAATTCTACAGTATTAGTAAGTCAATTCGCGCATGCGTGTTGAGATATCTTTATAACAGTATCGCAGATACGTTTAAACACGCTCAAAATCTCAATTGAATAAATCAATGTCTTTGTCTTCTTTGAAAAAGGAATTATAATATTTTTTTAAGAAGTATAATGGACAATGTGTTTTTATGTCTTCCTTTACTATTTTTTTGGCTGTTATTTATGCAGTCCTTCTTGAATGCATTATATATAAGGTTTCTTTTGAAATGTCCGATAATTATATTTCTGAAAACTTTCTTTGTGAGATTAGAATTCCAATCAATTATAGGGTTGATCTTGATCTTGTATGAATCTCGTTTGTCATGTAGAGTCGTGTATATCCCATATTGCCTATGTTTTCTAATTGACAAATCCAAAAAATCTACCGCTCCATCTTCCTTTACTTGATTTTCGATTAATTCTAATTCACTTGGATAAAACTTGAAATCAAAGTTTGGGGTGTGCTCAAAATACCCCAAAAAGCACATCGTCAACATAACGGAAGTAAGGCATTTCTGATAAAATATGGGTTCCCTTTTCGTATTTTGATAAATATATATCTGCGAGCATAGACGAACAGCATCCTCCCATGGGTATACCTCTAATTTGTCTGTAGGCTTAAATTTTGTCACAAGGATATATGCTTTAAAAGCTATGATTTTCGTGATTTATTTAATAATATAAACACAGATGCATTTGATTTTAAAAGAATTACATGAAGAATACGACTTGAAACGATTCATTACCCATCGAAGATATATAGACCTTGTGGAATTAGTTTTAAAAGAAAATATTTTACACGACGGGAAGAATTTTTACAGACAAATTAAAGGTATACCCATGGGAGGATGCTGTTCGTCTATGCTCGCGGATATATATTTATCAAAATACGAAAAGGGAACCCATATTTTATCAGAAATGCCTTACTTCCGTTATGTTGACGATGTGCTTTTGGGGTATTTTGAGCACACCCCAAACTTTGATTTCAAGTTTTATCCAAGTGAATTAGAATTAATCGAAAATCAAGTAAAGGAAGACGGAGCGGTGGATTTTTTGGATGTGTCAATTAGAAAACATCGGCAATATGGGATATACACGACTCTACATGACAAACGAGATTCATACAAGATCAAGATCAACCCTATAATTGATTGGAATTCTAATCTCACAAAGAAAGTTTTCAGAAATATAATTATCGGACATTTCAAAAGAAACCTTATATACAATACATTCAAGAAGGACTGCATAAATAACAGCCAAAAAAATAGTAAAGGAAGCCATAAAAATACATTATCCATTATACTTCTTAAAAAATTATTATAATTCCTTTTTCAAAGAAGACAAAGACATTGATTTATTCAATTGAGATTTTGAGCGTGTTTAAACGTATCTGCGATACTGTTATAAAGATATATCAACACGCATCCGCGAATTGACTTACTAATACTGTAGAATCTGGGAACAGTAATCTATGGCGTCTTTTATCCATTCCAGGTCTCCTTTTTGATTTTGTTACTGTTGAAGTGCTTTTGTCTTTGCACATATGGAGGACTGACCATTGTATTATATAGGTACCGTGAGCGTTGCCCGGGAGGTAAAAGCTGCTTTAAACGGGAAAGGGGTGTCGCAATCCACCCCTACCATTTTATGAAAGACATATGGTCACCCCCGTTCTATACTTTCCATTTATAACTTTATATATATATATATATATAATACGGAAATTTTAAGCTTTTTCCAATAATGCGCCCTTTTCTTTCAGACCTATTATTCCAAATTCCTATTTCATGTCCAGCACATATTGCAACTATATTAAATTCTATCCCACGCCACTAATATTAACAAAGTCTGTCAGCACTTCCTCTTTTCCTCGATCATACCATATATAGTCACTAATCTTAACCTCTGCGTAAACTTCCTCATATGAAACTGCTTCCCCATCACATTTTTATAGCATAAAGAACGTGAAGACAGCATGTGCTCCATGTCGTCAGATTCCTCCCTCTGCGATGTGACTGTACATCGTGTGAACCAACGCAGACGACATTGAGACTTCTTGAGAGCTGGCAGTCGGAGCTCGGCCCCATGTAACAAATGATATGTTTCGAGTGTCATATAATAAAGTAGATATTTGGTAATCTGAAAAGTTTCTTCACTGGACTATTGTATCTGCCATTACATGTATATTGCTCACTTGAAATTAACTCCTATGTGAAAAAACCGCGTAGAAATTTGCTCAGATAAACCTTAATCATGAAATAGAATAAGTTGTTTAAGCTTCTTCATAGTGAATAAATCCCGATACATACAAGGTTGAATAAGAAATTTTACCTTGTTTAGGTAGTCTTATTACTCATACACATCGTTGTGTATCTATTCAGTGCTCTAGTGCTTCTCTAAAGTGCGTTCAGCGCACCACTGGTGGGCCGCTAGAGCACTGAGCCGAGAACAACGCCAAAAGTATATGTCAGTCAAAGTTAACTAGCATTTTATGTATAGAGGTCCATAACTACTTTTCACCAGGGGGCACGCTTATTTGTTCATTGAACTGAACCAGAGGGTAGGAAGATTTATAAATATAAGTTACCATAATGACGCTAATATGAACATTACTTTAATTTTAAGATGTATTAAGGGTAACATAAAAATTATAAAATTAATTTTTCATGAATTTTTATCGAATTTTTATCATTTTTATCGAATATGCAAATAACATTTTTAATCAAAATATTCAGTTAAAATATTTAATATAATGCCCTTGAAAAGAAGTTTAAGAATCTCTGTTCTCGCTATACAAAATTATCTTCACGGGCAGATCTGAAGAATAAACCATCCTAGCCTTATTTGTAAGCAAATTTACAAAAAATTTGGTATTGAATCAATATATGTAAAACAAGAAAGATCAATCATGCTTAAAGCATTACTTATGAAACACTTTCCAACTTTAATGCAATTTTATTTACACATGTCTAAAATGCAATACATTCCTCGGTAATATTTTAAAACTTATCACAATACTACATTAATTTATTATATTTGAAAACTTAAACCTTCATCGAAAAAAATGAACTTCATTCAAATGATGGCATTGAAATATAAATTGCCTTGTTTAAACATCTCAAAATGTGATACATTCTTCGGTAATAATTTTAAAATTATCATAATACTACGGTAATTTATTATATTTAAAAACTTCATCGGAAACAACTGAAATTCATTCAAATGACGTCATAGAAAAATAACACGCCTGGCTCTCTCTATAAAAGCAGCATTTCATTCATAAATAATTTCCCATTCATGTCTTTCATCACAATACTATAATAATTTATTTTATTTAAAAATTAAGACCATGCAGCTACGAGTAATTAAACTCTATGCGTAAAACTTCATCGAAAAAAATCGTCCTTCTCTTTGTAAAATCAATGAATATTTCATTCATATCATCTATGCAGACTCCATGAGCTAAATAATTTTGTGTTAAAGAAATACAGCAATTCTAATACAACTCATTCTACATATTTTGCTGTTAACATTTTACATAGGCGAAAAATGGGCTTCGTTGTAGAAATAATCAAATTTGGATGAACATTCAAATTCAAATATATTGTAATTGCGTTGTTTCAGTATGTAGATGCACAGAATTTAAGCAAAAATAAAGTAGTTTTAGGACGGATACAACACTCAATATGAATGAAACAGAACTTTAAAAATCACGATTTTGAGACAAGATGGATGCCATATATCATTTTGAAGTGGGTCACGTGATCTTTTCATATCATGGTCACGTGATCGCTTCATATAAGAGGTGTTATTATTATTTAAATTTTTATTTAAAAAACTACTGAATATATTTCGCTGAATTTTTTTTATATATTTTATGGAACAATTTGAATATTACCTAAAATTTTCGAAGCAATTTGTGAATTTTAAATCCGCTTAAAAAATGTTTGAAAAATTAGGTTCCATAGGGCTCAATGTATTTCATTTTTTCAACCCGGGTTTAATCCAAAACTAATTGGGTAATATTATTCATTTATATTCCCATAGGTCCTACAGACCGTCTAAACAACATACTAAAATTTCATTTTGATTAAGTCATTTTTACGGCAGTTATCGTGCTAACGGACAGACAGACAGAATGAACAAAGTCATAAACACTTTTCAACTTTGTTGTAAAATGTTAATAAAAGCGTTAAAATTGTATGGGACCCACTTATATACGCGAATATTAGATGATATAACCTGTATTAGTAGATTACATGTATAAACTGAAAATATCAATAAACCCGTAATCTTTAAACCTGAAAGCAGTAATTGATTCCAATATATGCCAGAATGAAAGTGCTAAAATTATGTGGGAAGATATACCCGTACTACTTATAATGTCGTAGATTAGAAGATATATCCGAGTGTTAGTAGAAGAATACCTGTATTACAATATGAGTCTCAAAAATCTTTGCCAAATTAAAATAGATGACGTAATAAATTAAAAATATCAATAATCCCCGTAATCTTCATACCAGAAGGCCGCACTTGATTCCAATATATTGCAATATATGTCAAAATATATGCCAATATACCTGTACTACTTCGTAGATTAGAAGATTCTCGTAGATTAGAAGATATACTCCTGCATTTGTAGAAGATTACTCATACAAGGTGCAATATATCAGTTTCAACAATTTTTGCCGCAATAAAACAATGCCATAATAACTTGAAAATATCAATAATGTCTGAATCAATAATCTCCGAAAATATCAATCACAATAATGTTTAAATCTGAAGACCGTAATTGATATTATCCAGCCAAAAATGCAATGGCAATGAAATTTATTTTATATTCATATCCTCATTGTTCAAATCGGAAAATATTTAATAAAAAATCTTCTGCTGCATAAACACATTGGATTTAAATCCTTTGCTAAGCGACATGATATCATTTTCTTTAAATAAATTGGTGGACAAAATATGGTCTGAATAATGCTATCTCTATGGAAGGTTTGACGACATTTTAAAAAATCGCCAAATTTATCGCTATGTGGGACTTTAAACCTGACAGTTCCACTTGACGACACATTGACGAAACACCATCACAATACGGAACCCCCTAACAAAACACAATTCATTTAATTTATGTAGCGTAATTTTATCAATTTCAAGATATATTTATGGATTTACAAACATTTTTATCAATTTGGTGACATTTTAAAAATTCGCTAAATGTGTTACTAAGTAGGACGATTGGATTGACAGACAAATGCTAACAAAACATCAGTTCAGTACTGTCTTCTAACAAAACAAAATAATTTCATTGATTTGCGTCATTTTTATTAATTTGGCGACATTTCCGTCAATTGGGCAACGTTTAAGAAAAGTTGCCAAGTTAGCGATATCCTGCCAAAATCGTAGTTCTGAATCTGCAGATTTGAATAAAACATTCTGATCTCGTTTGTATATACTAAATGAAAACACTAAAATTGTATTAGAAGATATACCCGTTCCACTCTTTTTCTGTTTTAACAATAGGCTAAATGAATTTATTGGCTAAACACAATGTATGAGTTTATTAGCTAAACACAATATATAAGCTTGAAAACTCTTTGCCAAAATAAATGAAAGTGATGTACGCAGTCCTCAATTAATATAATTAAAAGAAAAATCAAACCATTCATTTATAAGATATATTTTTATATCCATTTATCTATTATTCAAATCGAAAAAATAATAATAAACATCAACAAACACATTTAATTTAATTACGTTTCCGATCAACATGATATAAAATAGAATCTTCCTCATAAAATTCTAATAATTAAATAACCATTTTGATTTCTTAATACTTTTCATTGTTGATTAAAAGCTTGTGAAAAATAAACCATGGTGATAGATTTTCCATTTAAATTCATGTTTCAAACATTCATGGTTTCAAACAATTCATGTTTTCAGAAAGTAACTAATTAGCACAAAAATATTCCACCAAACTCAGATATAAAGTTTTAATTCATTTTCACGTTTTAAACAAACGATTTCCAACCTTTTCGTTTGTAGGAACCAGGGAGTTAGAGAGTAGAACTCCTAGGGAAAAGTTTCGTTTTTTATTAATATCTCGACAACTTTTGGTCTTAGAAACTCGAAACTTGTATAAAATTTAAGGGGGCTATTTCAAGGCTACCTACAAAATTTCATCAAATTCAGATCAGTCGTTTTTCCGTGATGATGAAACTCGTACAAACGAAAGTTTCGTTTTTCACTAATATCTCGAGAACCACTGGTCGTAAAAACTCGAAACATAGACTAAATTTTAAGTAGGGCTATTTTAAGGCTACCCACAAAATTTCATCAAATTCGGTTCAACCGTTCTTCCGTGATGAGACAAACAGACAGACAGAGTTTCAATTTTATTTATATACACTAGCAGCATACCCGTTCTTCGTACAGAGTATATAATATAAAGAAATTTATAATTCGCAATCATGTGCAAATTCTGTTAAAATATAAAATGTATTGCTCATAAAGAGAAGTTTAAGAATATCTGTTCTCACTATGCAAAATTATCTTCACGGGCAGATCTGAAGAATAAAACATCCAGGCCCCTTTTGTAAGCAAATTTACAAAAAAAAAGGAATTGAATCAATATATGCAACCCCGTACTACTTATATTGTCGCAGATTAGAAAATATGCCAGTGTGCTAGTAGAAGATTCCCCGTATTACAATATGAGTCTCAAAAAAATATTTGCCAAAATAAAAGAGATGACGTAATAAATTGGAAATATCAATAATCCCCATAATCTTAATACCAGAAGGTCGTAATTGATTCCAATATATGCCAATATATATCAAAATATATGCCAATATACCTGTACTACTTATATTCTCGTAGATTGGAAGATATACCCATGCATTTGTAGAAGATTACTCGTACAACGTACTATATATGAGTTTCAATAATTTTCTTCATAATAAAACAATTCCATAATAATTTGAAAATATCAGTAATCCCTGAATCAACAGTCCCCGAAAATATCAATAATAATAATGTTTAAACCTGAGGACCGTAATTGATATTATCCAGTCAAAAATTCAATGTCAATGAAATTTATTTTATATACATATTTTTACTATTCAAATCGGAAAAGATTTAATAAAAATCATATGCCGCATAACATATTGTATCCGTTGCTAAGCGACATGATATCATTTGCTTAAAATAAATTGATTTAAATCATATCATCTGTGAATAATGCAATCTCCATGGAAGGTTTGGCGACATTTTCGTCAATTTAGATATAACTTAAAAAATCGCCAAATTTATCGCCAAGTGGGACTGTAGAACTGATAGTCCCATTTTGCGACAAATTGACGAAACATCATCAAAATACTATCCCCTAACAAAACACAATTAATTTCATTTATTAAGCGCGATTTTATCAATTTCATGATATTTTTATGGATTTAGAAATATTTTTACTAATTTGGTGATATTAAAAAAATTCCTTAAATGTGTTACTAAGTAGGATGGATGGACTGACCGACAAATGCTACAGAAACATCATTTCAGTACTTTATTCTAAAAAAACAAATTTAATTTCATTGATTTGGGTCATTTTTATCAATTTGGAGACATTTCCACTAATTTGGTAAAGTTTAAGAAAAGTTACTAAGTTATTTAGAGATATTCCTTTAAATTCGTAGCTCTGAATTTGCAGATCTGAAGAATAAAATATCCTGATCCCGTTTGTATATACTAAATGAAAACAGTAAAATTGTATTAGAAGATACATACACCCGTTCTATTCTTTTTCTGCTTCAACAATCGGCTAAATGAATTTATTGGGTAAACACAATATATGAGTTTATTAGCTAAACACAATATATGAGCTTGAAACCTCTCTAAAATAAATGAAAGTGATGCACGCAGTCCGCAATATATATAATTAAAAGAACAATCAAACCCTTCATTTATAAAATATATTTTTACATCCATTTATTTATTATACAAATAGAATAAATAATAATAGATATTAACAACACATTTAATTTCATTCCGTTGCCGAGCAACATGATATAAGATAGAATCTTCCTCATAAAATGCGAAATTAAATAGCCATTTTGATTTCTTTATACTTTACATCGTTGAGTAAAAGCTTGTGAAAGATGAAACATGGAGGTAGATTCTTCCATTTAAATTCATGTTTCAAACAATCTATGTTTTCCTATAGTGACTAATTAATGCAGAAATCCTGCACCAAACTCGGAAATAAAGTTTTATTTCATTTTAGCGTTTTAAACAAACGATTTTCATCCTTGCCGTTTGGATAAACCGCGGAGTTGGAGAGTAGATCTCCTAAGGAAAAGTTCCGTTTTTCATTAATATCTCGACAACCCCTGGTCTTGGAAACTCGAAACTTGGACAAAATTTATGGGGGGGGGGGGGCTATTTCAAGACTATCCACAAAATTTCATTAAATTCGGTTCAGCCGTTTTCCCGTGATGATGAGACAAACGAAAATTTCGTTTTTTACTAATATCTCGAGAACCACTGGTCGTAGAAACTCAAAACACGGACTAAATTTTAAGTGGAGCTATTTCCAGGCTACCCACAAAATTTCATCAAATTCGGTTCAGCCGTTCTCCCGTGATGATGGGACAAACAGACAGACAGACAGATTTTCAATTTTATTTATATAGATTTACTAGCAGCATACCCGTTCTTCGTACGGAGTATATAATATAAAGAAACTTGAAATTCATAATCATGCCCAAATTCTTATAGTATACTAAATGACATGTTTAATCAAAATATTCTGTTAAAATATTTAATATAATGCTCCTAAAAAGAAGTTTAAGAATCTCTGTTCTCGCTATATAAAATTATCTTCATGGACATATCTGAAGAATAAAACATCTTGGACCCCTTATGTAAGCAAATATAAAAAAAATATGGAATTGAATCAATATATGCAAAATAAAAGCGTTAAAATTGTATGGGACCCGTACTAATTATATACGCGAATATTAGAAAATATAACCTGTATTAGTAGATTACATGTATAAATTGAAAATACCAATAAACCCGTAATCTTTAAATCTGAAGACAGTCATTTATTCCAATATATGTCAAAATTAAAGTGCTAAAATTATATGGGAAGATATACACGTACTACTTATAATGTCCGATTATTAGTATAAGATTACCCGTTTTGCAATATGAGTCACAAATGTTTTTTGGTAAAATACAACAGACGGCGTAATAAATTGAATATATAATTAATCCCCTTAATCTTCATACCAGAAGACTGTACTTGATTCCAATATATATGCCAATATATGTCAAAATATATGCCAATATACCTGTACTACTTATATTCTCGTAGGTTAGAAGATATACCCGTGCATTCCTAGAAGATTACTCGTACAACGTACAATATGCGTGTGTCAGCAATTTTTGCCGCAATAAAACAATGGCGTAATAACTTAAAAATATCAATAATCCCTGAATCAATAATTCCGGAAAATATCAATAATAATAATGTTTAAACCTGAAGAGTATAATTGATATTATCCAGTCCAAAATGAAATGGCAATTAAATTTGTTTTATATACATATCTTCATTATTCAAATCGGAAAGGATTTAATAAAAATCGTCTGCCGCATAAACACATTGGATTTAAATCCGTTGTTAAGCGACATGATATCATTTGCTTCAAATAAATTGGTAGAAAAAATATCGTCTAAATAGTTATATTTCTATGGAACATTTGGCGACAGTTTCGTCAAATTAGCGACATTTTAAAAAATTGCCAAATTTATCGCCAAGTGGGACTGTAGAACTGACAGTTCCACTTTGCGACAAATTGACGAAAATCATCACAATACTATCCCGAGGCCAACGGCCGTACCGTGCTGAAAACACCGGTTCTCGTTAGATCACCGAAGTCAAGCAGCATCGGGCGCGGTTAGTACTTGGTGGGTGACCACCTCGGAACACCGCGTGCTGTTGGCCATCTCGGGTGCGGTATCCCCGTGGTTTGCGCGCTAGATTTGCACGCTACCACAAATGCCGCCGTGTTCATGCGGAGTACGATCACGTTAAACATGTGGGTCCGTAAGTCCTTCCGAGAGGTTGGTGGTAGGGGAAGGAGGGTACGGTCCCTGTGGATGCCTCCCCCACTGGGTTCCGGTCTAAATTGGGTGGCACTTCCCGGCCGTCCATACAGTTACCTTACACCTTTCTGGTAGGTCGGACGGTCTGGGTCTCAACAACAACAATACTATCCCGTAACAAAAAACAATTAATATCATTTATGTAGCGCAATTTTATCAATTTCAAGATATTTTTATAGATTTGAAAACATTTTTATCAATTTGGTGACATTTTAAAAATTCGCTAAATGTATTACTAAGTAGGATGGTTGGTCTGACAGAGAAATGCTAACCAAACATCATTTCAGTACTCTCTTCTAACAAAACAAAAAAAAATTTCATTGATATGTAAAAGACCCAAGCCACACGACCAACCCGAAGGTTTATGGCAGCTGTTTGTGTGTCGTTTATATCAATTTGGCGACATTTCCGTCAATTTGGCAAAGTTTAAGAAAAGTTGTCAAATTAGCGATATCCCTCCAAATTCGTAGCTTTGAATTTGCAGATCTGAATGAAACATTCTTATCCCGTTTCAATATACTAAATGAAAACACTACAATTGTATTAGAAGATATACCCGCTCTACTCTTTTTCTGTTTCAACAATCGGCTATATGAATTTATTGGCTAAACACAATATATGAGTTTAGTAGCTAAATACGATATAAGCTTGAAAACTCTTTGCCAAAATAAATGAAATTGATGTACGCAGTCAGCAATTAATATAATTAAAAGAAAAATCAAACCGTCCATTCATAAGATATACTTTTATATCCATTTATCCATTTATTTATTATTTAAATCGAAAAAAAATAATAAAAACATTAACAAACACATTTAATTTAATTGCGATGCCGAGCAACATGATATATCCTCCTAAAATGTTAAAATTTATTAACCACTAACAGCACACCCGTTATTCGTACGGAGTGTATAATTTAAAGAAACTTAAAGTTCGCAATCATGTGCAAATTCTGTTAAAATATTAAATTTATTGCTCCTAAAGAGAAGTTTAAGAATATATGTTCTCACTATGCAAAATTATCTTCACGATCAGATCTGAAGAATAAAACATCCTGCCCCCTTTTGTAAGCAAATTTACAGAAGAAAAAATAGGAATTGAATGAATATATGCAACCCCGTACTAATTATATTGTCGCAGATCAGAAAATATGCCAATGTGTTAGTAGAAGATTACCCGTATTACAATATGCGTCTCAAAAATATTTGCCAAAATAAAAGAGATGACGTAATAAATTGAAAACATCAATAATATCCGTACCCTTTATACCAGAAGGTCGTAATTGATTCCAATATATGCCAATATATATCAAAACATATGTCAATATACCTGTACTACTTATATTCTCGTAGATTAAAAGATATACACGTGTATTTGTAGAAGATTCGTACAACATACAATATCTGAGTTTAAACAATTTTTGTCATAATAAAATAATTGCATAATAACTTGAAAATATCAATAATCCTTGAATCAATAATCCCCGAAAATATAAATAATAATAATTTTTAAACCTGAAGACCGTAATTGATATTATCCAGTCAAAAATGCTATAAGAAAAATCAAATCGTTCTTTTCTAAAATATATTTTTATATCCATTTATTTATTATTCAAATCGAAAAAATAATTATTAAAATTAACAGACAGATTTAATTTAATTGCGTTTCTGAGTAACATGATATAAGATAGAATCTTATAACATGTTAAATATGTCATGTCTTATAACATAAACTGCGAAATTAAATAACGATTTTGATTTCTCTATACTTCTCATTGTTCCGTAAAAGCTTGTTTTAAATAAACCATGAACCATGGAGATAGATTTCCCCTTTAAATCATGTTTCAAACAATTCATGTTTTCAGAAAGTGACTAATTAACGCAAAAAATCTCCCATCAAACTCAGAGATTATATTTTAATTCACTTTCAAACGATTTTCAAGCTTTTCGTTTGGATAAACCACGGAGTTAGGGAGTAGAACTCCTAGGAAAAAGTTCCGTTTTTCATTAATATCTCGACAACCCCAGGTCTTAGAAACTCGAAACTTGGACAAAAGTTATGGGGGGATATTTCAAGGCTATTCACCAAATTTCATTAAATTCGGTTCAGCCGTTTTTCCGTGATGATGAGACAAACGAAAATTTCGTTTTTTACTAATATCTCGAGAACCACTGGTCGTAGAAACTCAAAACACGGATACAATTTTAAGTGGGGCTATTTCTGGGCTACCCACAAAATTTCATCAAATTCGGTTCAGCCGTTCTCCCGTGATGGTGTGACAAACAGACAGACAGACAGACAGACAGACAGATTTTCATTTTTATTTATATAGATTGTTTTTTTTTCTTGAGATAACGAGAAGTTATGCCACCCAATTTCTACATAATAATGACTACGAGGTGATGACACTTAAAAATCTTCGATGTTTTCCACACAAAATGGTTGAAAAACACTGCTTTACAATATATTCAAAAATTTCAAATTCACATTCTCTTTTATACATGTTTTCTGGATGTTACAGATCAGCATGGATATATCCGCTATTTGCAAACTCCTTGAATTTCTTAATCATGAACACTGCTTGCTCTACGACATAATCAAAATTTTCAAACTCCCATTCTATTTTATACATGTTCTCTGGATGTTACAGATCAGCATGGCTAGATCCGCTATTTTGCAAACTCCTTGAATTTATTAATCGCGATCTTCATTTTTCAAAAGCTATCTACTTTTCTGCCTGTATTTACATTTTTTACTGTCTGTGCAACTAGAGTGAACCGGATATTTTTTCCCCCTCTGTGAGGGAATTTCTCACCGCACTTTATAATCCAGAGATTATCGTAGATATCTTTACGGCCAAGGGCGATTAAATGGACAAGTTGAGTTAGAAGCGTGGGTTTACGCAACAGCAAGGTTGATGTCCCGGAAAATGTCAGCCGACCACAGATATGAAGTAACGGCTAACAACGTTGTAATAAGGCTGTTCACGTTCATTTAAATCGTTATTGAGAGATACGGTTTTTTTTTTATCGAAGCCATTGTTTACAAAACACTTAGGATCGAAAAATCTATCTTCTAAATCAGTGATGGGGAACAACCCGTGAATCGCGATCGACTGGTCGACCGCCGTAGTCTTTCAGGTTGATCTTTAGCTGATTTCAAATGTGATGACCGTACCACTATGCCTCTATTTGTAGAGAAAAATAAACCTTACATGAGATTCTTTACACGAGAAACTTTACACGAGAATTCTGAAGAAACTAATTCAAATAAATACTACTCATATTATGGTGCATTTTAATATAATTTTTTTAAATGGCAGGAAGAATAATATATACTAGCCAAATACCCGTTGAAAATCAACGGTCTCACAATAGGCAATCCCCGAATAACGTGAAAATTTTGAATAATTCGATTTTTCTAATAATTTTTTTACAAACTATTCCCTCTTGTACCATATTTCAAATATCCGCCTTTCTTCAGACAGGGCATTTCTCATTTATTCAGTTAATTAAACATTTAAGTGTACGGTATCCCTAAATTAGCAAATTTTGTTGACTAAGTTGAAACAAAATTAGCAAAGTTGAAATCATACACTTTATTCCTTCTATCGATCTATCTATCCTTGCACTATTTTAAAGTTTCTATCTTATTGCAAAGTCCCTTTTACTATTTTTTCACCTTTCGAACGTTTTGGTGTGGGACTTCCCCCCCCCCCCCCCCCCCATCTAGATCATTTTTGAAAAACTGGATTTTTCTTTTAATCTTACGATTGACCCGTGCATCAATTTTCAAGTCTGTATATCTCCTTTAAAATAAAACGTTTCTCATTTATTCTGCAAATAGAACATTTTGGTGTGAGGCACCCCTAAAGAAGAAAATAGTGGAAAACTGATATTGTACACTTTTTTTCCTTTCGAACTATCTACCATCACATTCAATTTTTAATCTATATTTGATCGTGAAGTATATTTTTCTATCATTTGATCTTTCGAACGTTTTAGTGCAAACCCCGCCCCCCCTTTACTAGACATTTTTGAAAAATTCGATTTTTTACGAGGATTTTACTGATGACTTGTATAAAAAATTGCAAGTCTACATCTGACTTAAAAGAAGGCGTTTATTATTTATTCGGCAAATCGAACATTTTGGTGTGTGGCAAACCCTAAAGTAGCAAATCTTGAAAAACTAAAATTGCACACTTTATCTTTATTTCGAACTATCTAAATTTGAATTTCTATCTCATCATGAAGTATGCTTTTCTATTGTTTCATATTTCGAACGTTTTAATGTGGAGCACTCCCTCAACAGAACATTTATGAAATATTCTATTTTTTCAGAGGGTTTTTATTGATCCGTGTACTAAATTACAAGTTTCTATCTCACTTATGAAACGCATTCTTCATTTATTCAGCAAATCGAATATTTTAACGTAGAGTATCCAAATTATGGAAAACTGAAATTGTACAATTTTTCTTTTTTAGCTACCTACCATTACATCAAATTTGAAGTCTCTATCTCATTGCAAAGTATGTTTTTCTATCATTTTTCCATTCGAACATTTTTGTGTGGAACACCCACCTTCTTTAAATAAAATTTTTGAAAACTCTATTTTTCTTGGCTTTTTTATCAAATTATTGATCCATGTACGAAATTTCAATCCTCTATCACATTTTAAAGCAGACGTTTTCATTTATTCGGAAAATCGAACAATTTGATGAGGAAAACACCCTAAAGTTGCAAATATTGGAAAACTCCACTTGCAGACTTTCTATCTTTCGAACATATACCCATACACTAAATCTGAAATCTCTATCCCATCGCAAAGCATGCGTTTTCTATCAGTTCGTTCACCTTGAGAACGTTTTTGTGTGGAGTAACCACTCCCTTATTTGAACATTTAAAAAAAACTCTTTTCTACTTTGGTTTTTTATAAGATGAATGGGCCCATACCAAATATCAAGCCTCTATCACATTTTAAAGGAGGTGTTTCTCATTTATTCAAAAAATCGAACAGTTTGGTATGCGGCAGCATCCCCTAAAGTAGAAAATATTGGAAATCTGAACTTGGACACTTTTTTCCTATTGAAAGATTTATCCATGCACCAAATTTGAAATCTCTATCTCATCGGAAAGCATGCTTTTCCATCATTTCAATTTTCGAACGTTTTGCTGTGGAGCACTGCATCTAGAGAACATTTTCGAAAAATTCGATATTTTATAATTTTTATCATTATAGAAAGCACTGATTTCTTTAATAATTTTTCTTCCAAAAATTCATTCGAAAATTGGGGAAGGAGGCTTCTGAGCATTCGATCGCGTTTAAAATCACTGAATTTCTAGTATTCACCGATTGCAATAATCGCACCAAATTATATTAAAAGCGTTTCATTCGTTCGTGAGATATCGCCTCCATGGACTCATCGACATACACACACACACACACTAACATATATACACACCACTAACATACACAGATCACCTCAAAATCGTTCGATTCAAGTTCAGGGATGCTTGAAATATGTTCTTCCGTCGACAATTAGAATTCGAATTTCTTATCCCATCACAATACATTCCTTATACATTATACTATGTATGTAGGAAAATTAATGATAAAGGAATTTATATAAAAATAATTTTTATATGAACAGTATAATAATTTTAATTGCGTTATATCAGTTATCGTTTTTTTATATATAAGATTTCTGAAATGACTGATATTTCAATTACATCATCTGTTTTATTCAAGCAAATATTTTTCAAATAAATATATTACTTTCCTTATATACATAATGTATAAGGAAAGTATTGTGACGGGGTCGAAAATTCGAATTCGAGTTTTCGACGGGAGAGCACGTTTCAGGCATCCCTGATCAAGAATCAAACATTTTCGAAGTGATGTCTGTGTGTGTGTGTGTGTGTGAAAGTATGTGTGTGCGTGTGTGTGAAAGTATGTGTGTGTGTGTGTGAAAGTTTGTGTGTGTGTGTGTGAAAGTATGTGTGTGTGTCAGTGAGTCTGTGGAGAAGATAACTGACGAACAAATGGACCGATTCGAACGAAATTTGGTACAAAAATCACAATCCATAAACACTGGAAGCCTATTGTTTTATACGCAATCGAATGTTCAGAACCCCCCTAAATTTTAGAGTGAAATTTTGAAAAAATCGTCAAAAAATCAAAACCGCTAATAAAGTTACGCAAATAGACATTTCTTATGTAATTTTTCATTAGAAAACGATTGACATTATTACAACGATTGACGAAATTAAATTAAATAGTTTAATATTTTGTTTTTAAGAGCAATATAATTTACAATACTTAATTCGGACATTTTTAATGACGAGCAACGGCGGGTATATCTGCAAGTAAGATCTATAATACGGCTAAAAAAGAAAAGACAAGGGCTGTTCGCTTTGTTGCCCTTTTTAAAATCCTTTATTGTCTTTGTAACCACAGGAAATCAAAACATTTTTATTGAAAGCTTCACCTTCTAGAATTCAGATAGTATTACCGATATCTTTTCAGTTAAGGAGGATAAAAACTGACAAGGTTGTTTCGGAAATGCGGGTCATATTTCGCCACTAGGGTCAATGGCCAAGAAAGCGTGGATCGAACTAAGACATAAAGTAATGGCAAAATAGTAATCTTTGCATGTGAGGTATCAGTTTCGTAAGGCTAGTGATATAGCCCAGTGCTATAGAATAATTATATTTTACAGCGATGAAGTACCTGGGTTCGAATACAGTCTTACAGCTCCCAAATTTTAGGTGGCTCGTAACTATATTTTTAATGATAATTACGCTAATGTTGAGATGGGGAGTAATGAATGATGTTAATGTTAAAGGGGACGAATATAAAATATTTGTACCTAAAATCTTAAAAAAGATCGTGAAAATATGGAAGTCATGAAGTTAAGTGAATTAAACGAATAGCTTTCTCTTCGGTAATCTATATAAATAAAATTGAAAATATGTATGTGTGTGTGTTTGTCTCATCATCACGGGAGAACGGCTGCATCAAATTTCATGAAATTTTGTGGATATATTTGCAATAGCCCCACTTAAAATTTAGTCCATGTTTCGAGTGTCTAAGCCCAGAGATTGTCGAGATACTAATACAAGAAAGCACAATTAAACCTTTCATAGAAATAGCATTATGCAGACGATATTTTTTTCGGAAATTTATTTGAAGAAAATTATATCAGATTATTATTATATCACATTATTATTTTTTTCTCAATTTAAATAGCAAAAAATTCTGATGTGGGCAACACATGACTTTCCTTATATAATGCAATGAATTTACGACTTTCACAATTAAAAAAAAATGTTATTCTTATAGTAGATACTTATATTCTTTCCAAGATATTGAATTTTCTTCAATTAGTCGTCACTTTCATTGATTTAGCGTCATTTTTATATATTTGGCGAGATTTTCGTTAATTTGGCAACATTTAAAAAGTCGCCAAGTTGGCGACATTTCGTCAGAATTGTCGCCAAAATCTCGCCCAGCGTTATGAACGGAGAAATAAGATATTCTTATACCAGATAAATGACTATTGGCGTTCAAATACAAAAGTATTACTCACAGTATCTTTTCTCATGAATGGAACGAGCTAGATCCACGAGAATGATGTCACCAAATTTATTGCAGGATATCACATATGAAAAGTGAACATGTTTGTCAGCAGTTAATATATTTTTTTAATTTATGGGATTTTTTGATAAATTTATTTGAAAAATGTGCAATATCTCAACGGATCATGCTAGCGTTTTAAAGTTTATGCCAATCGTTTTCTAAGGAAATATTACATTAGAAATGTCTATTTGCGTAACTTTATTAAAAGTTTTGAGTTTTTGATGATTTTTTTTTAAATTTCACTCGAAAATTTAGGGGGGTTCTGAACATTCGATTACATTTAAAAAAAATCTGATGTGGGCAACACATGACTTTCCTTATATAATGTAATGAATTTACTACTTTTACAGTAAAAAAAAAATCTGATGTGGGCAACACATGACTTTCCTTATATAATGTAATTAATTTACTACTTTTACAGTAAAACAATAGGTTTTTCTTATAGTAGATAATAATATTCTTTCCACAAGATATTGAATTTTCGACAATTAGTCGTCATTTTCATTGATTTAGCATCATTTTTATCAATTTGGCGAGATTTTCATTAATTTGACAACATTTCAAAAAAATCGCCAAGTTGGCGACATTTCGCCAAATTCGTCGCCAAAATCTCGCCAAGCGGTATGCACTAAGAAAAAAGTTATTCTTACAGCAGATAAATGACTATTGGCGTTCAAATACAAAAGTATTATTCAAAGTATATTTTTTCATGAATGGAACGAGCTAGATCCACGAGAATGATGTCACTCAATTTATCGCATGGTATTACATATGAAAAGTGAACATGTTTCTCAATAGGAATTTTTTTTTTTATGTGACTTTTTCATAGTTTTTTTAAAAAATGTACAATATCTCGAGAACGATTCGTGTTAGCGTTCTAAAATTTATGCCAATCGTTTTCTAATGAAAAATTACATAAGAAATATCTATTTGCGTAACTTTATTAGTGGTTTTGATTTTTTGACGATTTTTTTAAAATTTCATTCGAAAATTTAGGGGGGTTCTGAACATTCGATTACGTATAAAAACAATAGGCTTCCAGTGTTTACGGATTGTGATTTTTGTACCAAATTTGGTTCGAATCGGTCCATTCGTTCGTCAGTTATCGTCTCCACAGACTCACTGACACACACACACACTTTCACACACACACACACACAGACATCACTTCAAAAATGTTTGATTCGTGATCAGGGATGCTTGAAACGTGCTCTCCCGTCGAAAACTCGAATTCGAATTTTCGACCCCGTCACAATACTTTCCTTATACATTATGTATATAAGGAAAGTAACAATAGGCTTCCAGTATTCACGGATTGTGATTTTTGTACCAAATTTCATTCGAATCGCTCCATTCGTTCGTTAGATATCGTTTCCACAGTCTCACTGACACGCACACCCACACACACACACACACACACACAGCCATCACCTCAGAAATGTTTGATTCGTGATCAGGGATGCTTGAAACATGCTCTCCCGTCGAAAACTCGAATTCGAATTTTCGACCCCGTCACAATACTTTCCTTATACATCATGTATATAAGGAAAGTAATATGGAGTTTGAAAGGATATAAAACTCCTATGGATGAAACGCTAATACGAATCACCTACAGTATTCCAAGGTATAATGTTTTTGGTATGGAGTTAGAAAGAAGGAGATAAAACTTCTATGGATGAAACGCTTAATGCCATAGTGCTTTGAGAATTATATCTAGGTGTCCCTAGTGTTAGAAAAGTAGCTGCTATTGTTAGTTGACGCAACAGAAAGGCGTAGTATTTAGTAAATGTATTTTTGATTATTTTTAAATTAAGGGTTTCCCAATTATGAGTATAATTAAGCAGTATTTTTTTCATAGTTGTAGGATAGAATATAGAATATATGGAGATAAAAATAAATTGAAGGGTAAAATAATTTTGAATGTGTAGGAATATTCTTTAGTGTTTCAGTTTTACGTTGCATTGGGCTAATAATTTATTTTTACAAAATGGACAGTTTAAATAAATATTTTAGGCCTTTCGCCATAGAAATGCATACAATGCCGGACTACTTATCTTATCTCAGCGCCACCTGAATGATTGTTTAAAACGATATTGGTGTTTTCTTAATATAAAGTTTTAATTCCTTATTTTTACCTCTATGAATGATGAAATGAATATAAGTATAAATTTTATAAATATTCGGTATTGCATTTTTGACTGGATTATATCAATTGCGGTTTAAAGATTACGAGAATTATTGAGGTTTTCAATTTCTTTTGTGATCTATTTTAGTTTAGCAAATTTTTTTCAAACTCATATATTGTGTTTAGCCAATTGTTGAAACAGAATAAAAATACGTGTATGTACTATTTTCTAATACCATTTTAACGCTTTCAGTTTGTCATACATTGATCCAATATAATATTTTTTTGTAAAATTTTTTACAAACTGGATCAGGATGTTTTATTCTTCAGATCTACCTCTGAAGATAATTTTATATAGAGAGAGCAGAGATTCTTATACTTCATTTTGGGAGAATTAAATTAAATATTTTAACAGAATGTTTTGAATAACAAAGCCATTTATAATACTACAGAAATTTATCACATAATTGTGAATTTCAAGTTTCTTTATATTATATACTTTAAACGAAGAAAGGAGAAAATGCTAGTGCTACAATAGTTTTTTTTCATACCTTCATTATATGATAATATCACATATTTAAATTTTTGAAATTATCCTGTTCAATTATTTTCAGTAAGTATCATAATGTGATTGTGAGAGATTATCTGAAAATCTTTTCCCCATGTTCACTTCCTTCTGAGGACGCTAAATTACGATGAGATGCCAGTTTTCTTTGAAGACCTTGATCCTTTAGACTGGGCGATGTTCTATAGAGAACGAACGAATCGGGTTTAAAATGGAATTTGTTTAGTAGTGGAAAAATTCTCTTTGATCAGAAATCGTCTGCGGTCAAGTGGAAAAAAGATTAGAAATATTTGATTGGAATTTTTATAATGCATAATCGGCTTTAACCTTTGGCTTAATATGTGTCTACTGGTGAAAATGAAAATATTCGGATATGTCTAAAACATAACTTTGGCTACATATCAGTTAAATAATCACGTACAGTATTCCAAGGTACAATGTTTTTGGCATGAAGTTAGAAAGAAGGAGATAAAACTTCTATGGATGAAACGCTTAAAAATGTCACAATAGCTTTGAGAATTATATCTAGGTGTCGCTAGTGTTATTAAAGTAGCTGATATTATTAGTTGACGCAACAGAAAAGCGTAGTATTTAGTATATGCATTTTTGATTACTTTTAAATTAAGGGTTCCTTGATTATGAGTATAATTAAACAGTATTTTTTAATAGTTCTACGATAGAACATAGAATATAGGGAGATAAAAAAATTTGAAAGTTAAATTAATCTTGAATACGTAGGAATATTTTTTATTGTTTCGGTTATACTTTGCTTTGCGCTAATAATTTACTTTTACAAAATGGACAGTTTAAATAAATATTTTGGTCTTTCGCCGTAGAAATGCATACAATGCAGGATTGCTTATGTTATACCAGCGCCACCTGAATTATTGTTTGAATGATATTGGCGTTTTCTTAACATGAAGATTTAACTTCGTACTTTTACCTCCATGGATTTTGGTTTAACATCGTCTATTGAAATTTAGAGCTTTTTATATATCTAGCTGAATACCCGTTGAAAATCAATGGTCCCGCAATAAGCATCCCCTGAATAATGTAAATGTTTTAATAATTCGCGTTTCACATTTATTCGGCAAATTGAGTATTTTGGTGTGCAGAACCCCCCAATGAAGAAAATATTGGAAAACTTAAATTCCGCACTTCTTCCATTCGAACTATCTACCCGTACGCAAAATTAAAGTCTCTCTCATCCCGAAGCACACTATTTTATCTTTCCCCTTTTGAAAATTTTTCTGTAGAGCACACCCATAAATGAACATTTTTGAAGAACTCTGTTTGTCTTGGGTTTTTTATCAGATGATTGGCCTATATGCCAAATATCAAGTCTCTGTCACATTTTTAAAAGGAAATGTGCCTCATTTATTTTGAAAATCGAACATATTAGTGTGCGGCACCCCTTAAAGAGGCAAATATTGGATATCTGAAATTTCACTCTTTTTTCCTTTTAAACTATCTACCAGTACACTAAATTTGAAGTCTCTATCCTATCCTGAAGCATGCCTTTTCTATCACTTCACCTTTCGAACGTTTTTCGGTGTAGCATCCCCTTAATGAACATTTTTGTTAAACCGTATTCATCTTGGTTTTTTTTATCAAATGGTTAACCCATATAATAAATTTTAAGCCTCTATCACATTGTAAAGGAGGCGTTTTCCAATTGCTAGGCAAATCGAATATTTTAGTGAGCGGCACCCCCTACAATTGCAAATGTTGCAAAACTGAAATTGCATACTTTCTTCCTTTCTAACTATTTAACGGTACACCAAATTTGAAGTCTCTATATCATCGCGAAGCATGCTTTTTCTATAATTTCACCTTTCGAATGTTTTTGTGTGGAGTACCCACCCCCTTAAATATGCATTTTTAAAAAACCATTCCATTCTTTTTGGATTTTCTATTAGATGATTCGCCCATATACCATATACCAAATATCAAGCCTCTACCACGTTTTAAAAGGGATGTTTCTTCCTTATTCCGAAAATTGAACATTTTGGTGTGCGGAACTCCCTAAAGTAATAAATATTGGAAAACTGAAATTGTACATTTTCTTCCTTCCAATCTACGCTTTCACTAAATTTGAAATCTCTAACTCATCCCGAAGCATTTTTTTTTTATCAATTTACCTTTCGAACGCTTTTCTCTGGAACACTTCCCTAAACGAACATTCTTGAAAAGCTACATTCGTCTTAGCTGTTTTCATCAAATGATTAGCAATTATACCACAAATTTCAAGCCTCAATCAAATTTTAAAGGAACCATTTCTCATTTATTCGTCAAATCGAACATTTTGGTGTGCGGCACCCACCCACTTAAGTAGAAAATATTGGAAATTTGAAATTTGCACATTTTCTTCCTTTCGAACGATTTATCCGTACACCAAATTTGAAGTTTTTATCTTATTGCAAAGCATACTTTTCTATTATTTCACATTTCGAACGTTTAGGTGTGGAGCACCTTCTCTTCAGAACATTTTCGGAAAATACGATTTTTCCAGGGGGTTTTATAGAACGATCGACCCATGTAGCATATTGCAAGTCTCTATCTATTCGGGAAGTGCCCAAAAGAAGCGTGACAGACGGACAGACGGACAGACAGGCAAACAGACAGACGGACAGAAGGACACTTGGCAATTAGTATATACTAGCCGAATACCCGTTGAAAATCAATGGTCTCGCAATAAGCAACCCCTGAATAATGCAAATTTTAAAATAATTTGCGTTTCACATTATTTCGGCAAATCGAATATTTTGGTGTGCAGAACCCCCTAAAGAAGAAAATATTGGGAAACTTAATTTGCACATTTCTTCCTTTGGAATTATCTACCCGTACAGCACGTTAAAGTATATATCTCATACCGAAGTATGCTATTTTTTCAATTCCCCTTTCGAACGTATTTCTGTAGAGCACACCCATAAATGAATATTTTTGAAAAACTTTATTTTTCTTGGATTTTTTATCGGATGATTGGCGAATATACTAAATATCAAACCTCTATCACATTTAAATGGAAGCGTGTATTACTTATTCGGAAAATCGAACATTTTTGTGTGCGACACCCCTTAAAGTAGCAAATATTGGAAATCTGAAATTTTACACATTCTTCCTTTCAAACTATCTACCCGTATCCCAAATCTGAAGTCTCTATCCTATCGCGAAGCATGTTTTTTCTATCACTTCACCTTTCGAACGTTTTTCTGTGTAGCACCCCGTTAATGAACATTATTGTCAAACCGTATTCATCTTTGTTTCTTTTTTTTTGTCAAATAGTTAGCCCATATACTAAATTTCAAGCCTCTATCACATTGTAAAGGAGGCGTTTTTCATTTGTTCGGCTAATCGAACATTTTAGTGAACAGCACCCCCCTGCAATAGCAAATGTTGGAAAACTGAAATTGCACACTTTCTTCCTTTCCAACTTTTTACCCGTACACCGAATTTGAAGTCTCTGTGTTTTTCTAGCATTTCACCTTTCGAATGTTTTTGTGTGGAGTACCTACCCCCCTTAAATACACATTCTTGAGAAACTCCATTGTTGTGATTTTTATCAGATGATTCGCTCATATACTAAATATAAAGCCTCTATCAGGTTTTAAAAGATTCGTTACTCCTTTTTCCGAAAATCGAACATTTTGGTGTGCGGCACTCCCTAAAGTAGAAAATATGGGTAAACTGAAATTGTACTTTTTGTCTTTCAAACTATCTACCCTTACACCAAATTTGATATCTCTATCTCATCCCGAAGCATGGTTTTTTATCAATTCACTTTTCGAACGTTTTTCTCTGAAGCATTCCCTTAAATGAACGTTTTTGAAAAACTATATTCGTCTTGGGTGTTTTCGTCTAATGATTAGCCCATATACCAAATATCAAGCCTCATCAAATTTCAAACGAGCCTTTTCTCATTTATACGGTAAATCGAACATTTTGGTGTGAAGCACCCCTTTAAATAAAAAGTATTGGAAATCTGACACATTGCACACTTTCTTCCTTCTGAACGATTTAACCATACGCCAAATTTGAAATCTCTATCTTGTCGCAAAGCATGCTTTCCTATCATTTTACTTTTCGAACGTTTTGGTGTGGATCATCCCCTCTAGAGATCTTTTTCGAAAAATTCGATTTTCCCAGCGGGTTTTATTGAACGACCAAATTGTGTACCAAATTGCAAGTCTCTGTCTATTCGGGAAGTGCCTAAAAAAGCGTGACAGACAGACGGACGGACAGTTGGAAATTAGTATATATAGATAGGTAGATACTAGTAGCAAACCGGCTCTTCGTACGGAGTATATAATATAAAAAACTTGAAATTCACAATCATGTGCATATTCCTATAATATTCTAAATGGCATTGTTATTCAAAGAATTCTAATAAAATATTTAAATTATTGCTCCTAAAAAGAAATTTAAGAATCTCTGTTCTCAATAAAATTACCTTTCCAGGAAAATCTGACGAATAAAATATCCTGGTTCTGCTTGTAAACAAATTTACAAAAAATATGAAATTAAATCAAAATAATGCCAAATATCCAGAATAATGCCAGAAAATATCCAGGAAAGGGATCGATATCCGACATGCAATATCATGGTATGGGCCGGCATCATGATCAATAGCCGCACGCCCCTACATGTGGTTGCATTTGGGACTATGACCGGCCAACGATACATTGATGAAGTCCTACTGCCTCATGTTCGCCTTTTCCGTGGTGCTGTCGGTGGTAAATTTGTTTACATGGACGACAACGCACCACGTCATCGAACACTCGCTGTTCAGGATTGTCTAATTACCGAGGGTATTTAATGCCTCGTGTGGCCAGCACGTTCTCCAGATCTAATCCCCATTGAAGATGCTTGGGGAGGCGACTTGCTGGTCGAAAATATCCTCCAACAAACAAGAACACCCTCATCCGTGCACTGACAGAGGAGTGGGATAACTTGCCTCACAGCTGCTGGATAATGTTGTGCAAAGCATGACACGACGTGTGGAATGCTCCATTGCACTCCAAGGTGGACATATCCCGTACTGACACCTTTCTCAAAGGTGCCTGCTGTCGTTCATATGCATTTTTCCATTTATCCGGACACAGCATCAAATGAACACTTTTTTCCCTTTCAGATGTTTCAAAACCTTCTGTATTTTCCAGAACAATAAATGATCTTTATTCTAATGTCTGAACAGTGTGGCAACAATATTATATCCTACTGGGCCTTCACCCCGGCTTAGTGTTGTGCTACATTGCAATTTGAGGTCCGTTCTTAGCAATTGTCCAGTAGTATATATATATATATATATATATATATATATAAACTGCAAAGTGTCCCAAGGCGCCCCATCCTCCCCTCCTCTGTAATAGGCAATTTCATGGAAATAAAAATCAAATTGAGCCAAAATAAATCAGTAACTCAATCCTTATGTAAGAAAACGTTTAGAGGAAAAAATAAATTGTGCTACTCCAATAAGTACGTGGGAAGCACGGACTTTATTGAATGAAATCCTTGGCTGGCTGCCTATTTTGGGTGATGCTGCGCCGCAATGACCTTAAAAGTGTACTCTAGAAAATTGTACTAAATTAGGTTTGAGGCACAGGAAACGCCGAAGCATCTCAAAACGGTTCTCTGTTCAAGACACCAACTCAATTGAACCCATTCATGCCATTCAGAGTATGAGTGAAAAAATTAAGTATTAAGTATTAAGTTTAGAATTTATATTAATGATTACAAAACAAAAGACATCTCATTTTAAGCTTTTGTCACAAATTGTAGAAAAAAGTCACTACGGAGTGAAATTGCGAGGAAGGGGGAGGTGTGAGGGGTTAAGATGGGCCTGGACCTACCTCATTCAGTCGGCTGCTTCAATACTTTTCCTACACATGCATAGTATAACGTATAGGGAAAGTGCTGTAATGGGGTCGAAAATTCAAATTCAATTTCTCGACGGCAGAGCACGTTTTAAGCATCCCTGAACTCGAATCAAACATTTCTGATGTCATGTCTGTGTGTGTGTGTGTGCACGCGTGTGTGATAAAGTGCGTGCGTGTGCGTGTTAAAGTGTGTGTCCGTGAGTCTGCGGAAGCGATATCTCACGAACGAATGGAGCGCTTTGAAAGAAATTTGGCACACGTATAATAATCGCTGAACACTTGAAGCCTATGATTAAACGCAAACAACCCCCCAAATGAAGACCCCCCCCCCCAAGTTTGCGAATAAAATTTTGAAAAAATCATTAAAAACCAGAATCTTTAATAATGTTACGTAAATGTTAATTTCTTATGTAATTTTTCATTAGAAACGAATGACGTACATACACACACACACTGTAGAACGCTAGCATGAACCGTTCTCGAGATATTGCACGTGCTTCTAATAAATTTATCAAACATATCAAATAAAATTAAACGCATTAACTGTCATAAAATAAATACTTTTCATGTAATATTATACGACAAATTTGTTGACATCATTCCCCGTGGATGTAGTTCGTTCCATTCACTAGATAAAATACTTACGTAATAGTTTTGTATTTTTACGACCGACTATCTGCAAATAGTCATTCATATACAAGAAATGCTCGTCTCTCCGTCTGTGTGTAACGCTTGGGAATAATTTTGGCGAACTTGGCGACTCATTTAGCAAAATATTGCTAACTTGGCTATATGTCGCCCCAGATTAACGAAAATATAATCAAATTTACAAAAAATGACGCCAAATTGATGAATTAATCATTAAAATACTTTACTATATGGACCATATTGATCATTGCCGATGCTATTAATATTGATAATTGCTAATTCAGAGTTGCTCGAAATATAAGTTAATTGGGTACTTCGAAAAAGTTCTATATATGTTGTCATCCGGAAAAGCGCCAAATGTGCAATTCAACGTTAAAAACACTGTTCCTTGGGTATCACGCATCACTATTTTACTATGAAAGAAGGAAATTAATTGTATTATGAAAGTCATGTGCTGCCCTCATCAAATTTTTGTTTTTAATTTTTGAAATCAGTCTTTAATAGCACTTTTACGAAAACACTGTAAGAAACTGGCGTATATGTGTGTCAATATTCTTTTTTTTTATTCCCTGTAACCTTAACCTGGAGCGGTCGATCTTATTCGTTCTACATTTGCGCAAGGGCAGAAAGCGTATCTTGTGTTTCTTTTTTTTCTTCCTTGACGTAACCGGGTTTAACCATGCATGACTTGGCTCTCGCATGGTGCTGGAATGTTTACGTACGACGGCTAATGCTAGGGATGTTGAAAGATAATAGGAGGATATTTATTTCTGATTATACTTTTAAAAAGTTTGATGTGGACAGCATATGACTTTCCCTATAAAATGTAGTGACATTACGTCTTTCACAGCGAAATAATGGTGCTCATCCCGTCGATCGCGAATTACCAGTCGATTGTCATGACTGGTCAAGTAGATCTTTAATTCAGTTTGTGGGAAATGAAGAGTTTTGCATTATGCTTTATGGGAACGAAAACTAAATTTTATTTTAAAACACTCATTAGGTAGAGTGATATTTAAATTTAGATTAACTTTTATTTTAAGAGTTCACAGAGAGAGTTAAGGGGACGGTGGCCGTTGAAATGAACAAAAATCGACTAAAAAAAGTTTTTTTTTAAATATATAATATTATTTAACACATTTAAACTTTTGCTTACGGGTGGAACAGCGTCCATCCTAAACGAAGAACCTCCCAAAAAGACAGCTATTTGACATACCCTTTCCCAAACAGTTCGACCCCCCCCCCCCCCTGCAGGCATTGGCGTCCATGGAAATCGCCGACAGAAACATTGCACCTGCTGCAGCAGGTACAATGTTTTCATTAACTTTTCATTTTAAGCGTAGTATTTTACGGAAAGATTTAAAAGATGGTCCAGAACTATAGCCTGTCCGATATGAGTTGAGGGGAGTTCGTTGCTCGAAAGCTTTAACCTTCCATTTTTATCACACATTTGAAAACATAACATTATTTCAGCTGAATGTTAAGAATGTATCAAATTAAATAAATTTATTTTATTTAAAAAGTGGTAGATGCCCCTTGAAATAAATGACTATTGGTGAATTCTTAGGTGTCGAAATATAAAACAATTACAAAACAATCTCTTCTCGTGAATGGAACAAGCTAAATCCACATTGTATGTAGAAAGTGAACATATTTGACGATAGTTAATTAATTTTTACTTTCCCTATAATACATTAATATATAGGGAAAGTATTGAAATCGTGTCGAAAATCGCAACTTGAATTTTCAACGGATCTACGCGTTTCAAGCACTCTAGAACACGAAAAAAAACTATTTTTAGAGTGACGTCTGTGTTTTTGTCTGTCTGTCTGTCTGTTTGTGCAATATATGTATCCACTCTAGCTGAAAAACTAATTGACCAAATTTCACAAAATTTGGTAAAATAAGTCA
Source organism: Amaurobius ferox (assembly GCA_951213105.1). Lineage (NCBI taxonomy): Eukaryota > Metazoa > Arthropoda > Arachnida > Araneae > Amaurobiidae > Amaurobius > Amaurobius ferox. The sequence continues at coordinate 59,544,845 of OX578146.1, forward strand.
CATGGGGGATTTCCTTGGTGCTGATTAGATTTGGGTACAATATGGAAAAAAAGGGCATCTTTTGCTAAATGGTCCGCAGGAGAATATGTAAACACTCTGGTTAAAAAACTAATTGACCAAATTGCACAAAATTTGGGAGATAAGACGCCTGTGGGATACCCTGGTGCTGACTGTTGATTATATTTTGATACGATTCGGGAAGAAAGAACCTTTTTTTGCAAAATTGCCCACAAAATTTGCCAAATTTTAAATAAAAGACTACGTATGCTCAATGCATCAATTAAACGCCTGTTTTATACGCAATTTTTAACGACGAAAAGTATAAGACCAACCCCACAATTCTAGGACTAACCGTTCTTGATATATTTTAGTTTTTTCGCATTTTTGTCACATCGCCTTTGAAAATACGCTCAGTCGCCAAATGAAAACAAAAATTGAGATAAAACTGCAAATCCGGCGTCATTTCGTATAATTATATGTGTTATTTGTGCAATTAAACTCAGTTTAAGGAATTATAAAAGGAAGAAAGGGAAATTAATTTGATTCTGTAGGGAAAGTCACGTGCTGCTCACATTAGACTTTTTCAACTTCGTATAATTTTTTGTCTTACATTTCCATGAAAAGCGTGCATTATATTAATAGCGATTCATGCTAGTGTTCTAAAGTTTACATCAATCATTTTCCATTAAAAATTAGATATGGAATGATTATTTATTTGGTAATATTAAAAGTACTGATTTATTTATTTATTATTTTTTTCATTTTTCAGAAATTTGATCGAAAATCATGCATTATCTCGTTTCCTAATGAAAAATTCCGCCTGAAATAATTATATTCTTATCATTATTGAAAGTGCTCATTTTTTATGAATTTATTTATTTTCTCAAAAATTCATTCGAAAATTAAGAAATATCGGGTTTTTTTTTTAAAAGTGAAATTCCTAAACCTAATATTTGAGATCTTTTGAATCTTTGCCATGGTATGATTAGTGTTTGATACGCTTCGTACACGTTACTGCATTTGGCTCTTAATTGGAATACTTAAACTTATGCTCTGCTGTTATGACAAGTATTGCACAAAAGCGGTCTACATTTCGTGTATTCAATTGACGATAAAAAGAAAAAAAAAGCACTATCATAAAACCTTGTAAGATCGTATAATGACCAGTTTCAGCTGTTTTACAAGTCATTAAAGCAAGTTTGAAAAGTACTTTCTGTGAGATTCTGCAGCTGCTGTATCACTACTCCTGAATTGGCTACACTTTTTTACAACCTAATGCCTGCATTTTTTGTTCGCAGTTTATATAAGATCAGATAATTCGTCAGTCCCAAAAAGCCTAGAGCAAACACACCGAGAAAAGAAAAGACATATATAAAGATTATAAATTGAGTTTTATGATTTCATTATGTTCCATTATGATTTTTAACACTTTACAACATAGTTGAAAAGTGTTTATTATTAATACTTTACAACATAGTTGAAAAGTTTTTATGACTTTGTTCATTCTGTCTGTCTGTCTGTCCGTTAGCACGATAACTGCCGTAAAAATGGCTTTATCAAAATGAAATTTTAGTATGTTGTTCAGACGGTCTGTGGGACCTATGGGAATATAAATCTATAATATCACCCAATTAGTTTTGGATTGAACCCGGGTTGAAAAAATGAAATACATTGAACCCTATGGGACCTAATTTTTCAAACATTTTTTAAGCGGATTTAAAATTCACAAATTGCTTCGAAAGTTTTATTATGTATGCAAATTATCTCATAAAATATATAAAAAAAAATTCAGCAATATATATTCAGTAGTTTTTTAAATAAAAATTAAAATAATAATTACACCCTTTATATGGAGGGATTACGTGACCATTATATGAAGATATCACGTGACCCACTTCAAAATGAAATATGGCATCCATCTTGTCTCAAAATCATGATTTTTAAAGTTCTTTTTGATTCATATATAGTGTTGTATCCGTCCTAAAACCGCTTTATTTTTGCTTAAATTCTGTATATCTACATACTGAAACAACGCAATTACAACATAGTTGAGTTTAAACGATCATCCAACTTTGATTATTTCTTACAAAGTCTAATTTTAATGGATGCAGAATGTAAACAAGTGATTGTAAAATGAGTTGTATAAGAATTGCTGCATTTCTTTAACGCAAAATTATTTAGCTCATGGAGTCTGCAATATAGCTGATATGAATGAAATATTCATCGATTTTACAGAGAGAAGGACGATTTTTTCGATGAAGTTTTAAGCATAGAGTTTAATTACTTGTAACTCCATGGTCTTAAGTTTTTAAATAAAATAAATTATTATAGTATTGTGATGAATGAAATGAATGGAAAAATGTTTATAAATGAAATGCTGCTTTTATAGAGAGAGCCATGCGTGTTATATTTCGATGACGTCATTTGAATAATAAATTGCATTTGTTTTCGATGAAGTTTTCAAATATAATAAATTAATGTAGTATTATGATAATTTTAAAAATATTACCCAGGAATGTATCGAATTTTAGAGATGTTTAAACCAGGCAGTTTATATTTCAATGCCGTCATATGAATGAAGTTCATTTTTTTCGATGAAGGTTTAAGTTTTCAAATATAATAAATTAATGTAGTATTGTGATAAGTTTTAAAATATTAGCGAGGAATGTATTGCATTTTAGAATTGTTTAAATAAAATTGCATTGAAGTTGGAAAGTGTTTCATAATCAATGCTTTAGGCATGATTGATCTTTCTTGTTAAAGTTCTTTTTAATTCATACTGAGTGTTGTATTCGTCCTAAAATCGCTTAATTTTTGCTTAAATTTTGTGCATCTACATACTGAAACAACGCAATGACAATATATTTGAGCTTAAATAATCATCCAAATTTGATTATTTCTACAACGAATCCTATTTTTCACTTATGTGAAATGTAAACAGCAAAATATGTAGAATGAGTTGTATTAGAATTGCTGTATTTCTTTAACACAAAATTATTTAGCCCATGGTGTCTGCATAGCTGATATGAATGAAATATTCATTGATTTTACAAAGAGAAGGACGATTTTTTTCGATGAAGTTTTAAGCATAGAGTTTAATTACTTGTAACTCCATGGTCTTAATTTTTAAATAAAATAAATTATTATAGTAATGTTATGAATGAAATGCTGTTTTTATAGAGAGATCCAGGCGTGTTATTTTTTCTATGATGTCATTTGAATGAATTTCAGTTGTCTTCGATGAAGTTTTCAAATATAATAAATTATCGTACTATTATGATAGTTTTAAAAATATTACCGAGGAATGTATCGCATTTTAGAGATGTTTAAACCAGGCAATTTATATTTCAATGCCGTCATTTGAATGATGTTCATTTTTTTCGATGAAGGTTTAAGTTTTCAAATATAATAAATTAATGCAGTATTGTGATAATTTTAAAAATATTACCGAGGAATGTATCGCATTTTTGAGATGTTTAAATACAATTGCAAAGAAGTTGGAAAGCGTTTCATAATCAATGCTTTATGCATGATTGATCCTTCTTGTTAGTTCTTACAGCGTGCTATTTTGCGTTTTGTTAACATCGTATCTGTGCCGGTAATAGCCAGAAGCGGTTGATTTAAAGAATGAGGATATTTAGCTTAAATGTGCTATCATAGCTGTGTGTAATCGTGCTCCCATTGCAGATAATAGTATCTATGCAATCATAAAATCAGTCCTACTATGCATTTGGCTTTCAAGTTTTTGATGTGAACCATCTTAGGTCGCAGAGAATACGGAGTAAAAATATCTGACGAGGATGAAAAGGAAGTGACATCATACTGTTATGAATACGTAACGGAAAACCGTTGTTACAGTTTGAAAGTTTTAGTCATTTGATATTGGCGATAAATTCAGTGTCCTTGGCGACGAATTTTCCGAAATATAGCCAACTTGGCGATTTTTAGCGAGTTCTAGAAACTTCTCAAATTTTGTAAATTTGTTAAGGGGACGGTGGACGTTGAAATTTTTTTTATTTATTTATTGACTTAGAAACGTGAAAATTTGTATAAATATTCCTCTTAACATTATTATATACAATACCATTAATTTTTTTTTTCAATTTTGTTATAATTTTGTATTTTTTTTTTTAATTTAATGTTTTTAACGAAAATTTGAAAATGTTCCTTGCGTGCCATTTGTTCACATTTTTGATTCATTTTACATTATGTTCACTCAAAAACACATTATGAACAAATTTGAGTATTCATTTTTAAATCCCTTAGAAAGTTAATTTAAAAAAAATATTTTTCTGCATTAAAACTTAATTTTCATCGTTTAATTAGGTTCTTATTCACTTTTAATTTCCTTAATAAAGTCCAATTATAAAATGCATACCCAGTTTCATTAAAAGTATGAGAGGTGTCTTCTTGCCAAATTCCATGCATCTCAGACAAAAATTAAGACGCATGGAGCATTTTAAAAATGTAAAACCTTTGAAAATTGCGTTTCGACAAAAAATGCATTCAACCTTTTGCTTACGGGTGGGACAGCGTTTATTCCAAACGAAGAACCTCTCAAAAAGACAGGTATTTGACATACCCAATCCCAAACAGTTCGACCCCCCTTTGCAGGCATTGGCGTCCATGGAAATCGCTCACAGAAACATTGCATCTGCTGCAGCAGGTCTTTTGCCTGTCTTTTTGGGAGGTTCTTCGTTTGGGATAGACGCTGTCCCACTTGTAAGCAAATGTTAAATGTGTAAAATAATGTTTATATTAAAACTTTTTTTAGTCGATTTTTGCTCATTTTAACGTCCTCCGTCCCCTTAAGAACTTCACGAGTTACGTGATTTTCCCAGAACTTTCCATATTAGATCTATAAGATCTTCATCCTCTAGTTGGGTTGTTGACGTGATGCGAGTAAAAGTATCTGCCGAAATTAATTTTGAACTTAATGTGTTAGTTTTCTTCTGATTATATTGATTACACCCTTTAAGCTGTATTATAAAAAATTCTAGTAGATAAATGTGAAAGAAATAATTTTAGATTGCTATATCCATTCATCGATACCTGCGTTATATGCTTGTATGCTCTTATCGCTTTTGTAGATCGCACTATTGACGATGCTCCCACGTAACGACTGCAAACGCTACATTAAAACGTTCCATCGTCGATTTTTGGTTCGAATCGGACAAAATAAATTGTATTCTATTAATCTACCAAAATTGCATTAAAAAAAATAATAATAAAAGGAAAAAATATTGAAACATTTTCTTAGGTACTTTTTACCGCCGTCATACAAAACGCACATCAAACTTTTCCTAATCGAAATATGTTGTTGTCGTTGAGACCCAGACCGTCTGACTTACCAGAAAGGTGTAAGGTAACTGAAGTGCCACCCAATTTAGACCGGAACCTAGTGGGGGAGGCATCCACAGGGACCGTACAGGGACCGTACCCTCCTTCCCCCTACTACCAACCTCTCGGAAGGACTTACGGACCCATATGTTTAACGTGATCGTACTCCGCATGAACACGGACGCAGTTGTGGCAGCGTGCAAACCACCGGGCTACCGCGCCCGAAATGTGCCAATAGCACGCGGTGTTCCCAGGTGGTCACCCACCCAAGTACTAACCGCGCCCGATGCTGCTTGACTTCGGTGATCTAACGAGAACCGGTGTTTTCAGCACGGTACGGCCGTTGGCCCTCATCGAAATATGTGAAAAGTGTTATGTTTTATATCAATTTATAACGAGTAATACAGTTACTCACTATTTTTTTTCTCGAAAATGGATGAACTAAGAAAGAAACAAAGGATTTTGAGGGGGTGGGGTGTAGCTAGCGCTGTGTAAAGATAAATTCCACATTGACTAGCGCATAATAAGAGTGAAACCGGTCTATGGACAATGCCATCTGCAATGGGAGCGCAATACTAACTTTGGGAGCGCCTCCTATAAGCGGATTCTATGAGTAAGAACATAATTGTCTAGTTCAGTATAGAATAACGTTTTATGTATAGCAATTGAAAGTTTGATCTCTTATATGTGCTCTTTTTTTTTATATAAAACAGCACATATAAAAGGTTGATGTTGGATATTTCCATTGGGACGGGGGGAGGCAACATAAGTTGCACTTTTTAGTTTCATTTCTCCATTACATTATTCTTTGTAGAAAGATAGCATTAATTGAAGACAGACGAATATTAAACACGAATCCTCAAATACCAGAAGTATTTGAGATGTCTGGGATATAACATCACTAGACGAAATTCAAATACCGCGCCAAGATAAATTTCAGGATTTAGAATAAACAGTCAGGATACTTCAGGATAAGAAATTCAAAAGTACCAAGAAGAAAGTTTACTTCCACTAAGTGAAAATTTTTTCAACTACTGAAGAAAGATTACAGTCTGTATCCTCACTTGAATTATCTTTGAGGTATTTAATCACGGCACCGGTAGCTGTTTTCTTTCTTTCTTTTTTTTTTTTCTTTTTTTTTTAGAGCGACTCTTCAGCACCTCTGGTTCAATGTGCAACACAAACCGAAGCAGCCTGAAGGTGTTCGCATGCTTATTTTATTAAATAAAAATCTGAGTGTAGGTGAGAAATATTTAGAATTATTACGAGTTTGAGCACCTGAAAAAAAACCTTCTGTAAAATAATTGAAGTTTGAAATAAAAAGTTTCATTTCTCAATAATTGGAGTTTTATGAGATTTTATTTTATTAATTTATTTACCGGTAATTAAAATATATATTTATTAAATAAACATTATTTATTAACAATTTGAAGCAACTGTTCGGCGCAGTTTAATATTCGAGAGCTGGTTAATATTCAAATCAAAGCATTAATACATCACACATTAAGAATTCTGTGTAATAGACTTGCAATATTCCTATTTTAATGAGGAATGTTTGAAGCAAGACCCTCCACTCGACTTTATATTTATATGCCGTAGTATTTATTTATTTATTTATTTACATCTCAACAGGCGTAACAAGCCCAATTACAGAGAAGGGTAAAAAACAACACATATACATACAGACACACACAAAAAGTACACATATAAAAAACGCGCTAACCAATGGGGCGCGGTAGCCCATTGGTTAGCGCGCTGGAGTTGCACTCGGTAAGCCCGGGTTCGATTCCAGCCACTGCCAAAACTGCCGCCGTGTTCATGCGGAGTACGATCACGTTAAACATGTGGGTCCGAAAGTCCTTCCGAGGAGTTGGTGGTAGGGGAAGGAGGGTACGGTCCCTGTGGATGCCTCCCCTACTGGGTTCCGGTTTAAATTGGGTGGCACTTCCCGACCGTCCAAACAGTTACCTTACACCTTTCTGGTAGGTCGGACGGTCTGAGTTTCAACATATAAAAAACTTGTACATTAAAACACAATAAAATTTACATTAAACAAGATCTAAAAACCTTGGCAGGATCACTAAAACTGTCAAGACTATAAAAGGTAACTCATTGACCGCTTTGGCGAACTGCGCTAAAGGTTGATTTATCAAGAAATTCCTCTCATGAAACCCCTCAAAGAGCACACCTATTTCTTGTCCTATAAGCAGGTACAAAGATATTAATTTCACTTAGCAAGTCCGAACAATCAATATTATTATGTATTAACTTAGAACAAAAAGACAAAATACAACCGTCTACATTCCGGAGATCTAATAATACCATTGTTGGTCCGGAGTAAAGTACTATTAGACACATCATGGCTATAAATACCATTACCCTTATAATAAACGTATCTCAAAAATTTAATTCTACTTGCATCGCAATCATTACCAGAATGGAAAAAAAAAGATATATCATATTCATATTTCATACCCAAGTTTGTCCTTTAAAATAGGTCATAAAAATTATTTAACATCATTTGTTTTAAGTTGGACAACATCTTATCTACGCAATGGACTTATTTGTATTAATTGTATTGACTTATTGATTGATTTGCTTGTATTAATATAAAATTATTTTTATACCACTGCGTAATTTAAATTATCAATTACTTTCCGTATATACATAGCATAATGTATAAGGAAAGTATTCTGTTTTGAATTCGAGTTTTCGACGGGAGAGCACGTTTCAAGCATCCCTAAATACGAATCAAACGTTTTTGAGGTGATGTCTGTGCATATGTGTGTATAAGTATGTGTGTGTCTAAATATGTGCATGTGTGTGTGTCAGTGGTGTCAGTGAGTATGTGGAGACTATGTTTCACGGACAAATGGAGCGATTCGAAAGAAATTTGGTACAAAAATTACAATTAGTGAATACTGGTAGCCTATTATTTTTAAACGCAATCAAATGTTCACAGCATCCCCAAATTTTGAAAAAATCATCAAGAAAACAAAACTTTCAATAAAGCTACGCATATATTCATATCTTATGTAACTTTTCATTAGAAAACGATTGGCACAAACTTTAGAATGCTAGCATGAACCGTGTTCAAGATATCGTACATTTTTCAAATAAATTTATGTAAAAATCGCATAAAATGAAAAAAAGTATTAACTTCTGTGAAATATATTCATTATGTAATATTATGCGATAAATTTGTTATCATCATTCTTATGAATTTATCTTGTTCCATTCACGAGAAAAGATACTTTGAGTAATAGTTTTGTATTTGGAAGCCATTAGTCGTTTAATTACTATAAGAATAACCTATTTCTCTATCAACAATGCTTGGCGAAAATTTAGCGACAAATTTGGTGGAATATCGCCAACTTGACGACTTTTTAAAATGTTGCCAAATTAACTAAAATGTCGCCCGGTTGATAAAAATGACTCTAAATTAGAGAAAATGACGAATAACTGATGATAATTTCTTATCTTGGAATGAATATAAGACTATACTATAAGAATAACCTATTTCTCCCTAAGTAAGGCTTGGTGAATTCTGGCAATGAATTTTGGCGGAATATTTCCAAACCGCAGACACTTTTTTTAATGTTGCTGAATTGTCAAAAATGTTGCTAAATTATTGAACATATCGCCAAATTGATAAAAATGATGCTAAATCGAAGAAAATGACGAAATATTAATGAAAATTCAGTATTTTGGAACTAATATGAAAATATAATAGCTTATATCTCTGTCCGTAACGCTTGGCGAATTCTGGCGACTAATTCTGGCAGAATATCTCCAACTTGGCGACATCTTTTAAATGTTACCAAATTCATGAAAATGTCGCCATATTGACAAAAATGTCGCAAAATTGACGAAATGTCGCAAAATTGATAAAAATGTCACTAAAGCATTGAAAATGACGACTAATTGATGAAAATTTGATATCTTGGAAAGAACATAAGAATCAACTATAAGAATAATCCGTTTCTCCGTCCGTAATTTGGCGAAAAATTTGGCGGATGTTGCCAACTTAGCGACTTTTTCAAATGTTACCAAATTGACGAAAATGTCGCCAAATCGATAAAAATGTGATGAATTTATTATTGAAATATTTTAATATATGGACTATATTGCTTATTGAGGTTGCTATCAATATTGACAATTGTTAATTTAGAGTTGCGTGAAATATAAGTTAATTGGGTACGAAAAAGTTTTACATGTTGTCATCCGGAAAAGCGCCAAATGTACAATTCAACGCTACAAATATTGTGCCATGGATCTTTTCATCACTTTTTCACTGTTAAGGAAGTATATCCACTGCAATGCATAAGGAAAGCCATCCGTTGCCAACATCAGATTTTTAACACTTTACAACAAAGTTGAAAAGTGCTTATGACTTTGTTCATTCTGTCTGTCTGTCTGTCTGTCTGTCCGTTAGCACGATAACTGCCGTAAAAATGACTTAATCAAAATGAAATTTTAGTATGTTGTTCAGACGGTCCGTAGGACCTATGGGAATAATATCACCCAATTAGTTTTGGATTGAACCCGGGTTGAAAAAATGAAATACATTGAGCCCTATGGGACCTAATTTTTCAAACATTTTTTAAGCGGATTTAAAATTCAGAAATTGCTTCGAAAATTTTAGGTAATATTTAAATTATTCCATAAAATATATAAAAAAAATTCAGCGAAATATATTCAGTAGTTTTTTAAATAAAAATTAAAATAATAATTACACATCTTATATGAAACGATCACGTGACCATGATATGAAACGATCACATGACCCACTTCAAAATGATATATGGCATCCATCTTGTTTCAAAATCGTGATTTTTTAAAGTTCTTTTTAATTCATATTGAGTGTTGTATCCGTCCTAAAACTACTTTATTTTTGCTTATATTCTGTGCATCTACATACTAAAACAACACAATGACAATATATTTGAGTTTAAATTCTCATTCAAATTTGATTATTTCTACAACTAAGCCTATTTTTCACCTATGTAAAATGTAAACAGCAAAATATGTAGAATGAGTTGTATTAGAATTACTGTATTTCTTTAACACAAAATAATTCAGTCCATGGAATCTGCATGGCTGATATGAATGAAATATTAATTGATTTTATAAACAGAAGGACGATTTTTTTCGATGAAGTTTTAAGCATAGAGTTTATGAATTGTAGCTCCATGGTCTTAATATTTAAATAAAATAAATTATTATAGTATTGTGATGAATGATATGAATGGGAGAAAGTTATGAATGAAATCCTGCTTTTATAGAGAGATTCAGGCGTGTTATTTTTTCTATGACGTCATTTGAATTTATTTCAGTTGTTTTCGATGAAGTTTTCAAATATAATAAATTATCGTAGTATTATGATAGTTTTAAAAATATTACCGTGGAATGTATTGCATTTTAGAGATATTTAAACCAGGCAATTTGTATTTCAATGCCGTCATTTGAATGAAGTTCATTTTTTTCAATGAAGGTTTAAGTTTTCAAATATAATAAATCAATGTAGTATTGTGATAAGTTTTAAAATATTACCGTGGAATGTATTGCATTTTCGACTTTTTTAAATAAAATTGCATTGAAGTTGGAAAGTGTTTCATAATCAATGCTCTAAGCATGATTGATCTTTCTTGTTTATTTATTTATTTTTATAATATATGTGTGTGTGTGTCTTTGAGGAGTGAAAATATATATTTTATTTGACTTATTTGTATTCATATGAAAGTCAAATTTTATTTAAAAGACTAGAAATAGATAAAATGTTTAATTACTTAATCAGAACTTGAATTTTAAAATTTCCATAAAATTATTTCTTGAGAAATAATGGCAGTTCCCGGAACATAATTATGGTTGTATGGGAAATAAATAATAATGTGAACTACGCTATGAATGCTAATATTGAAAAAAATCTGATGTGGGCAGCACATGACTTTCTTTATATAATGCAATGAATTTACTACTTTTACTGTAAAGAAAAATAGATTATTTTTATAGTAGATATCTATATTCTTTCCAAGATATTGAATTTTCGTCAATTAGTCGTTATTTTCATTGATTTAGCGTCATTTTTATCCATTTGGTGTGTATTCCGTCAATTTAGCAACATTTACAAAAGTCGCCAGGTTGGCGACATTCCATCAAATTCGTCGCCAAAATCTCGCCAAGCGTTATGGACGGAGAAATAAGTTATTCTTACAGCAGATAAATGACTATTGGCGTTCAAATACAAAAGTATTACTCAAAGTATCTTTTTTCAAGAATGGAACGAGCTAGATCCACGAGAATGATGTCACCAAATTTATCGCATGGTATTACATATGAAAAGTGAACAGGTTTCTCAATAGGAAATATTTTTTTTATTTTATATGACTTTTTGATAATTTTTTTGAAAAATGTGCAATATCTCGAGAATGGTTCATGTCAGCGTTCTAAAATTGATGTCAATCGTTTTCTCATGAAAAATTACATAAGAAATGTCTATTTGCGTAACTTTATTAGAGGTTTTGATTTTTTGACGATTTTTTCAAAATTTCACTCGAAAGTTTAGGGGGGGTTCTGATTATTCGATTGCGTATAAAAACAATAGACTTCCGGTGTTTACGGATTGTGATTTTTGTACCAAATTTCGTTCGAATCGGTCCATTCGTTCGTCAGTTATCGTCTCCACAGGCTCACTGACACACATACACACACACACATACTTTCACACACACACACGCACACACAGACATCAGTTCAAAAATGTTCGATTCGTGATCAGGAATGCTTGAAACGTGCTCTCCCGTCGAAAACTCGAATTCGAATTTTCGACCCCGTCACAATACTTTCCTTATACATTATGCATATAAGGAAAGTAAAAAATATATGCTACCACAGATAAGCTTAAGGCATCTATCGGCGTCACTAAGCTGTTGCCAACTAAAAAAAAGAAACTTCAAAAATATTTAGGAGATAATTTAAAAAAATAACTTGGGTATATGAAATCTGTAAAATTATATCTTCTTTTACTCTGATATATGAACTAAACACTATGAAACACTGCTGAATTGTGATATATGAACTAAACACTATGGAATATGGAATTGTGGAATATTCATATATATGAATGTATGAGAAAGTCGAGTGGAGACTCAATTTCCTAATTGTTTTCTCTAAGTTTACTTAAATCCCTTTAATATTTATGATAATGACGTCATTACACACTACAGACGTTTTAATGATATTTTTTTTTTTTTGTTTAGTAACAATTTCTACTTTTTAATTTACTTTCTTTACTTTAGTTTTAATTAAAAGTAGTGATACTTCTGTTTTAATAGCATATTTAATTTGCACCATATTTCTTGTTTCTTTCTTTTCATCAAGCTTATAAATTATAACTTTCAAATGCAGTGAACCAAAAATAAAATAAAATGAGGAAAAATAAAACTATTATTTTAATGAGAAGTACGTACAACAAATGACATAAAAAGAAAAGAAATTTTTGAAAATATTATTCTCATTAAATAAATTAGGGAAATTTTAAACAAGTATTATTAATAAAAATGCTTATTAGAGATTCACGGCAGAATTTGATTAAAACTTTCAGCAAGGAATTAAATAAAAAATAATGATACGTTTTTATACCTATAGAGATGTTGACTTTAGTAAAAACAGTAATTACGAGAAAATTGAAAATCAAGTTAACTTCCAGTTCAATTACAGGACATAATGCTTCAGTGAAATGATTTTCATTTAACAGGTAATCGACGAATTTAAAAGCTGTTTGCGAATTTTGAAAGAATATGCAATGAAAACTATTTTTGAGATGCGCAATTAAACGGTCTTCATTGCATAAGAAAACTAATTGTGTTTATATGGCAGACTATTTCATTCAATTTATCGTATTTAAATAATAAAGAAAAATCTGATGTGGGCAGCACATGACTTTCCCTGCAGACTCAAATTCATATTTTCTTTATTTCTTTAATAATTCATTAGATTGAGTTTAATTGCACCAAATAACACTAAATTTGCATTTTTAATTCAATTTTTGTTTTTATTAGGTAATTGGACATTTTTCCGAACTCGGTGTAACAAAAATGCAAGAAATCTCAAATATCTTGAGAACGGTTAGTCCTAAAGTGTAATGGAGTGTGTTACATTCTTTCCTCGTCAAAAATTGCGCATAAAAAAAGAATTTAATTGATACATTTGAACATACACGACTTAGTCTTTTTTTTTTTAGATTTTGGCGGGCCATTTCGTAAAAAAAGGCAGGTTGTTCTTTTCCGAATCGTACGAAAATCTAATCAGCACCAGAGTATTCCACAAGCAACTTATCTACCAAATTTTGTGAAATTTGGTCAATTAGTATTTTATCTAGAGTGGATGCATGAAATTTTTGCAGGCCATTTTGTAAAAAAAGGCGGGTTCCTCTTTTCCGAATCGTACCAAATTCTAATCAGCACCAGAGTATCCAACAAGTAACTTATTTACTAAATTTTGTGAAATTTGGTCAATTAGTATTTTAGCTAGAGTGGATAAATGAAATTTTTAAGGGCCATTTCGCTAAAAAAGGCGGCTTCTGTTTTTACGAATCGTATCAAAAACTAATCAGCATCAGGGTCACATCCAAGTGACTTACCTACCAAATTTTATGAAATTCGGTCCATTAGTTTTTGAGTTAGAGTGGATACATACATTGCACAGACACACAGACACACAGACAGACACACACACATACGTTATGTTAAAAATAGTTTTTTCGCACTCTAGAGGTCTCGAAACGTGTAGATCCGTCGAAAACTCGAGTTGCGATTTTCGACATGATTCCAATACTTTCCCTATACATTACCAAAGTAAAATTGATAGAAATAAAATTGATAGAAATTATTGATAGAAAAAAGTAAAATTGATGGAAATAAACTTTCAATTTTTTTTTTTTTTGCATTCATCTCCAATTATGTTTTATTAATTGTTTGAACGGGATAAAATAGTACGGGAATATCTTTTGCTGCTATTTCAGCATCTTTTGATGTATGTAATCTAAACTTCATATTTTTACTTTACACAGTATAGGGAAAGTATTGTGACGGGGTCGAAAATTTAAATTCGAAGTTTCGAAGATAGGGCATGTTTTGAAAATTCCTGAACTCAATTTGAAGTAATGTTTGTGTGGGTATACGTGTGTTAGTGTGTATATTTATGTTAATAATGTGTGTATGTTAATGTGGGTGTGTATGTTAGTGTATATTAGTGTAGGTGTATTAGTGTATGTGTGTGTATGTTAGCGTTTGTGTGCGTATGTGTGTGTGTGCTCGTGAGTCTATAAACGTTGACGTGGACTCCAAAGTTGTGAATGATTTTTTTTTTCGAAAAGAAAAATCATTAAAAATCAGGAACTTCACTAATTATAAATAATAATCATGACGTAAAACGTCATCAATAAGACGTAATACTTTATTATAAAACGAATAATACAAACTTAAAACGTTAATATGAACCATTCTGAAAATATTGCACGATTTATGAATGAATTTTTGAAAAAAAAAAAAAAAAAAAAAAAAAAATCCTTAGAAAATCAAAAGTTTTAATACTGTTAAATGAATTATCATTTCATACGTAATTTTTCATTATAAAACGAATGACAAGCTTTAAAACGCTAGCATGACCCGTTCTCGAGATATTGCACGGTTTTCTAATAAATTTATAAAAATAATTACATGAAATTATAAAAGTAGTTAGTATTATTCAATAGGTTCCTTCTCCATACGCAATATTATGCAAAAAATCTATTAAAATCATCCTCGTGGATCTAGTTTATTCCATTCAAGAGAGAAGATACTTTTTGTAATTTTACATTTAAACGTCAAAGAATTCTCTAATAGTCATTCATTTTATGGGATAACTATTATATGGTCAATTGCATTTTAATGAACATTTTGTACGTGATTAGGGATTTTGCACTAAATTTCAAGTTATATAGGATTAAATCAATACTAAAAACATTGTACTGTGGATTTTGTACATCATAATTTCACAGTTCATTCACAATGCTATTAAAATTTGCCTATATTTTAAATAAAGATCAACGCCGGGTATATTTGCTAGTCTTTGTGTAAAATAAGCAAATGTCTATTATGAAATAAAAAAAAGATATATAACATCAATCTCAACATAAATCTATTCAATGAAATATTTTTCGGTATAGATACTAATTACTCACATAGATGACGATATGGAAACTATTTAGTAACATACTTCATTGATGGCAGGTAACAAGATAAACCACAAAATTCAGGAAAAAGAATGTATTCTTTTGTTTGTCTTTTTAATAACTTCACAGATGACAAAAGGGATATTTTAAAACTTTGCTGGGAAAACTTAAACAGCTATTCGTTTAATGACAAACATTTATAGGTTATTGCAACAAGTACAACAAAATAACGGGGATATGACAGGTAAAATTATCCGAAAATTTTATAAACTAAAAAACAGCGAAAATTTTAGCACACCAAAGGAAATTTTCGGGACTTTGAAATAATACTTAAAGACATTACCTAAAAAGCGGAATGTTTGACGCTAATAATAGTTCTTTTAGTGCCGTCCATAGAAATTGTGCTCCCCACCCCCCTCCTACAAACATTTATCACAGGCCCACCTCCATATTTGATTTTCACATTTTTAGAAAATGTTCCATGTCTTCTCCAGCTGTTAAAAGAAAATATTGGCTGTCCGAGCCCCTCCACTCTAATCCCCCCCCCCCCCCATCCTATGAGCGGCCTTGATTTTTCTATAAAGGATTTTCTGTTATTTTTTTTTACAGCAAGCGTTAGGCGAAAAACCTACTTTTAACGTTCCGGATAATAATCAAGAGAGAAACGAAACTCACCTTGCAGTGCCGTTGCCACGTTGGTTTCTGAAACGGAGCAGACGATAAAACAAGAAGTCAGATGGAGGCGGGTAACTCTGCTCAGCCAATAAGCGCTTTAGTGGAGAGGGATGGGTCATTTCCTTTTTCGGATGTTCCGGTATAGATTTATATTTGATCAATTACAGATAAATGAACTGCAATCATGCACGCATTTGGAGATGACGGCTAGTAATTGCAATATAGGGTTTTGAGAAATGAATTGAGTGTAAGATACTTTGGAGCTTCAAAATTGCTCTAACCTGTCATGTTTACATCGACAGTTCGTGATTTGTCCAGCAGAGGGCACTGCAGCACTTGATTTAAAGAGAATTTTTTTCAACAGAAGCTTGGTATTTGAAAATACGCTTGAAAAGAAAATCGCTTGTGCTGCTTTTTTTTTTTTTTTTTTCTATTTTGTTACTGGCAACTCTACTTGTAAGAGTTTTAATGGTTTAAAATGATTGACTACGAAATATAACTAAATTAGAGGAAGAAATGGTGAAGAAAAAACTTGTACTGTTTAAACCTCGAATGGTGTTGTATTGAGTGTAAACTTCGTAGTAGCGTTTCCCATAAGAAATATTTTTTTTATAAGCAAAATTTATGTTAATCTTTAATTATTTATTAATGCAGTTAATTAATTAACTTTATAATTTAATATTAAGCAATTGAATTTAGACTGAGTCCAATTAGAAAAAACTGATGTGGTCAGCATAAGAACCCCCTACAGACACATTTTCTTTTTTTTTTAACTTGAATAAATTTTACGATCGCGCTTTCCAACGGAAATCGAAGCGTTAGGATAACTGCAAACGCTTCGGACGCTTATATCTCCAAACCGAACCTAATAGATAAAGATATAAACAATTAATACTTATTTAGTCGAAAATAAGATACCATTTATGAATATGTGAAAATAATTTCAATAATTTAATTTTTTGAACATGTTATTAAACAAAGAAAAGTTTTCGTCCCAATGAGTTTTTGTTTCACTTCATTCGAAATGTGTTGTTCTAAACTATAGAAAACAGATAAAAATAGTATGCGAAAAATATATTTCATAAAAAATCCAGTTTCTAGATCAATAATTTGTTCTTACAAAGATCTTATAGTTTTCGAGCAAGCGTCTTGTCAAGTTGAAAAAAAATTAAATATTTTCAGTTTTTAACACTTAGTTGAAAAGTGTTTATGACTTTGTTCATTCTGTCTGTCTGCACGATAACTGTCTGTCGCACGATAACTGTCATTCTGTCGCACGATAACTGTCATAAAAATAACTTTATCAAAATGAAATTTTAGTATGTTGTTCAGACGGTCTGTGGGCCCTATGGGAATATAAATGAATAATATCACCCAATTAGTTTTGGACAGAACACGGGATGAAAAAATGAAAGACATTGAACACTATGGGACCTAATTATTCAAACATTTTTTAAGCGAATTTAAAATTCACAAATTGCTTCGAAAGTTTTAGGAAATATTCAAATTATCTCATAAAAAATATGAGAAAAATTTCAGCAAAATATATTTGGTAGTCTTTTAAATAAAAATTAAAATAATAATTACACCCATATTATATGAAGGGATCACGTGACCCACTTCAAAATAAAATATGGCATCCATCTTGTGTCAAAATCGTGATTTTTAAGGTTCTTTTTAATTTATATTTAATCTTGCATCCATCCTAAAACCACTTTATTTTTGCTTAATTTCTGCGCATCTATATTCTGAAACAGCCGACGCGGTGGTCGAACGGCCAGGGCAAGCGTTTCCTAGCGATCGTTCGGCTACCGGGTTATGAGAAAATAAAAATATGAGAAAATAAAAATCATTTTCATGGAACCTCTTCAAAGCAAAATTGCAGGAGCAATAATTAGTTTAATAACAAATATTCATTCCCAGATAGCCTAAACATTTTCGTAAACACATCCCCCCCCCCCCTTTCGTAAACACATCCCCTAGATACATCAAACCTAAATACTTTTCTAAATACATCCCAGATATACGTTGAGATAGCTTGAAAACATGAGAATTGCCTGTGAATTTTCAGATGATGCCTGGCGTCTTCAGCGACTACCTAATTAGCACATATCCGGACAGTCAATCATGATTGGTTGTAACATACGATATTTGCATACTGCAATCTATATCCGCAGCGATTTTCAGCCACTCAAATTCAAATACGCTTTCGAAAAATGAAAATTTGCATTGCGTGCTTAACTTTTGGAAATGAGTGTATATTGCAGTAAATTAAGAATTATGTTTCTCTGGGAAAACGCTATGTAGAGTTTTAGAAGATATACCCATGCTCTAAAATCCCCAACAATTCAACAAATACGAGGATAGTAAAAGCAGCATTTTCGAGAAACTGGATCTGTTAAAGACAGAACGAGAACAGGCAGGGCTTTCGTTTTAACTCAGGATAAAATAAAACTGCTCAAACTCTTCAATAACATTCTCATAAGAATGGTTAGAAATAGTTTTCTCTAAAATAGAAAAAAAATCCTTTCATTCTAAGAAACGTTATGCTCTTTGAAGTCTAAAACAGAGATCTATAATATGTATAAAAATCGTCTGGCGTGTTAAAAACATCAGACGCTATTTCTGATACACTGAGAGTACATTAGCGCCACCTGACTGAAAAAAATTCTACTATTTCAACTGGGTACATTACATGCTTTTAGAATGAGATGTGCTTGACTTTTCTACCACCTTGTATAAGAAAGTAAGTATAAAATATGAATATATAAAAATGCCGAGAAGCGACACACGCCAGTTATTTCCATGAAGCATCCGCTGCCACGAGTTTCACAAGTACTGACTGACATAAGGTGTGCACCTTTGTCTCATTTCAGACTTATGAATATTTCATCGAACGTTAGATGGTAGTGCACGAGAAAGTATGTCTCTTGCCATTTGCTTCCGAAGTCATATGTTATGAGGAAAGCACAAAGTCTTTCGGCTGAAACTACTGCGCATACGAAATCACAGCGAAGTAGCGAAGGTGGGTATTTCCACATTATAGTGAATGCCAGTCAATCACGAATGAAGGTGAAGCGAACCGGTGATACTTGTCACTCACGCTAATCTTTGTGTTGCAGAAGTTGTTTTATCAGTTTTGCTTCTCGTAAGAAACTTACCAAATAGCACACTATAGATCTCCCAGGTCCAACTATAATTGGTCGGATTGAGTGGGTATTAAAAAAAAAATCTCCGCATTAAAATATCCACTATGCCTAATTTCTGGGGTTATTTTTATTTTCCCCTACGTCTCTTATTAACTTCACACTCTGCCCCCTTCATTCAACATCTTTGACGGGCTAGTTCTTTGTTTCTGGAGAACGTAGAGAGCTGAAACTCGTCACATAGTTTTATCTTTCGAAACATTTTCATTTTTCTCAAATTTTCACGTCATTAAGATGCGTCATTGAGTAATTTATGTCGTTTCATTCATCATTATGCTATTTGCGCCGAGTCATTTGTTACGGGCCCATTCACGGCTTTAGCAGAGCTGAAACTCGGCACACAGTTCCATTTTGCGAATCATTTTTATTTATAAAATTTTCACGTCATTACGTTATCATAATTATGGTTTTGTACTTTTCCCATATAATTTTTTTGCGTATTACGGTTCAAAGTCTTTAAATGAAATGTTCTAAGGCGTCGATCCATGTATAATAAATAGTACATAGTTTTGTACGTTAATTACGTCAAAAAATAATAAGTGTATGGATGAGAAACAAAAACCTTGAACTATAAATATAAAAAAAAAAATCTGATGTGGGCAACACATGACTTTCCTTATATAATGCAATGAATTTACTACTTTTACAGTTAAAAACAAGAAAGATCAATCATGCTTAAAGCATTGATTATGAAACACTTTCCAACTTCAATGCAATTTTATTTAAAAAAGTCGAAAATGCAATACATTCCTCGGTAATATTTTAAAACTTATCACAATACTACATTGATTTATTATATTTGAAAACTTAAACCTTCATTGAAAAAAAATGAACTTCATTCAAATGACGGCATTGAAATATAAATTGCGTGGTTTAAATATCTCTAAAATGCAATACATTCCACGGTAATATTTTTAAATCTATCATAATACTACGATAATTTATTATATTTGAAAACTTCATCGAAAACAACTGAAATTAATTCAAATGACGTCATAGAAAAGATACGCCTGGATCTCTCTATAAAAGCAGGATTTCATTCATAACTTTCTCCATTTCATTCATCACAATACTATAGTAATTTATTTTATTTAAAAATTAAGACCATGGAGCTACAATTCATAAACTTTATGCTTAAAACTTCATCGAAAAAAATCGTCCTTCTGTTTATAAAATCAATTAATATTTCATTCATATCAGCCATGCAGACTCCATGGACTGAATTATTTTGTGTTAAAGAAATACAGTAATTCTAATACAACTCATTCTACATATTTTGCTGTTTACATTTTACATAGGTGAAAAATAGGCTTAGTTGTAGAAATAATCAAATTTAAATGAGAATTTAAACTCAAATATATTGTCATTGTGTTGTTTTAGTATGTAGATGCACAGAATTTAAGCAGAAATAAAGTAGTTTTAGGATGGATACAACACTCAATATGAATTAAGAAGAACTTTAAAAATCACGATTTTGATACAAGATGGATGCCATAGATCATTTTGAAGTGGGTCATGTGATCTTTTCATATCATGGTCACGTGATCGCTTCATATAAGAGGTGTAATTATTTTATTTTACTTTTTATTTAAAAAACTTACTGAATATATTTCACTGAATTTTTTTTTTATATATTTTATGGAACAATTTGACTATTACCTAAAATTTTCGAAGCAATTTGTGAATTTTAAGTCCGCTTAAAAAATGTTAGAAAAATTAGGTCCCATAGGGCTCAATGTATTTCATTTTTTCAACCCGGGTTCAATCCAAAACTAATTGTGTGATGTTATTCATTTATATTCCCATAGGTCCTACAGACCGTCTGAACAACATACTAAAATTTCATTTTGATTAAGTCATTTTTACGGCAGTTATCGTGCTGACGGACAGACAGACAGACAGACAGACAGAATGAACAAAGTCATAATAAACACTTTTCAACTTTGTTGTAAAGTGTTAAAAATGTTATTCTTATAGTAGATACTTATATTCTTTCCAAGATATTGATTTTTTCTTCAATTAGTCGTCATTTTCATTGATTTAGCGCGTCATTTTCATTGATTTAGCGCGTCATTTTTATCCATTTGGCGAGATTTTTGTTAATTTGACAACAATTAAAATTGTTGCGAAGTTGACGAAATTCCGCCTAATTCGTCGCCAAAATATCGCCAAGCGCTATGGACGGAGAAATAAGTTAGTTTTACAGCAGATAAATGACTATTAGCGTTCAAATACAAAAGTATTACTCAAAGTATCTTTTTCATGAATGGAACGAGCTAGATCCACGAGAATATGATGTCACCTAATTTATCGCGTGGTATTACATATGAAAAGTGAACATGTTTCTCAATAGGAAATATTTTTTTCTTATATACCTTTTTGATAATTTTTTTGAAAAATGTCCAATATCTCGAGAACGGTTCATTTTAGCGTTCTAAAATTTATGTCAATCGTTTTCTAATGAAAAATTACATAAGAAATGTCTATTTGCGTAACTTTATTAGCGGTTTTGATGTTTTGACGGTTTTTTTAAAAATTTCACTCGAAAATTTAGGGGGTTCTGAACATTCAATTGCGTATAAAAACAATAGGTTCCAGTGTTTA
The DNA here is from genome assembly GCA_951213105.1 of Amaurobius ferox. Taxonomy (NCBI): domain Eukaryota; kingdom Metazoa; phylum Arthropoda; class Arachnida; order Araneae; family Amaurobiidae; genus Amaurobius; species Amaurobius ferox. Next base: position 59,566,883 of record OX578146.1, read on the forward strand.
CGGATTGTGATTTTTGTACCAAATTTCGTTCGAATCGGTCCATTCGTTCGTCAGTTATCGTCTCCACAGACTCACTGACACACACACACACACACACACAGACATCAGTTCAAAAATGTTTGATTCGTGATCAGGGATGCTTGAAACGTGCTCTCCCGTCGAAAATTCGAATTCGAATTTTCGATCCAGTCACAATACTTTCCTTATACATTATGTATATAAGGAAAGTAATAATAATTTGAATCTGCAGGGTAAATCATGTGCACATTAGATATTTTTTTTCTTTGTACAGCACACTTGAAGCAATCAGGACACTTTACATATCAAATTGCAACTGTCTATAAGTTAATCGTGCGTAATTTTGGATTTTGAACTTATCGCGCTGGCCCGTCCTGGGCTCGCCATAGGAATGAACTCGTTTTGGGAGAATAACTCGCGAACCCGAACAGCTAGAAAGTCCAAATTTGGTACGACGTTGTATTTCGTGGTATATTTCAATCCTTTGCCTTTTGGACGTCATCGGGCTAACCCGTCCTGTTAGCACCCTAGGAGTGTGTTCGTTTCGGGAAAATAAGAGATCCTGATTAGCTAGAAATCTCAAATTTGGCATATATGGCTGTTTTTTGTGATATATTTTAGTTATTTTAATTTTGAACTTTATCGGGCTAGGACATCCTGGTCTTACCACAGAAATGTATTCGTGTTTGGGGAATAACTCAAAGTAAATGAAATTGCAATGACTAAATTTTAACACAATTCCACAATTTTCATATATTTAAGATATATGTAAATAATAAAAGGGGATACTTTAAAAACAATGTTTTTTTTTTTCGCATTTACTTGTTTTTGTGATACAGTTACAAAAAATCTGATGTAGACAGTGTATGACTTTCCCTACAGACTAAAATTCCTTTTCTCTTTGTTTCTTTAATAATTCATTAAATAGAGTTTAATTGCACAAAATAACACGTATAATTATTTGAAATGGCTCTGAATTTTCACGTTTAATTCAGTTTCCGTTTTCATTTGGTAGTTGGCCGTATTTTCAAAGGCTGAGTAGTAAGAATGCGAAAGAAACTAAAATATCTCGAGAACGGTTAGTCCTAGAGTGCTGGAATTGATCTTATTCTTTTCATCGTCAAAAATTACGTATAAAACACGCATTTAACGGATACATTTAAACAGCACATTTATTTTAGATTTTGATGATTTTTGCTGGCCATTTTATAAAAAAGGCAGATTCTTTTTTTTTCGAATTATACCAAAATCTTATCAGCACCAGGGTAACCTACAAGTGACTTATCTACCAAATTTTATGAAATTTGATCCATTAGTTTTTTAGCTAGAGTGGATACATGTGATTTTTGTGGGTCATCGTACCAAAATCTAATCAGCACCAGGGCCACCCACAAGTGACTTAATGAATGAATTTTTATAAAATTTTATGAAATTTGGTTAATTTGTTTTTAAGTTAGAGTGGATGCATATATTGCACAGATAGACCCACACACACACATACACAGACGTTACGCTAAAAATAGGTTTTCTCGTGTTCTAGAGGTCCCTAAACGTGTAGATCCGTCAAAAACTCGAGTTGCGATTTTCGACACGATTTGAAATTCTTTCCCTAACATTATTATGTATTGTAGGGAAAGTAAAAATGATTGAAGGCAGTTTTTTTTTTATAGTTTTTATTATTTCCTACCCCAACCGCAATAGATCATTTTCTCTCGCGCTGTTTTCCTTCTCCAAGCTATTCAGGAAGATTTTACGATTATTAGGCGTTATATTTAGCTTCCTATACAAATAACATAACCTTGGTTCTCCCTGTCAACAACTGGGTTTATATTTTGAGGTGGCCATCTACCTTTCGTACAAAGAAACCTATTCAGTTCAGTGAACGAGTTTGCTCTATTTAAATGTTGCAAGGTCCCCCCCCCCCTCCCCATTCAATAAATAATATCTCTATATATGAAGGGAAAACACGGTTCAGTGTTTTTTCAAGCATACCTCCGGGTGGAGCGCCCCCGGAGACGATTAATCGCCCTCCCCCCCTCCCGGAGACATTTTATGTTAACCTAGTTTCTATTTATGTGACAGCATTTAGATGTATTTATATAGAGCAAATAGAAAATATGAACCCCTCTGAAATTTCATTCGACCCCCCCCCCCCCCCCCACCACCTCCGGCCAAAAACAATTGAAAGAAACACTGGCAGGGATAAGAAGGAGTGAAGCATGAGTGTTTCTTTCAGAACTTTTTTGTCGGGGGGGGGGGGGGGGGGCGCGAATGAAATTTTAGTATAAATATATCTAAATGTTAATCACATAAATAGAAATTAGTTAATATAAAATGTCTCGGGGGAGGTGGGGGTTCGCCCTCCCGGATGTATGCCTGAGAAAAACGCTGTGAATCCCCCAAATGGTATACTCATTCCCCTCATATTTAATTTTTAGTATTGAATATGAAAGTTTATCTAACATATCATACACATTTTGCACGAAAAATGGATTTTTACTTTTTTAAAGAATTACAGCAATTCTAATACAACGCATTCTATATATTTTGCTGTTTACATTTTACATCAGTGAAAAATAGGCTTCGTTGTAGAAATAATCAAATTTGGATGATCATTTAAATTCAAATATATTGTAATTGCGTTGTTTCAGTATGTAAATGCACAAAATTTAAGTAAAAATAAAATGGTTTTAGGACGGATACAACACTCAATATGAATTAAAAAGAACTTTAAAAATCACGATTTTGATACAAGATGGATGCCATAGATCATTTTGAAGTGGGTCATGTGATCTTTTCATATCATGGTCACGTGATCGCTTCATATAAGAGGTGTAATTATTTTATTTTAATTTTTATTTAAAAAACTTACTGAATATATTTCACTGAATTTTTTTTTATATATTTTATGGAACACTTTGAATATTACCTAAAATTTTCGAAGCAATTTGTGAATTTTAAATCCGCTTAAAAAGTATTTGAAAAATTAGGTCCCATAGGGTTCAATGTATTTCATTTTTTCAACCCGGGTTCAATCCAAAACTAATTGGGTGATATTATTCATTTATATTCCCATAGATCCTACAGATCGTCTGAACAACATACTAAAATTTCATTTTGATTAAGTCATTTTTACGGCAGTTATCGTGCTGACGGACAGACAGACAGACAGACAGACAGACAGAATGAACAAAGTCATAAACACTTTTCAACTTTGTTGTAAAGTGTTAAAAATGTTATTCTTATAGTAGATACTTATATTCTTTCCAAGATATTGATTTTTTCTTCAATTAGTCGTCATTTTCATTGATTTAGCGCGTCATTTTCATTGATTTAGCGCGTCATTTTTATCCATTTGGCGAGATTTTTGTTAATTTGACAACAATTAAAATTGTTGCGAAGTTGACGAAATTCCGCCTAATTCGTCGCCAAAATATCGCCAAGCGCTATGGACGGAGAAATAAGTTAGTTTTACAGCAGATAAATGACTATTAGCGTTCAAATACAAAAGTATTACTCAAAGTATCTTTTTCATGAATGGAACGAGCTAGATCCACGAGAATATGATGTCACCTAATTTATCGCGTGGTATTACATATGAAAAGTGAACATGTTTCTCAATAGGAAATATTTTTTTCTTATATACCTTTTTGACAATTTTTTTGAAAAATGTCCAATATCTCGAGAACGGTTCATTTTAGCGTTCGAAAAATTTATGTCAATCGTTTTCTAATGAAAAATTACATAAGAAATGTCTATTTGCGTAACTTTATTAGCGGTTTTGATTTTTTGACGATTTTTTCAAAATTTCACTCGAAAATTTAGGGGGTTCTGAACATTCAATTGCGTATAATAGGTTCCAGTGTTTACGGATTGTGATTTTTGTACCAAATTTCGTTCGAATCGGTCCATTCGTTCGTCAGTTATCGTCTCCACAGACTCACTGACACACACACACACACACACACAGACATCAGTTCAAAAATGTTTGATTCGTGATCAGGGATGCTTGAAACGTGCTCTCCCGTCGAAAATTCGAATTCGAATTTTCGATCCAGTCACAATACTTTCCTTATACATTATGTATATAAGGAAAGTAATAATAATTTGAATCTGCAGGGTAAATCATGTGCACATTAGATATTTTTTTTCTTTGTACAGCACACTTGAAGCAATCAGGACACTTTACATATCAAATTGCAACTGTCTATAAGTTAATCGTGCGTAATTTTGGATTTTGAACTTATCGCGCTGGCCCGTCCTGGGCTCGCCATAGGAATGAACTCGTTTTGGGAGAATAACTCGCGAACCCGAACAGCTAGAAAGTCCAAATTTGGTACGACGTTGTATTTCGTGGTATATTTCAATCCTTTGCCTTTTGGACGTCATCGGGCTAACCCGTCCTGTTAGCACCCTAGGAGTGTGTTCGTTTCGGGAAAATAAGAGATCCTGATTAGCTAGAAATCTCAAATTTGGCATATATGGCTGTTTTTTGTGATATATTTTAGTTATTTTAATTTTGAACTTTATCGGGCTAGGACATCCTGGTCTTACCACAGAAATGTATTCGTGTTTGGGGAATAACTCAAAGTAAATGAAATTGCAATGACTAAATTTTAACACAATTCCACAATTTTCATATATTTAAGATATATGTAAATAATAAAAGGGGATACTTTAAAAACAATGTTTTTTTTTTTCGCATTTACTTGTTTTTGTGATACAGTTACAAAAAATCTGATGTAGACAGTGTATGACTTTCCCTACAGACTAAAATTCCTTTTCTCTTTGTTTCTTTAATAATTCATTAAATAGAGTTTAATTGCACAAAATAACACGTATAATTATTTGAAATGGCTCTGAATTTTCACGTTTAATTCAGTTTCCGTTTTCATTTGGTAGTTGGCCGTATTTTCAAAGGCTGAGTAGTAAGAATGCGAAAGAAACTAAAATATCTCGAGAACGGTTAGTCCTAGAGTGCTGGAATTGATCTTATTCTTTTCATCGTCAAAAATTACGTATAAAACACGCATTTAACGGATACATTTAAACAGCACATTTATTTTAGATTTTGATGATTTTTGCTGGCCATTTTATAAAAAAGGCAGATTCTTTTTTTTTCGAATTATACCAAAATCTTATCAGCACCAGGGTAACCTACAAGTGACTTATCTACCAAATTTTATGAAATTTGATCCATTAGTTTTTTAGCTAGAGTGGATACATGTGATTTTTGTGGGTCATCGTACCAAAATCTAATCAGCACCAGGGCCACCCACAAGTGACTTAATGAATGAATTTTTATAAAATTTTATGAAATTTGGTTAATTTGTTTTTAAGTTAGAGTGGATGCATATATTGCACAGATAGACCCACACACACACATACACAGACGTTACGCTAAAAATAGGTTTTCTCGTGTTCTAGAGGTCCCTAAACGTGTAGATCCGTCAAAAACTCGAGTTGCGATTTTCGACACGATTTGAAATTCTTTCCCTAACATTATTATGTATTGTAGGGAAAGTAAAAATGATTGAAGGCAGTTTTTTTTTTATAGTTTTTATTATTTCCTACCCCAACCGCAATAGATCATTTTCTCTCGCGCTGTTTTCCTTCTCCAAGCTATTCAGGAAGATTTTACGATTATTAGGCGTTATATTTAGCTTCCTATACAAATAACATAACCTTGGTTCTCCCTGTCAACAACTGGGTTTATATTTTGAGGTGGCCATCTACCTTTCGTACAAAGAAACCTATTCAGTTCAGTGAACGAGTTTGCTCTATTTAAATGTTGCAAGGTCCCCCCCCCTCCCCATTCAATAAATAATATCTCTATATATGAAGGGAAAACACGGTTCAGTGTTTTTTCAAGCATACCTCCGGGTGGAGCGCCCCCGGAGACGATTAATCGCCCTCCCCCCCTCCCGGAGACATTTTATGTTAACCTAGTTTCTATTTATGTGACAGCATTTAGATGTATTTATATAGAGCAAATAGAAAATATGAACCCCTCTGAAATTTCATTCGACCCCCCCCCCCCCCCCCCACCACCTCCGGCCAAAAACAATTGAAAGAAACACTGGCAGGGATAAGAAGGAGTGAAGCATGAGTGTTTCTTTCAGAACTTTTTTGTCGGGGGGGGGGGGGCGCGAATGAAATTTTAGTATAAATATATCTAAATGTTAATCACATAAATAGAAATTAGTTAATATAAAATGTCTCGGGGGAGGTGGGGGTTCGCCCTCCCGGATGTATGCCTGAGAAAAACGCTGTGAATCCCCCAAATGGTATACTCATTCCCCTCATATTTAATTTTTAGTATTGAATATGAAAGTTTATCTAACATATCATACACATTTTGCACGAAAAATGGATTTTTACTTTTTTAAAGAATTACAGCAATTCTAATACAACGCATTCTATATATTTTGCTGTTTACATTTTACATCAGTGAAAAATAGGCTTCGTTGTAGAAATAATCAAATTTGGATGATCATTTAAATTCAAATATATTGTAATTGCGTTGTTTCAGTATGTAAATGCACAAAATTTAAGTAAAAATAAAATGGTTTTAGGACGGATACAACACTCAATATGAATTAAAAAGAACTTTAAAAATCACGATTTTGATACAAGATGAATGCCATAGATCATTTTGAAGTGGGTCATGTGATCTTTTCATATCATGGTCACGTGATCGCTTCATATAAGAGGTGTAATTATTTTATTTTAATTTTTATTTAAAAAACTTACTGAATATATTTCACTGAATTTTTTTTTATATATTTTATGGAACACTTTGAATATTACCTAAAATTTTCGAAGCAATTTGTGAATTTTAAATCCGCTTAAAAAGTATTTGAAAAATTAGGTCCCATAGGGTTCAATGTATTTCATTTTTTCAACCCGGGTTCAATCCAAAACTAATTGGGTGATATTATTCATTTATATTCCCATAGATCCTACAGATCGTCTGAACAACATACTAAAATTTCATTTTGATTAAGTCATTTTTACGGCAGTTATCGTGCTGACGGACAGACAGACAGACAGACAGACAGACAGAATGAACAAAGTCATAAACACTTTTCAACTTTGTTGTAAAGTGTTAAAAATGTTATTCTTATAGTAGATACTTATATTCTTTCCAAGATATTGATTTTTTCTTCAATTAGTCGTCATTTTCATTGATTTAGCGCGTCATTTTCATTGATTTAGCGCGTCATTTTTATCCATTTGGCGAGATTTTTGTTAATTTGACAACAATTAAAATTGTTGCGAAGTTGACGAAATTCCGCCTAATTCGTCGCCAAAATATCGCCAAGCGCTATGGACGGAGAAATAAGTTAGTTTTACAGCAGATAAATGACTATTAGCGTTCAAATACAAAAGTATTACTCAAAGTATCTTTTTCATGAATGGAACGAGCTAGATCCACGAGAATATGATGTCACCTAATTTATCGCGTGGTATTACATATGAAAAGTGAACATGTTTCTCAATAGGAAATATTTTTTTCTTATATACCTTTTTGACAATTTTTTTGAAAAATGTCCAATATCTCGAGAACGGTTCATTTTAGCGTTCTAAAATTTATGTCAATCGTTTTCTAATGAAAAATTACATAAGAAATGTCTATTTGCGTAACTTTATTAGCGGTTTTGATTTTTTGACGATTTTTTCAAAATTTCACTCGAAAATTTAGGGGGTTCTGAACATTCAATTGCGTATAATAGGTTCCAGTGTTTACGGATTGTGATTTTTGTACCAAATTTCGTTCGAATCGGTCCATTCGTTCGTCAGTTATCGTCTCCACAGACTCACTGACACACACACACACACACACACAGACATCAGTTCAAAAATGTTTGATTCGTGATCAGGGATGCTTGAAACGTGCTCTCCCGTCGAAAATTCGAATTCGAATTTTCGATCCAGTCACAATACTTTCCTTATACATTATGTATATAAGGAAAGTAATAATAATTTGAATCTGCAGGGTAAATCATGTGCACATTAGATATTTTTTTTCTTTGTACAGCACACTTGAAGCAATCAGGACACTTTACATATCAAATTGCAACTGTCTATAAGTTAATCGTGCGTAATTTTGGATTTTGAACTTATCGCGCTGGCCCGTCCTGGGCTCGCCATAGGAATGAACTCGTTTTGGGAGAATAACTCGCGAACCCGAACAGCTAGAAAGTCCAAATTTGGTACGACGTTGTATTTCGTGGTATATTTCAATCCTTTGCCTTTTGGACGTCATCGGGCTAACCCGTCCTGTTAGCACCCTAGGAGTGTGTTCGTTTCGGGAAAATAAGAGATCCTGATTAGCTAGAAATCTCAAATTTGGCATATATGGCTGTTTTTTGTGATATATTTTAGTTATTTTAATTTTGAACTTTATCGGGCTAGGACATCCTGGTCTTACCACAGAAATGTATTCGTGTTTGGGGAATAACTCAAAGTAAATGAAATTGCAATGACTAAATTTTAACACAATTCCACAATTTTCATATATTTAAGATATATGTAAATAATAAAAGGGGATACTTTAAAAACAATGTTTTTTTTTTCGCATTTACTTGTTTTTGTGATACAGTTACAAAAAATCTGATGTAGACAGTGTATGACTTTCCCTACAGACTAAAATTCCTTTTCTCTTTGTTTCTTTAATAATTCATTAAATAGAGTTTAATTGCACAAAATAACACGTATAATTATTTGAAATGGCTCTGAATTTTCACGTTTAATTCAGTTTCCGTTTTCATTTGGTAGTTGGCCGTATTTTCAAAGGCTGAGTAGTAAGAATGCGAAAGAAACTAAAATATCTCGAGAACGGTTAGTCCTAGAGTGCTGGAATTGATCTTATTCTTTTCATCGTCAAAAATTACGTATAAAACACGCATTTAACGGATACATTTAAACAGCACATTTATTTTAGATTTTGATGATTTTTGCTGGCCATTTTATAAAAAAGGCAGATTCTTTTTTTTTCGAATTATACCAAAATCTTATCAGCACCAGGGTAACCTACAAGTGACTTATCTACCAAATTTTATGAAATTTGATCCATTAGTTTTTTAGCTAGAGTGGATACATGTGATTTTTGTGGGTCATCGTACCAAAATCTAATCAGCACCAGGGCCACCCACAAGTGACTTAATGAATGAATTTTTATAAAATTTTATGAAATTTGGTTAATTTGTTTTTAAGTTAGAGTGGATGCATATATTGCACAGATAGACCCACACACACACATACACAGACGTTACGCTAAAAATAGGTTTTCTCGTGTTCTAGAGGTCCCTAAACGTGTAGATCCGTCAAAAACTCGAGTTGCGATTTTCGACACGATTTGAAATTCTTTCCCTAACATTATTATGTATTGTAGGGAAAGTAAAAATGATTGAAGGCAGTTTTTTTTTTATAGTTTTTATTATTTCCTACCCCAACCGCAATAGATCATTTTCTCTCGCGCTGTTTTCCTTCTCCAAGCTATTCAGGAAGATTTTACGATTATTAGGCGTTATATTTAGCTTCCTATACAAATAACATAACCTTGGTTCTCCCTGTCAACAACTGGGTTTATATTTTGAGGTGGCCATCTACCTTTCGTACAAAGAAACCTATTCAGTTCAGTGAACGAGTTTGCTCTATTTAAATGTTGCAAGGTCCCCCCCCCCCCCTCCCCATTCAATAAATAATATCTCTATATATGAAGGGAAAACACGGTTCAGTGTTTTTTCAAGCATACCTCCGGGTGGAGCGCCCCCGGAGACGATTAATCGCCCTCCCCCCCTCCCGGAGACATTTTATGTTAACCTAGTGTCTATTTATGTGACAGCATTTAGATGTATTTATATAGAGCAAATAGAAAATATGAACCCCTCTGAAATTTCATTCGACCCCCCCCCCCCCCCACCACCTCCGGCCAAAAACAATTGAAAGAAACACTGGCAGGGATAAGAAGGAGTGAAGCATGAGTGTTTCTTTCAGAACTTTTTTGTCGGGGGGGGGGGGGGGGGCGCGAATGAAATTTTAGTATAAATATATCTAAATGTTAATCACATAAATAGAAATTAGTTAATATAAAATGTCTCGGGGGAGGTGGGGGTTCGCCCTCCCGGATGTATGCCTGAGAAAAACGCTGTGAATCCCCCAAATGGTATACTCATTCCCCTCATATTTAATTTTTAGTATTGAATATGAAAGTTTATCTAACATATCATACACATTTTGCACGAAAAATGGATTTTTACTTTTTTAAAGAATTACAGCAATTCTAATACAACGCATTCTATATATTTTGCTGTTTACATTTTACATCAGTGAAAAATAGGCTTCGTTGTAGAAATAATCAAATTTGGATGATCATTTAAATTCAAATATATTGTAATTGCGTTGTTTCAGTATGTAAATGCACAAAATTTAAGTAAAAATAAAATGGTTTTAGGACGGATACAACACTCAATATGAATTAAAAAGAACTTTAAAAATCACGATTTTGATACAAGATGGATGCCATAGATCATTTTGAAGTGGGTCATGTGATCTTTTCATATCATGGTCACGTGATCGCTTCATATAAGAGGTGTAATTATTTTATTTTAATTTTTATTTAAAAAACTTACTGAATATATTTCACTGAATTTTTTTTTATATATTTTATGGAACACTTTGAATATTACCTAAAATTTTCGAAGCAATTTGTGAATTTTAAATCCGCTTAAAAAGTATTTGAAAAATTAGGTCCCATAGGGTTTAATGTATTTCATTTTTTCAACCCGGGTTCAATCCAAAACTAATTGGGTGATATTATTCATTTATATTCCCATAGATCCTACAGATCGTCTGAACAACATACTAAAATTTCATTTTGATTAAGTCATTTTTACGGCAGTTATCGTGCTAACGGACAGACAGACAGACAGACAGACAGACAGAATGAACAAAGTCATAAATACTTTTCAACTTTGTTGTAAAGTGTTAACAAGAAAGAATCCTTCATCCCGGATTCTCGTCCTGTAATATTGCTTTTCTTGCATGACAGGATATTCACATTTGCGATACGGCTGTTTCATCCCTACCCTTTTTCATCCCTACCCCGTTTCATCCCTACCCTTTTTTAAAATAGCTACCCTTACGCTACCCTTTTTTAAAATAGCAGCATTTCATCCCTTATCCAAAGTACACCTGTTCCCCAATTTCCCTCCCAACTGAGATATGCAGAAATAACTCCTTAGGGGATGAGTTCTGACGAGTTCCGCCCCACTTGCGATCACTTTGAAAATTGTCTCGTGATTGCAGGTGTCTCAGAGGGAAAATATCCAAACGACATTCACCAGTCGTAATATTAGTGTTGGGATCAAATTAAAAATATTACTTGTAAATATATTGTTTGACGTTATTTAAATATATTTAAATAATTTAGATAGAGTAAATACTATCTTATCAGATATCCCTATGAAATGGGTACTTCTAATTGTTTTGTAGTACCATGAATATAAGCATGATGTTTATAACTATGGGCATTTTTACCAACATGACAAATGCAGCAAATCTGAGTTCTTTTGAGCATTAAAAATGTTAAATTTTCAACCAAATGTCAATTTTTTTCATGGAATTAATAATAATTTTGTATTCGATTCCATTCAGAAGCTATTGAAATACACAACTTTATTAAAAAAGAATCGACAGTAGTTCCATTCCGATTTCTCGTGAGCAACATCTTTCTTTGTGTGTGGTTTGTCTTCTTTAAACATTTTCAAAACAGTTCAAAATAATAAAATATCGAAATTAGAATCCTATAGTTCTTTAATTAAGAACTCTATCCAAAATCCAATTATATATCCATTTAGAATTTTCAAAAGGCTACACATTACTTTGTATAGTGCATAGCTAGTATTTTCATTTTCTGAGTTATATAAGTATTACAAACTTGAAAAATGGAAAAATGTTAATATTCTTCAATTTGCAAGACGATTTCTCATAAACTGAAAAAACAAATTATAAATCTAGAAACTAGATTTCCTATTGAATCTTTTGTCGCTTACTATTTATATCATCTCTTATATTTACGAATACATTTTGAGTGAAAATAATCAAAGTAAAGCTAATCATTGCTCGGACAAAAACTTTGGTCTTTTCGAAAAAATATTTAAATATTGAAATCATTTTATATATTCATAACGTGCACCCTATTTTCAACAAAAGAAGTAAAAAAATTGTTTACATATTTAACCATTAGGTTTGGAGATATAAACGTCCAAAGGGTTTATATTTATCATACCGCTTCCATTAAAATAGCTAGTATTTTAAAAATAAAAGATATAATACTGTTCTGGAGTAATATAATTTCGTAAAATAAAGCTGCAAAATTGAATGTCCAAAGAAAATAATTTTGAGCTTTTCTATCACTTATCAATTATTAATGTTATGTCAGCCAGCTAGTACCTTAAAATAATATGTCACTCATGGCATTTTTGAAAGAAACTTTTAACTAACTTAAACTTTGACTTAACTTTTCTTTGAGACAGAGGTACATTTGTTTGTAATGACAAAATAACCTAAATGTCAAAGATATTATCGAATCGAAGACAGATTGGGAAATTGCAAGTAAATTATTCTAAATAGAAATGAAAAATGCTCGTTCGGACAATTAGAAAAATATGTCAATGATTGTTAACCATCTTCGTGAGAAAAATTTTCAGGTTGTTAATTTTTCTAGATGTCCATTCTATGTTGTCTTGATTAACAATAAAAAAATTTTTATTATGGGAAACTACTCATCAGCCATTTTAAATAAGGCGCAGCACACGTGACCTTCATTTTACTACCCTAAATATTGAGTTTTGTATAGCGAGAATAGAGAACTTCCTTTTTGGAGCCTTAATTTAATTATTTTAATAGAATGTTTTGAATAATAGTGTCATTTAGAATACTATAGGAATATGCACCTGATGCTGAATTTTAAGTTTCTTTATAATATATTTTCAGTACGAAAACGGTTATACTGCTAGTTATGTATAAAATAGATATAGACGAACATAGATCTTCCCAAAGGGAAATTATCTTTACTGTATATTTTAAAGCAATTTAAAATGGAACGGTCGCAAGGGGTACAAAACTAACTTCAACAGGCGGGAAGAGCAGTGAAGAGAAGAGACTATTGGGGAACGCACACCGTTTTCCCCTCTACCAACAGGTGAGGACCACAAGGTAATTAGGAGGGGGTGCAGACAGGATGAAATGGGAATAACAAGAGATACAGGATGAAATGGGAAGGGTTGAAATGGAACATCACCCCCCCCCCCTTCTTTACGGTTAGAGATTCTTTGTCCACACGAGGGAAACTAATCCGACTGACCCGAAGTTATGTTATTTGACTAGATTAGGGCAAAATTGTCTTTCAAGGTCAGTGGCTTAATTCAAGGTGAAGGACTCTGAAATTTGCAAAAGGTTGAGGACAGCTGTCTTCTGTGTTAGAAATAACAATGGCAACAAAAGAAGCTACAAGAAATCATCGTCAAACAAGTCGTTGTATACGATTTTAAGATAGTAAAATTTTCATGTTTTAGATGTGATCGCACTAATTCAGGAAACCTAACTGCTAAAATTGGGGCAATATCTAGTTTTTTCGTTACGCATATTTCTTTTGTTGCGCACCCATTATGCGATTAAATCAAGGATATGCTGCAAAATTCGCTTTCAATTTAAAGCAATCCATTCTCTCGCTCTTATCAAATATTCACGAATTTTGCTGTTAAAAGTTTATAATGTGAGGAAGTTTTTCGCTCTCACTTTTCCGTTGCTAATTTTGCTCTGAAAATAACCGTCTTCCCAATAGGCCCATTAGATTCGGGTCTAGAGTCGCAATTATTTTAATTGGCGGAAAATTGACTGACAAGTAAAATGCTGAAATTATAAATTGCAGGGAAATTATTTCGAACTGAAAAAAAAAATCTGATGTGGGCAACACATGACTTTCCTTATATAATGCAATGAATTTACTACTTTTACAGTTAAAAAAATGTTATTCTTATAGTAGATACTTATATTCTTTCCAAGATATTGAATTTTCTTCAATTAGTCGTCATTTTCATTGATTTAGCGTTATTTTTATCAATTTGGCGAGATTTTTGTTAATTTGGCAGCAATTAAAAATGTCGCCAAGTTGGCGACATTCCGCCAAATTCGTCGCCAAAATCTCCCCTAGCGTTATGGACGGTGAAATAAATTATTCTTACAGCAGATAAATGACTATTGGCGTTCAAATACAAAAGTTTTACTTAAAGTATATTTTTTCATGAATGGAACGAGCTAGATCCACGTGAATGATGTCACCCTATTTATCGCATGGTATTACATATGAAAAGTGAACATGTTTCTCAATAGGAAATATTTTTTTTTTATTTTATATAACTTTTTGATAATTTTTTTGAAAAATGTGCAATATCTCGAGAACGGTTCATGTTAGCGTTCTAAAATTTATGTCAATCGTTTTCTAATGAAAAATTACATAAGAAATGACTATGTGCGTAACTTTATTAGCGGCTTTGATTTTTTGACGATTTTTTCAAAATTTAAGGGGTTCTGCACATTCGAGTGCCTATAAAAACAATAGGCTTCCAGTGTTTACGGATTGTGATTTTTGTGCCAAATTTCGTTCAAATCGGTCCATTCGTTCGTCAGTTATCGTCTCCATAGACTCACTGACACACACACAGACATCAGTTCAAAAATGTTTGATTCGTGATCAGGGATGCTTGAAACGTGCTCTCCCGTCGAAAACTAGAATTCGAATTTTTGACCCCGTCACAATACTTTCCTTATACATCATGTATATAAGGAAAGTAATATCATAAAAAAGAAAAGTTTTAGTGCGTACTTATAATTTCGTCGAATACTTTCTATAGAAAGAAAATGAAGTAAGAATTTCATATAAAATGCGTTATGAATAAATATTAAGACGTCAAGTTTTTAACTGGAAGTACTATCTTAAATTTCCTCATGTGGTCAGTGTTCACACACACAGTTAATCCCACCCCCATTTCACTCCTTTAATAGATTTTTTAATCTCTTGTTTATCCCATACATATATAATCTAACGTGTTTAACGAATTTTTCTCTTTCTAGACCCTCCAGCAGCCCCCGCCCCCCCCCCCCCCCCGCTCACACTTTTATTTAGTAGAAGGTCAACAGACTAATATTTTATTATGCCATCTAAGATGTTGTTTAAAAATGCTGAAAAGAAATCTAAAATATCCTGCATTTCTATTAGTATCTTTTAGTTTGATTTAAATTGACAAGAATTTGATAATAAGAAAGACCAATCACGCATAAAACATTGATGATGAAACACTTTCCAACTGCAATGCAATTTTATTTAAATATCTCTAAAATGCGATACATTCAGCGGTGATATTTTTAAAATTATCACAATACTACAATATTTTTTAAATTTGAACACTTCATCGAAAACAAATGAACTTTATTTAAATGGCGTCATCGAAATACAAACTGCCTGGCTCTCTATATAAAAACAGTGAATATTTCATTCATAAACTGTTTTTCCATTCCTTTCATTCAGCGGCGATATTTTTAAAATTATCACAATATTACAATAATTTATTTTACTTAAAAACTTAAAACCATGGAGAAAATTTTCTAACTCCAAGCTTAAAACTTCATCGAAAAATGCAATTATATTGAATCTTCTGCTTCTCTATGTAAAATCAATAAATGTTTCATTCATATTAGTTATATTACAGACTCCAGAACTAAATAATTTTGCTTTAAAGAAATTCAGCAATTCTTATACAACTCATCCTACAGCTTGATGTGTTTACATTCTCTATACGTGAAAATTAGGTTTCGTTGTAGGAATAATCAAAGTTTGATGATCATTTAAACTAAAAAATATTGTAATTGCGTTGGCGCAGTATAAAGATGCACAGAAAAAATAAAAAATAAAGCGGTTTTAGGGCGGATGCAACACTAAATATAAATTAAAAAAACTTTAAAAATCACAATTTTGACACAAGATGGATGCCATCACGTTAAACATGTGGGTCCGTAAGTCCTTCCGTGAGGTTGGTGGTAGGGGAAGGAGGGTACGGTCCCTGTGGATGCCTCCCCCACTGGGTTCTGGTCTAAATTGGGTGGCACTTCCCAGCCGTCCAAACAGTTACCTTACACCTTTCTGGTAGGTCGGACGGTCTGGGTCTCAACAACATCAACAACAAGATGGATGCCATATTTTATTTTGAAGTGGGTCACGTGATCTCTTCATATAATATGGGTGCAATTATTATTTTAATTTTTATTTAAAAAATACATATTTTTCTGAAATTTTTTTATATATTTTATGCGATAATTTGAATATTTCCTAAAATTTTCGAGACAATTTGTGAATTTTAAATTCGCTTAAAAAATGTTTGAAAAATTAGGTCCCTTAGGGTTCAATGTATTTCATTTTTTCAACCCGGGTTCAATGTATTTCATTTTTTCAACCTGGGTTCAATCCAAAACTAATTGGGTGATATTATTCCTTTACATTCCCATATGTCCCACAGACCGTCTCAACAACATACTAAAATTTCCTTTTGATAAAGTCATTTTTACGGCAGTTACCGTTTGAACGGACAGACAGAATGAACAAAGTCATAAACACTTTTCAACTATGTTGTAAAGTGTTAATTAAATAGATTTGGCATTAAAATAATTTATTTTTGAAATTAAGGCAAGGCTGTAGCCCGACAGGAGCCAGAGGGGGCTAAGCTCCCCCTCCAAGAGGTATACTCAGCCCCCCACCCCCTCCCCTGGTCAAAATATTAAATATTTAGTAGCGATATGAAATTTCATCCAACATGTTATCCAAATTTAGCATAAAAATTTTCTTTATATCTTTTTATAAATTACTTTGTTTTAAAGATTACTTAATTTAGCTGAATTTTCGGGTTATACTGATGATCAATTTATTTGCATATTTAATGTAAGAATATTTAAATATTAAGACAATAGTATTTGGATACTTTTGCATTGTTGCGGGGTTCACTGTTATACATTCAAGAGTCAAAATCAGCTGATAAGTAATTAAGAGTTAATATTAAGCGTTAACTTATTTTAACTTTCAGAAATTTTCTTCGATTAATTAACTGCTTTGCTAACTTTTAATTAACAGTTTCACAGTCTTCAGATAGAAGATCAACTTCGGATGTGTATGTCTTCCCCTTTCCTCCACAATTTACTTCTTCTACATATTGTTACGACATATCCTCTTGAATCGTAGGTGTACTCCCAAGATACAAAAATCTGATGTGAGCAGCACATGACTTTCCCTGCAGACTTTATTTCTTTAATAATTCATTAGATTGAGTTTAATTGAACCAAATAACACTAAATTTGCATTTTTAATTCAATTTTTGTTTTTATTTGGTAATTGGACATTTTTCCGATAGAGGCGTAACAAAAATGCAAGAAATCTCAAATATCTTGAGAACGGTTAGTCTTAAAGTATAATGGTGTGTGTTATATTCTTTTCCTTGTCCAAAATTGCGTATAAAACAAGAATTTAATTAATGTATTTCAGCACATAGGTAGCCTTTTTTTTTTTAGATTTTGGCAATTATTGCGAGCCATTTCGTAAAAAAAAGCAGGTTGTTATTTTCCGAATCGTACCAAAATCGAATCAGCACCAGAGTGTCCCACAAGTAACTTATCTACCAAATATTGTGAAATTTGGTCAGTTAGTATTTTAGATAGGGTGGATACATGAAATTTTCGCGGGCCATTTCGTAAAAAAATGCGGGTTCTTCTTTTCCGAATCCTACCAAATTCTAGTCAGCACCAGAGTATCCAAAAGTAACTTATCTACCAAATTTTGTGAAATTTGGTAAATTAGTATTTTAACTAGAGCGGATAAATGAAATTTTTAAGGGCCATTTCGCAAAAAAAGGCGGGATTTGTTTTTACGAATCGTACCAAAAACTAATCAGCACCAGGGACACATCCAAGTGACTTACCTACCAAATTTTATGAAATTCGGCCCATTAGTTTTTGCGTTAGAGTGGATACATGCATTGCACAGACAGACACACAGACGTCACGCTAAAAATAGGTTTTTCTTATTCTAGAGGTCTCGAAACGTGTAGATCCGTCGAAAACTCGAGTTGCGATTTTCGACATGATTTCAATACTTTCCCTACACATTACCATGTATTGCAGGGAAACTAAAAAATCTGGTGTGGGCAGCACATGACTTTCCCTGCAGACTTATATCCACGTTCTCTTTATTTTAATTAAATTTAATTCACTTTTAATTCAATTTTCGTTCTTATTTGGTAACTAGACTTATTTTCAAAGGTGGCGTAGAAAAAATCCGAAAAATCTAAAATATCTCAAGAACGGCTAGTCCTAGTGTAATGGGGTTGGTCTTATTCTTTTCTTTGTTAAAAATTACGTATTAAACAAGCATTTAATGGATATATTTGAGCATACGTAGTTTTTTATTTTAGATTTTGGCGATTTTTGCGGACCATTTTGCAAAAAAAGGCAGGCTATTTTTTTCCCAAATCATACCAAAATCTAATCAGCATCAGTGTGACCCACAAGCGACTTATGTACCAAATTTTGTGAAATTCGGTTCATTAAATTTTCAGCTAGAGTGGATACACGTTTTTGCGGGTCATTTCACAAAAAAAGGCGGGTTCTTTTATCCTGAATCGTACTCAAAACTAATCAGCACCAGATTCGCCCACAAATAACTTACCTACCAAATTTTATGAAATTCGGTCATTTAGTTTTTTAGTTAGAGTAGATACAAAATCTGCACAGACAGACACACACACACACACACACACACACACACAGACGTCACGCTAAAAATAGTTTTTTCGTTTTCTAGAGGTCTCGAAACGTGTAGATCCGTCGAAAACTCGAATTGCGATTTTCGACATGATTCCAATACTTTCCCTATACATTACCATGTATTGCAGGGAAAGTAAAATGAGTCCAAATTTTTGGATAACTGCCTATTTTGGTTACACCAATAAGCGTAAACAGAAACAATATACAGCGAATAGCTCGATAACTATCTTACAAGATCTCTAAACAACTGCCAAATGCGTTAAAAATGCAGTTAAATGCTCAGATAATTCATAAAATAGCAGATACTATTTTCAAAGCAGCAACGCATCTCCCAATTCAATTTAGCTCTTATCACGTCAACTGCTCTCCAACTGAGCGATGACACTTTTTTATATACTCTCCATAGAAACTTCCAGAAGGGAATCGTGTCTCCCAGAATATTCGTTATTTCAAGAAAAGACATTAAAATATTCAGTATTAATACAAATCACCTGAATGCATGCAAATCATCAGCTTGACTGCTTTATTATACAAACCTACGCGTAAAAGAATATTGCTGCACGAGAAAGGAGACTCATACAGATATTTTGATTCCTTTTTTAACGCGATGTAAAAATTGAAATTATTTAACATTTCTCCTGATTCAAACACATGCATATTTGTAATCGATCTACACAACTGAACGTTATATGGACAAAAAAAATTAAATATTCGGTTGACTACATTAATGTAGAAAAGGAGCAGATTTCATAAATGAAAATATTATGAAAGCTCTCCTCCGGTAACATGAGTATTCCCATATTATACGACATCTGTATAACACGAAACTTATTAGGTAGATGTTTTGAACTAGATTATAGAATTTCTTGATTTTTTGCCATTACTCAATTATGGGGGACACAAAATATATATTAATATTTTAATAACCGTACGGGTAGGAAACAGCAGAAGATATTCCAATAAAAGTATTTGACGTATTTACATTTGAAAGAATATATACCTTTTAAAAACTAGACTTTTATTTAAATTTGTCATCGAATTCTTAAAACACCAATACGTATAAATGAATAACTTAACAAGAAAGATCAATCATGTATAAAGCATTGATTATGACGCACTTTCCAACAGCAATGCAATTTTATTTAAACATCTCTAAAATGCGATACATTCCTCGGTAATATTTTTAAAATTATCATAATACTACAATAATTTATTATATTTGAAAATTTCATCGAAAACAAATGAACTTTATTCAAATGACGTCATCGAAATATAAATCACATGGCTCTCTCTATAAAAGCAGTATTTCATTCATAAACATTTTTCCATTCATTTCATTCATCACAATAATATAATATTTAATTTTATTTAAAACTGAAAATCATGGAGGTGCAAGTAATTTAACTCTATGCTCAAAACTTCATCAAAAAATCGTTTGCTTCTCTGTAAAATCAATGATTGTTTCATTCATATGAGCTATATTGCAGACTCCATGGGCTAAATAATTTTGCGTTAAAGAAATGCAGCAATTCTTATACAACTCATTCTACATCTTTTGGTATTTACATCCTCCATAAGTGAAAAGTAGGCTTCGTTTTAAAAATGATCAAAGTTGGACGATCATTTAAACTCAACTATATTGTAATTGCGTTGTTTCAGGATGTAGATGCACAGAATTTATTTTAAAACTTATCACAATACTACATTAATTTATTATATTTGAAAACTTAAAACTTCATCGAAAAAAAAATGAACTTCATTCAAATGACGGCATGGAAATATAAATTGCCTGGTTCAAACATCTCTAAAATGCGATACATCCTCGGTAATATTTTTAAAATTATCATAATACTACAATAATTTATTATATTTGAAAACTTCATCGAAAACAAATGAACTTTATTCAAATGACGTCATCGAAATAAAAATCGCATGACTCTCTCTATGAAAGCAGCATTTCATTCATAAACGTTTTTCCATTCCTTTCATTTATCACAATATTATAATGATATATTTTATTTAAAAACTTAAAACCATGGAGGTACAAGTAATTTAACTCTATGCTTAAAACTTCATCGAAAAAATCGTCTGGTTCTCTGTGTAAAATCAATGAATGTTTAATTCATATCAGCTATATTGCAGACTCCATAAGCTAAATGATTTTGCTTTAAAGAAATGCAGCAATTCCTATTCAATTCATTCTACATCTTTTGGTGTTTACGTTCTCCATAAGTGAAAATTAGGCTTCGTTGTAGAAATAATCAAAGTTTGATGATCATTTAAACTCAAATATATTGTAATTGCGTTTTTTCAGTATGTAGATGCACAGAATTTAAACAAAAAATAAAGCGATTTTAGGACGGATGCAACACTAAATATGAATTAAAAGGAACTTTAAAAATCACGATTTTGACACAAGATGGATGCCATATTTTATTTTGAAGTGGATCACGTGATCTTTTAATATAATGGTCAGGTGATCTCTTCATATAAAGAGTGTAATTATTATTTTAATTTTTATTTAAAAAACTACTGAATATATTTTGCTGAATTTTTTTTATATATTTTATGTGATAATTTGAATATTTCCTAAAACGTTCGAAGCAATTTGTGAATTTTAAATTCCCTTGAAAAATGTTTGAAAATTATGTCCCATAGGGTTCAATGTATTTCATTTTCTCAACCCGGGTTCAATCCAAAACTAATTGGGTGATATTATTCATTTATATTCCCATAGGTCCCCCAGACCGTCTGAACAACATACTAAAATTTCATTTTGATAACGTTATTTTTACGGCAGTTATTGTGCTATCGGACAAATTGACGGAATGAACAAAGTCATAAACACTTTTCAACTATGTTGTAAAGTATTAAAAAGCTTTCGTTCCGATTTGTTTTTCCTAGCGGGACAAGGAAATCAAGTTTCGGTCAAAAGATTTGTTACGTAATTGCTTTTTATGTTTGAGGTCGATAGAAGTAAGTACCTGCAAACAAATTAACGCATTCAAGGCCGATCGCGGCAAAAGAAAAAAAAATATACACGGTTTAAGAATTATTTGTATATCTATATATATGAAGAAGAAAAGTATGTATGTATGTATGTATGATCCAATATCATGTAAGAACGGCTGAATCGAATTTGATAAAATTTTGTGGGTAGTCTTAAAATAGTCTCACTTAAAATTTTGTCTATGTTTCGAGTTTCTACAACCAGAAGTTCTCGAGATATTAGTGAAAACGAAACTTTCGTTTGTCTCATCATCGCGGGAGAACAAACAGCTGCACCGAATTTAATGAAATTTTGTGGGTAGCTTTAAAATATCCTTTCATAAATTCAGTCCAAGTTTTGAATTTCTAAGATCAGGGGTTGTCGAGATATTAATGGAAAACCAAACTTTTTCCTAGGAGTTTTACTCTCTAACTCCATGATTCCCAACGAAAGAGGTTGCACATCGTTGGTTTAAAACGTGAAAGTCAATTAAATCTTCGAGTTTTGTGGGAGTTTATTGAACGTATTAGTCACTTTTGAAAATGGCAGGTTTTAAATATGAATTTAAATTGAAACTCTATCACCGTGGTTTATTTTTCACAGGCTTACTCAACAACGAAAAGTATTAAGAAATCAAAATGGTTATTTAATTATCAGTATTTTATATCATGACAAGTCATTTGACTTTGCAGTGGACACCGATGATGCCGTTAATTACCCGCTGGAATTTCTGAACTACCTTGAGCCACCTGGAATGCCTTCTTATAACTTGAAGTTAAAGAAAGAATCACCAATAATGCTTCTGCGGAATCTGGACCCACCAAAACTATGCAATGGAACACGGATATGTGTCAAAAATATTTTACCAAATGTCATAGAAGCCACGGTATTAACGGGAAAGGCAAAAGGAGAGGACGTATTCATACCTCGCATACCGTTGATACCAACCGACCTACCATTTAGATTCAAACGAGTCCAGTTCCCAGGTAGACTGGCATTTGCCATGACCATCAACAAAGCTCAAGGACCAACCCTTAAGTTTGCAGGAGTGAATTTAGAAACTCCTTGCTTCTCTCATGGCCAATTGTATGTGGCATGCTCAGGAGTAGGAACTTCACAAAATTTGTATGTTTTAGCTCCGGGTGGAAAATTACAAAATGTGGTTTACAAGCAAGCATTGCGGTAAAACCTAACAAATTAGGATAATGCCATTTAATTAACTTTTGCATTGTTGCCTAGCGTTTAAGAGTCATTTTAGTTTTCTTTTCAAACTGTACATATTTCAAACTGTACATATTGACTGTTCCTCAATTGTGGACACCAAATAACCACATTCCGAGACGTTGCCCCTAGCTGCGAAGGTGTGCCGGAAGCAGCTATGACTTATAATGCAATGATTTTTTTTTTTCTTACATGATGGAATGAATTTACTTCTTTCACAGTTTAAAAACAATGTATAAGATTCACGGCCCTATATGTTCAGGTGTAATTTTTATCAGAGTTTTGCGTCGTAAATCTCGAGCAACGGCGGGTAATCACTGCTAGTACTGTATAATCTAGGGATGCGCACACTTACTTGCAGAAAGGTTATATGGAAATAATAAAATTGTTTGACGAGCAAAATATTTTTTTTATTATTATTTTTCAAAATTCATTTAATTTTTACCTTCCCATGCGTAATGTTGAGAGAGTATTATTTTTACGAATAAAAACGAATAACATGTTTTCGGATTTTTAATTCTTTGCAACATAGTTGAAAAGTGTTTATGACTTTGCTCATTCTGTCTGTCTGTCCGTCCGCACGATAACTGCCAAGAAAATCACTCTATCAAAATGAAATTTTAGTATGTTGTTCAGACGGTCTGTGGGGCATATGGGAATGTAAATAAATAATATTACCCAATTAGTTTTGGATTGAACCCGGGTTGAAAAAATGAAATACAGTGAACCCTATGGGACCTAATTTTTCAAACATTTAAGCGAAGTAAAAATTCACAGATTGATCGCTTTAAATAATAATTGATCGCTAAATAATCACTAAACTTTGATTATTTCCACAACAAAGCCTAATTTTAACGAATACAGAATGTAAACAAACGATTGTAAGATGAGTTGTATAAGAATTGCTGAAAATTTTTTTCAAGCAAAATTATTTAACTCTGGAGTCTGAAATAAAAGTGAATCATTGAAATATTCATTACACTCACATAGAGAGCCAGACGATTTATATTTCGATGACATTATTTGAATAAAATCCATTTTCTTCGATGAAGTTTTAAGTTTTTAAGTGAAATAAGTTATTGTAGTGCTGTGATAATTAAGAAAATATCACCGTTGAATGTATCGCATTTTAGATGTTTGAATAAAATTGCATTTCAATTTGAAAGTATTTCATAATCAATGCTTTATGCATGATTGATCTTTCTTGTTTACTAACATTTTATAAATAAAGAGATAAATAGTACATAAAAACTAGCGATTTTTACTTTTTCATACTATGTAATATAGTATAGAGAAAGTATTATTTTCCCGAATATTTTCGATTTAGAGATTTTGATGCCAATATATGTTTTAGTACCTCCTAAACAGGTTTTGACTATTTTTGGAGTGATGTCCGTCTGTTTGTCTGATGTCTTTGGTCGATACTTTGTATACATGATAGCGGCCACAAATATGAATGAATTTTCACGAAACTTTATATCCGGGTTTGTTATAGGAAAAATCTAGAACTAAATATAATTTCTTTTAAAATTGAGCGAAAACTTTGAAATTTATTCGAAATTTTATATTTTTTTATATATTTATATTTTATATATATTTTTTTTTTTGGGGGGGGAGATACCCCCCCCCCCCTGTGGGGTACATTGTCAAGCATTCGAAAGAGTTTTTCAAGCACTTTAAAGGGAAGGGTAAAACTGCTATAGTTGTATTAATTAATTTTGACCCACAATACCGATTTCTCACATTTTTCTTGTGAAATTTAAAAACATGAATTTTGGTATAAGAAAGTTGGGTTGAACTGCACTCCAGTTAATTTTTTAAATATTTAGAATACAAAACAATGATAAATACATGATAAATTGTTTGCAAGTTCATTCAGAAGGTTTTAAACAATGGCGTGTGAGATGGACGACAAATGTGATTGAGCTTCCAGCATATTTTCATAATCTAGATTCAACTGTGAGGAGGTGATTCTCAAGAGAAAAAAAAAGTTACTCATCCAGTAAGTCGGTTTCTGAGATCATTTATACAATGTTCCGTGATTGAAACTGGTTCGAACTGGTTCGCATGACTATGAAGATGCTAAACATTGCCATATATTTCTAGGCATGATTTATCAAATTTGAAAATGTAGATTTTGGCATGGCTTCATAAAAATCCAATTTTGGTATGTGGGCCTTAGACGGTATTGATTATTGGACAAATTGGTGGGTCGTATTTGGCTCGCCTGCCATAGTTTTCTCATCCCTGGACTTTAATGTATAGGGAAAGCATTGTGATACATTTAAAATTTTATTTTAAGTTTTCGACCGTATTATACTGGTTGTCCTTTGTAACTGCTCTACACCCATTGGGTGAGCGGATGGCTTGTGCAATAAATAAGTTTTCATGGATTTACATTTCGATTATCCTTAAACTTGAATCGAAATTTATCAATATATTAGAAAGGCCATTGATTCGCCTAAATTCTGCATACTATATACTTTTAAATTATTTTCCAGCCCCCCCCCCCCTCAACACATACATACACTCATACACGTTCCGGCCATCCAAACGGCTGCTCTAAGTCTACGGATGAGTCGGGTGGTCTGGGCTTTCGACACTCATACACGTAAGGTTTGGCACCAATAGTGCACAACATACCCAGTTGTATGGGCACCCATCCGCGCGGGCACGCAAACTCACACAAGCTCGATTAATTGTTTTCCCGTATTGAAATTATTTTTAATTTTATTAATTGTTTTTCCTTATTGAAAACGTGTACGCTGGGCCAAAGGTTTATAAACCAAACAAGTCCCCTTTTCCTTGGCTGAGCTTAGACCTAGTATCCGTGCTTGCATTGCACACACACATACTCAGGGACAGGGAAAGAGACTGTTTAGACATTATTCCGAAAATGTTTGAAATGATTTCAGAAGCAACGTAAGCTGAAACGTAAGATAAATTCTAGGTAGATGTTACTACTTTAATTCAAGCAACAGATGACGCATAAATTTTAAGTACGTGTTACAGCTTTAGTTCTATAAAAAGGAAATAGATGACGCCACTAAAAATGTGCTTACGTCAAAGTTATCTCATTAATCTCAAGAAAATCATTCTCCAGGATAGTAAAGTGCTGCCTCCAAATTTCCTTGATATAATATCCTGCTTTCAATATATTGTGCTTATTGATCGAAATTGAAAGTTTATTCCGTGTTATGTAATCTCAGCTAATTTTAGCATGTGTTTTCGTGTGTGGCTTTAGCTTAATTTGTAAATTGTATTGAATATTTTCGATGATTTATTATGTATTCACCAGAGCATCATGGGAATTGATAATAATGACAAAGTTTAAGAATTTAATTAACATGTAAAAAATATGTGAGAGCTTAAACATTTTGTATTTCAGTTAGAAACTTTTCATGTGTTGTGAGAAATTAAAGTACAATGAAGATGGTTAAATCGCAATAATATTAAATTTTTGAATAAATTTTATCTGTTTGTTTTGCTAATTTTATAAGTTATTCTTTATTTCTTTATTGTTTTAATTCATGATTGATTCAATTTAAAAAATTGGCGAATAATGAAAAGAAAATGAAAACGCCAACATTTAGTTTATATGTAGCTCGAGAGATGGCGACACTAAAAACAAATTATGAAAGTCACTAAGTCCCTTTTAATATTTTTAATGATTTAGTGGTTAAATTGTAAATAAGTTCAAACATATATCTATTTTTTTAATTTAAAAAAATCTATTAAAATTTTAAATTTGAAACTATCTTGTATTAAACATTTTTATCTAATCTGACAAATGAGTATCCTATCAAATTAATAAATATCGACATTATGGTAAAAACAAAAATTATTTACAAGAATTAAAGTTTCTTATAAATCGATTTTAAAAAAATTAGGTTTATTGTTGTTTTCGATTAGATAAAGCATATCAGATTTTGTGAAACTGCTTCATACGAGGAACATAGTATTTCTAGAGGACAAGTAATATTCCTAACGGAGATCGGCTTATGATTATTGCCAGTGGCGTCCTCTACATTCTGGTAGTATTTACAAAATCACTTATTTGATAATAGAGTACATATTTTATAACGTTACTAGTTTTTCTATTTTCGATCAAAAAATGCTTAATATCTCGATGAAAGCGTGATTTAGCGAAAACAAAAAATGATGTTAATGTCATTTGCTTTTAAATGATAAATCGCATATAAATTAGCTATTTCAGTAACGTTTAACATAATCAATTTTGTAAAAATTTTTCGATTTTCGAAAAATATGTTTAAAAATTTCAGAGCCTTCCTTGTTTCGTTCTTCCTGAAATCAACTGCATCCCCTGACGTTTAATTATTGAAATAATCATACCGATTTTCACGGTATGCTATTTATTCAATTTGTACGAGAAATATATCGCTCACAGAAAGACAT
The DNA here is from genome assembly GCA_951213105.1 of Amaurobius ferox. Taxonomy (NCBI): domain Eukaryota; kingdom Metazoa; phylum Arthropoda; class Arachnida; order Araneae; family Amaurobiidae; genus Amaurobius; species Amaurobius ferox. Next base: position 59,594,400 of record OX578146.1, read on the forward strand.
ACAGATATAAGTGAAAATGTGGTTTATCTTATTGAGATAGGATCAAAATGATTCATCAAATTCCAGGCGTCAAATATGTTACCTACTTAAAGAGCCGATGAAGCTGAAAAACCGATGAAGGTGGAGATTGCAGAGATTAGAGGTTACAATTCGATCGGAAATCTGAAGGATGGGATAAAATGAACACATACAGAAGAAAATATAATCGCCTTAGTAACTCAATAGGTTATAGCGTCACCTAGTCATCGATGGATTGATTTTCTTCTGCGACAGGCGTCCTTTACAAGATAATTATTTCTCGCATAGCATTGAATTTAATCAAGAATCCTAATTTTTTCCCCCTTGGGCTACAATACATCTCATCAAAAACAAATGTACCTATACTACAGTTGGGTTATTAGTTAATGCATATCGTTAGTTAATGCATAACTTTCGTTTTTAAATATTTTCTGTAACTTTGGAGATGTGAAGAACATGCTTGAACGCACACTTTTCAATAAAGTTTCGGTGACTTGTGCATTTAGAGGGCCACCAAGATATTGAAAAGGGGAAAATTACATTTGATCACCCGTTATCATAAAAAGCTGGAAATGATTTGTAATTTTCACAATATAGTTAACTAGCTTTGTGAATAAGCATTTTCGTAAAACAAAAACGTATATTCATGAAGATATAAACGTTTCTTTAAAAAAACCCAAATTTTGTTACATGTTTTTTGCTTACAATATTCATAGGTCTCAATCAAATTTCACGAAACTTACAGAACATTTGTCAACGTCCAAGAAAAACATTATACTTCAATTAAAAATTAAAGCATTGAATATACGATGAGATATAAGCATTTGAAGAAACTAAGTTTTTACTGCGCAGAAGCGAAACATAGCAATAGTTTTCTTTCATGATTTTGTAGTAAATACTGTAGGGCAGCTTCTATAGAAAAATCCACTGGAATATCGTAAAAATTCACAAAGATATCGACGACATATAGTGATCAGTTTTTCTCTGACTCTCTGAAAGTACCTGAATGATAAGGAGGTTTCCACAAATTGACATTTTACAAATTCATCGGACACCCCTGTTCTGAAAATGAACTAGTCCAATTTTATGCAAATAATGATCAAAAGTCTCCGGACATCCCTGTACGTGGTGGATTCTGCCAGTGACGTCAAGTGTCTAGCTCTCAGACAAGTCTAAAAGAAGCCAGATGAGTTAACAAATTTAATATCAAAGCTAGAAAAGTTAAATGGGAGGAAAACGCGAGCTAAATGAGTTTGAACGTGGTGAAGTGATTGGTTGTCACCGCTGTTGAAAATCTGTTCGTGAGATTTCTGTCATGTTACGAGTGGCCAGTTCCACCGTAAATGATGTTATCGCGACGTGGAAACGTACAGACGCTACAACTGTGCATGCACGACCTGGTCGACCATTCCGTCTAGTAGAAAACGACCGCAGAGTGCTGAAGAGAGTTGTGAAAGCGAACCGCATGCAATCGGCGGAAATGGTTTGTTTGGAATTTCAGGAAGCCTCTGGATGCAACGTCAGCACAATGCCAGGTCGTCGGGAGCTGCAAAGTCTTGGTTTTCATTCGCGAGCAGCTTCATATAAACCAAGCATTACCGCAACTAATGCCAAGCTTCGCTTAAAGTGGTGCAAAGCACGCAAAAAACGGAGCCTTCAGCAATGGCGTCAAGTATTATGGTGCGACGAATCACGGTACACTCTCTCGCAGTCCAATGGTACAGTCTGGGTATAGAGAATGCCGGGTGAACGCCTTTTACGTGACTGTATTGTGCCGCAAGTTAAGTTTGGTGGTGGAAACATAATGGTTCGGTGCTGTTTCTCATGGTTCGGGCTTGGGTCTCTTATTCCTGTGAAGGGAACTCTGAAGACGGAAGGATATCTCGACATTTTGGACAATTCCATGTTGCCTGCACTGTGGCAACAGTTTGGAGTTGGTCCATTCTTGTTTCAAAAAGATCGTGCTCCTGTCCACAAAGCACGAGCTGTGCAGAGCTGGTTTGCTGACATGGATGTTGAGGAATTGGACAGGCCTGCTCAGAGCCCAGACCTCAATTCCATAGAGCACCTATGGATTGAATTGGAACGTCGACTGCGAACTAGGCCCAAACGCCCCTTATCGGCGGCAGAGCTGACTAGCATTCTTTTAAAAGAATGACGTGCACTTCCTGCTGCAATATTCCAAAAACTAGTGGATAGCCTCCCTGATAGAGTGGCAGCCGTCATTGCAGCAAAAGGTGTCACCACTTCGTACTAATTTGTGACTTTTTTGAAGGAGAAGCAAAATATACAGGTGTCCAGATAGTTTTGATCAGATCGTGTATATGTATTTAGTATATTAGTTAATTGTATTTACTCCAGTTTAACTATCCTATGATTTACGATTTAAAATGTCAATTTGTGGAAATCCCCTTATCATCCAGGTACTTTCAGAGAGTCAGAGGAAAACTGATCACTATATCGTCGATATCTTTGTGAATTTTCACGATATTTCAGTGGATTTATTATAGAAATTGCCATACAGTATTCACTACAAAATCATGAAAGAAAACTATTGCTATGTTTCGCGCCTGCGCTGTAAAAACGTAGCTTCTTAAAATGCTTATATCTCATCGTATATTCAAAGCTTTAATTTTCAATTGAAATATGTGTTTCTCGAACGTTGATAAATGTTCTGTATGTTTCGTGAAATTTGATTGAAACCTATGGATATTGTAAGCAAAAAACATGTAACAAAATTTGGTTTTTTTAAAGAAATGTTTATATCTTCATGAGTATATGTTTTGGTTTTACGAAAATGTTTATACCTATTGAACAAAGCTAGTTAACTATTTTGTGAAAGTTACAAATCATTTCCAGCTTTTTGTGATACAGGAAGATCAAATATATTTTTCCCCTTTTTCAATACCTTGGTGGTCCCCTAAATGCACAAGTCACCGAAACTTTACTGGGAAGTATGCGTTCAAGCATGTTCTTCACATCGCCAAAGTTACAGAACATTTCGCCAAGTATTTTTTTAGAAATTCGAAAAACATTCTAACATCCAAAGTGTCCGGATACTTTTGATCATATAGTGTATATATATATATATATATATATATATATATATATATATATATATATATATATATATATATATATATATATATATATATATTAAAGTTAGGATTTCCGAGTTGCAACTTCTCTCTATTCTATCATTGGATTTTCAAACTATTTTATACATACATATATGTATATATTAAATTCTTGGTTTCCATACCTTTGATTTTAAAGACCTATTTAATTATATTGTCATTAAAGATTTATATAAAGTTATTATCTCTCTTTATCATGACTATCTATCTTCCAATAATGTTGCATTTAATGTCAAAAACTTTCCAATGCTCTTGCACTTTGTGTTATACAACAATTATATTATCCAAGGTGATAACATTTATTTACAAACATCTGGTGGTAATAATTTTACACATGCATTATTTATTTTTGATTGGATAACTCAATTTTGAGAATTCACCCATTCTTATCACCTAACTTACCACTTGGCCTGAGTCTAATACTGTTTACTATTTTCGAATGACTATTTTTCACTTGTCCGGAGTCCTATACTGATTACTATTTTTGAAAGTCTCCATACATATTATGTATCGTTCAAATGTATTCCTTCCGGTGCCCACTCGCATTGACGAAGTGAGGTGAAATGCTCAGTCGCTTATTCAACTTGCACGTGGTAACAATGCTTGTGAGTTCATATTTCTGTTCAAGGATGTATTATTTTTCTGATTTGTAATTCAATTGATTTATTTATATCCTTCCACTAGCTAGTAGACAGTTCCAATGGTGTATATAGTTAAATACTATCGCCATTGTCAGAAACTGGCTATTCTATCGGTTTTAATTCGAATTGTATGGCTGTCCTGATGAGAATGCAATTTCGAACTAACCGCCATTTTTTGTGTAGTTTCAATTGATTGTTCTCTATGTCTTAATCTTTTATCTTGAGCTAATTATTATTGCCTTTTCTCATTTTTGCCGTGTTTTCTTTTTATTTTTATTTATATTTATATAATTTTAATTGTGAATTTTGTATCTTAATATTCTTCTCATCCCCCTTTCCATTGTAGTGATATGTTACCTTCTATTTTTATCCTTGGTCTTGGTCTATAGTTACTCATTTGTAACAGATATGCTAGAGATGGGTTCTTTTGTACATACAGTAGTTTATGCATAATTTTCGATTAAAATCTTTCAATTTTTATTTATATATATATATATATATATATAAGTTATTTATATATATATATATATATATATATATATATATATATAAGTTTAAAAGTCCAATGAAAGAAAAGTGAGAAGCTGTAACTCGAAAAACCTAACTTTCTAACAAGCTTACAAAATAAAAGTATAATTCAGCAAATCTTCAAGCAAATGAAAAAAAATACAAATTTCGAATCATCAAGTTAAAAAAAATTATCAAAAATCAATGATATGGTATCGATAAAAGAAAAACAGATGAAATCCAAACAGTAATGCTATACCTGTGGACAAGGTATAGGCCTAAATCATAGATTTGTTCACTTCTTCAAAACTCTTCCCCAAGTCCAAGTGTCTTGTAGAAGCAAACACAAAAATGTATGTTTCTGAAGAAATAGATAGATTATATCTATCAACTATTTCTACTTGGATAACATACATAAAGAAGAAAAAATAAAAGGAAAAAAGAATACCTGGAATCTAACACAACAAATTCACGAACCTATTGAACCCGGGAACCCAGAATGAAGAGACCAGTTTTGCCATTCTCAAAGGAAAATGATATGATCTGTTGTTGCCATTCGTAAGAAATAAATAACAGTAATGCGAAAAGGCAATTATAAGAGATAATATACAAGCAGGAGGGGCAATAATAGAAAGGCTGATGTGTAAGTGGATGTAAAATAAAATATTATTAAAACGTATGGAGATGTCAGGGTAATATAAAAAACCATGAATAGAGTTATGAAAATCCGGCTAATCTAAATTTTTTAACTATACCATTTACAAAATAAGAGGGATATTTATATAAATTGATGGTAATTTTTAGATTATCAATATATATATATATATATAAAATTGTAAATCCAATGTTAGAATGTAAGTAGTAACACATAACACACTATTCCAAAATTTTCTACAAAATACAAAGAAATAAAAGAAATTCAAATCAAAGAAAAAAAATCTGATGTGGGCAACACATGACTTTCCTTATATAATGTAATGAATTTACTACTTTTACAGTAAAAAAATAGGTTTTTCTTATAGTAGATACTAATATTCTTTCCAAGATATTGAATTTTCGACAATTAGTCGTCATTTTCATTGATTTAGCATCATTTTTATCCATTTGGCGAGATTTTCACTAATTTGGCAACATTTAAAAAAAGTCGCCAAGTTGGCGACATTCCGCCAAATTCGTCGCCAAAATCTCGCCAAGCGTTATGCACTAAGAAAAAAGTTATTCTTACAGCAGATAAATGACTATTGGCGTTCAAATACAAAACTATTATTCAAAGTATATTTTTTCATGAATGGAACGAGCTAGATCCACGAGAATGATGTCACTCAATTTATCGCATGGTATTACATATGAAAAGTGAACATGTTTCTCAATAGGAATTTTTTTTTTATGGGACTTTTTCATAATTTTTTTTAAAAATGTACGATATATCGAGAACGGTTCATGTTAGCGTTCTAAAATTTATGCCAATCGCTTTCTAATGAAAAATTACATAAGAAATGTCTATTTGCGTAACTTTATTAGCGGTTTTGATTTTTTGACGATTTTTTCAAAATTTCATTCGAAAATTTAAGGGGGTTCTGAACATTCGATTACGTATAAAAACAATAGGCTTCCAGTGTTTATGGATTGTGATTTTTGTATCAAATTTGGTTCGAATCGGTCCATTCGTTCGTCAGTTATCGTCTCCACAGACTCACTGACACACACACATACTTTCACACACACACACACACACACACACACATACACACACACAGACATCACTTCAAAAATGTTTGATTCGTGATCAGGGATGCTTGAAACGTGCTCTCCCGTCGAAAACTCGAATTCGAATTTTCGACCCCGTCACAATACTTTCCTTATACATTATGTATATAAGGAAAGTAAAAAGAATGTAAGTTACTACTTACATTCTAACATTGGATTTACAATTTTATATATATGTATATATATATATATATATATATATATATATATATATATATATATATATATATATATATATATATATATATATATATATATATGTATGTATATATATATATATGTATATATATATATAAATTATATATATATATATATATATATATATATATATATATATATTTATATATACATATATATATATATATATAATCCAAGAAAAAGAAGATTTAAAGGAACTTGGGATAACCAAATGCTTTGCATTTAATGGTTGGGGAGGATTGCGACTCCCCCTCCCGTTTAAAGCTGCTTTTCCAGTCTAGGCAAACGCTCACGGTACTAATGCAAAGCAAAGGTTGGCCCCCAATGCGTGCTAATACGAAGGCACCCGGACACGGAAGAACAAGACCAACCAAACAGAAGGAAACTGGACCAAAAGTGAATCCTGCCCAACTCGCTATCATATATATTCATTTTACGCATGCGTGCAATCTTAGCAGGTACGCATAAACTTTATTTACTTGCAAATTGAAGAAGTAAACTGTCAAAATCTACATGATCCTTGAAAATCGATCTATAGCAATCCTTTAAGAAATATATAGGACAATGTTTATATAAAGCCTCTGTTATGATTTTAATATTGCTATTATTGCAATCTTTTCAAGGATCATGTAGATTTTGACAGTTTACTTCTTCAATTTGCAAGTAAATAAAGTTTATGCGTACCTGCTAAGATTGCACGCATGCGTAAAATGAACATATATATGATAGCGAGTTGGGCAGGATTCACTTTTGGTCCAGTTTCCTTCTGTTTGGTTGGTCTTGTTCTTCCGTGTCCGGGTGCCTTCGTATTAGCACGCATTGGGGGCCAACCTTTGCTTTGCATTGGTACCGTGAGCGTTTGCCTAGGCTGGAAAAGCAGCTTTAAACGGGAGGGGGAGTCGCAATCCTCCCCAACCATTAAATGCAAAGCATTTGGTTATCCCAAGTTCCTTTAAATCTTCTTTTTCTTGGATTACAATCTGCTTCGGAGTGTAGAGCGGCTTGGCGCCTTTTCCTGAGTAGTGCCTTTGATTTTTGTGGATATGCATAGGAATTCTTTTTGAATTTGTTTACTGGCTATTATATGATATATATATATATATATATATATATATATATATATATATACATATATATATATATATATATATATAAAAATTGAAAGATTTTAATCGAAAATTATGCATAAACTACTGTATGTACAAAAAAACCCATCTCTAGCATATCTGTTACAAATGAGTAACTATAGACCAAGACTAAGGATAAAGATAGAAGGTAACTTATCACTACAATGGAAAGGGGGATGAGAAGAATAATAGGATACAAAATTCACAATTAAAAGTATATAAATATAAATAAAAAGAAAAAGAAAACACGGCAAAAATGAGAAAAGGCAATAAAAATTAGCTCAAGATTAAAGATTAAGACATAGAGAACAATCAATTGAAACTACACAAAAAATGGCGGTTAGTTCGAAATTGCATTATAATCAGGACAGCCATACAATTCGAATTAAAACCGATATAATAGCCAGTTTCTGACAATGGCGATAGTATTTAACTATAGACACCATTGGAACTGTCTACTGGCTAGTGGAAGGAGAAAAATAAATCAATTGAATTACAAATCAGAAAAGTAATACCTCCTCGAACAGAAATATGAACTCACAAGCATTGTTACCACGTGTAAGTTGAATGAGCGACTGAGCATTTCACCTCACTTCGTCAATGCGAGTGGGCACCGGAAGGAATACATTTGAACGATACATAATATGTATGGAGACTTTCAAAAATAGTAATCAGTATATGACTCAGGACAAGTGGAAAATAGTCATTCGAAAATAGTAAACAGTATTAGACTCAGGCCAAGTGGTAAGTTGGTGATAAGAATGGGTGAATTCTCAAAATTGAGTTATCCAATCAAAGATAAATAATGCATGTGTAAAATTATTACTTGGTATAATTGAAATTATTGATAATATTATTTACAAATACTTCCAGATATTGGTAATTTTGACAAATGCGTTTAAGATTATTGATGTGGAGAACGTGAAACCGAGGATCAGAAAGTCGATGTATTCGAAATAGCTGGTTTAAAATGATGTTTCTAAGCAATTGAAAGTTCAAGCAATTGATGTTTCTAAGCAATTTCTAGAATTACAAGATTGATATGATAGCAGCTTTATGATAGTGAAGTTGTAAGAATCTTTTTTATCATATAGATTGGTGATTACATGATTATTGAGGGTATCTAAATTTAGATCTAAATAAATTACAGTTTGACTAACGCTAGGCTCATTAGGAATTAATTCTAGGTTAGATGGGTAAAAATCAATATTAATGGGATAGGAATCATCAATGATAATACAAATTAAGTCGTCAACATATCTATATATAATATATGAATTAGAGTTAAAATGACATTCATAATAATAAAGATATAAGTTAGCGAGTATACTACTACTACAGCCACCTTGTGGTACACCAGATGTTTGTAAATAAATGTTATCACCTTGGATAACATAATTGTTGTATAACACAAAGTGCAAGAGCATAGGAAAGTTTTTGACATTAAATGCAACATTATTGGAAGATAGATAGTCATGATAAAGAGAGATAATAACTTTATATAAATCTTGAATGACAATATTATTAAATAGGTCTTTAAAATCAAAGGTATGGAAACCAAGAATTTGTGGAAGCTTGCGAAGGTGATTTACTAAATCAAAACTATTGTTCAAAATTAAATATCCTCTATTCCTAAATTTAAGAGATTCATTAATTCTATTTAAACAGTTAAGCAAGTACTTACTAGCTGTAGTGGTAAAGGTATTATGTCCACAAGTGACTGTTCTAAAGCTGAGAGGTGATTTATGGAATTTAGGAACCAAAGTAACATAAGGAAATTTAAAAAACTTACAATTAATATTTAATTGTATATATATATATATATATATTTATATTTATAATTACCTGTGACTTATCCTGTATTGAAAGTTGTATGAAGAGCACATGTATAAATAAAAATATATAAAATAGACCCAACGTTAGGCTTGAGAATAATTCCTTTATAAATAAAACAGGCATTGAATACCCCTCGTTCCCTGTTCCATATATAAGGTAAGCATTTGAAAACTGGATATCATGGTGAGAAAGCCTTGATAATTTAAGATATAACTTGATATAATTTAAGTCTGTGACTACCCCCAATAATAAAACTAATATTTAAATTTTAAATAATCATAAATGTAATAGAGGTACTAAAACCCTTGTTCCCTGTATTAGCATTCATAGTGTAGGTCCATGAATAGTGTATGAGAGGAATATATTCAAACTGATAAATCGACAAATGGAGCTAGGTCTTTCCTGGCACCCCAAAATTTTTGTGAGAATATCACGTACATGAAAAAAAGATATTATAGAAATGAAAAGTACTTTCTCAACAGTCATACCTGGTTCGGTAATACTGAAATTCTACGCTTCTGTATGTATAACTGTAAATTTTTGTGAGAATATCACGTACATGAAAAAAAGATATTATAGAAATGAAAAGTACTTTCTCAACAGTCATACCTGGTTCGGTAATACTGAAATTCTACGCTTCTGTATGTATAACTGTAAATTTTTGTGAGAATATCACGTACATGAAAAAAAGATATTATAGAAATGAAAAGTACTTTCTCAACAGTCATACCTGGTTCGGTAATACTGAAATTCTACGCTTCTGTATGTATAACTGTAAATTTTTGTGAGAATATCACGTACATGAAAAAAAGATATTATAGAAATGAAAAGTACTTTCTCAACAGTCATACCTGGTTCGGTAATACTGAAATTCTACGCTTCTGTATGTATAACTGTAAATTTTTGTGAGAATATCACGTACATGAAAAAAAGATATTATAGAAATGAAAAGTACTTTCTCAACAGTCATACCTGGTTCGGTAATACTGAAATTCTACGCTTCTGTATGTATAACTGTAAATTTTTGTGAGAATATCACGTACATGAAAAAAAGATATTATAGAAATGAAAAGTACTTTCTCAACAGTCATACCTGGTTCGGTAATACTGAAATTCTACGCTTCTGTATGTATAACTGTAAATTTTTGTGAGAATATCACGTACATGAAAAAAAGATATTATAGAAATGAAAAGTACTTTCTCAACAGTCATACCTGGTTCGGTAATACTGAAATTCTACGCTTCTGTATGTATAACTGTAAATTTTTGTGAGAATATCACGTACATGAAAAAAAGATATTATAGAAATGAAAAGTACTTTCTCAACAGTCATACCTGGTTCGGTAATACTGAAATTCTACGCTTCTGTATGTATAACTGTAAATTTTTGTGAGAATATCACGTACATGAAAAAAAGATATTATAGAAATGAAAAGTACTTTCTCAACAGTCATACCTGGTTCGGTAATACTGAAATTCTACGCTTCTGTATGTATAACTGTAAATTTTTGTGAGAATATCACGTACATGAAAAAAAGATATTATAGAAATGAAAAGTACTTTCTCAACAGTCATACCTGGTTCGGTAATACTGAAATTCTACGCTTCTGTATGTATAACTGTAAATTTTTGTGAGAATATCACGTACATGAAAAAAAGATATTATAGAAATGAAAAGTACTTTCTCAACAGTCATACCTGGTTCGGTAATACTGAAATTCTACGCTTCTGTATGTATAACTGTAAATTTTTGTGAGAATATCACGTACATGAAAAAAAGATATTATAGAAATGAAAAGTACTTTCTCAACAGTCATACCTGGTTCGGTAATACTGAAATTCTACGCTTCTGTATGTATAACTGTAAATTTTTGTGAGAATATCACGTACATGAAAAAAAGATATTATAGAAATGAAAAGTACTTTCTCAACAGTCATACCTGGTTCGGTAATACTGAAATTCTACGCTTCTGTATGTATAACTGTAAATTTTTGTGAGAATATCACGTACATGAAAAAAAGATATTATAGAAATGAAAAGTACTTTCTCAACAGTCATACCTGGTTCGGTAATACTGAAATTCTACGCTTCTGTATGTATAACTGTAAATTTTTGTGAGAATATCACGTACATGAAAAAAAGATATTATAGAAATGAAAAGTACTTTCTCAACAGTCATACCTGGTTCGGTAATACTGAAATTCTACGCTTCTGTATGTATAACTGTAAATTTTTGTGAGAATATCACGTACATGAAAAAAAGATATTATAGAAATGAAAAGTACTTTCTCAACAGTCATACCTGGTTCGGTAATACTGAAATTCTACGCTTCTGTATGTATAACTGTAAATTTTTGTGAGAATATCACGTACATGAAAAAAAGATATTATAGAAATGAAAAGTACTTTCTCAACAGTCATACCTGGTTCGGTAATACTGAAATTCTACGCTTCTGTATGTATAACTGTAAATTTTTGTGAGAATATCACGTACATGAAAAAAAGATATTATAGAAATGAAAAGTACTTCCGAAACCATGTACTTTCTCAACAGTCATACCTGGTTCGGTAATACTGAAATTCTACGCTTCTGTATGTATAACTGTAAATTTTTGTGAGAATATCACGTACATGAAAAAAAGATATTATAGAAATGAAAAGTACTTTCTCAACAGTCATACCTGGTTCGGTAATACTGAAATTCTACGCTTCTGTATGTATAACTGTAAATTTTTGTGAGAATATCACGTACATGAAAAAAAGATATTATAGAAATGAAAAGTACTTCCGAAACCATGTACTTTCTCAACAGTCATACCTGGTTCGGTAATACTGAAATTCTACGCTTCTGTATGTATAACTGTAAATTTTTGTGAGAATATCACGTACATGAAAAAAAGATATTATAGAAATGAAAAGTACTTTCTCAACAGTCATACCTGGTTCGGTAATACTGAAATTCTACGCTTCTGTATGTATAACTGTAAATTTTTGTGAGAATATCACGTACATGAAAAAAAGATATTATAGAAATGAAAAGTACTTTCTCAACAGTCATACCTGGTTCGGTAATACTGAAATTCTACGCTTCTGTATGTATAACTGTAAATTTTTGTGAGAATATCACGTACATGAAAAAAAGATATTATAGAAATGAAAAGTACTTTCTCAACAGTCATACCTGGTTCGGTAATACTGAAATTCTACGCTTCTGTATGTATAACTGTAAATTTTTGTGAGAATATCACGTACATGAAAAAAAGATATTATAGAAATGAAAAGTACTTCCGAAACCATGTACTTTCTCAACAGTCATACCTGGTTCGGTAATACTGAAATTCTACGCTTCTGTATGTATAACTGTAAATTTTTGTGAGAATATCACGTACATGAAAAAAAGATATTATAGAAATGAAAAGTACTTCCGAAACCATGTACTTTCTCAACAGTCATACCTGGTTCGGTAATACTGAAATTCTACGCTTCTGTATGTATAACTGTAAATTTTTGTGAGAATATCACGTACATGAAAAAAAGATATTATAGAAATGAAAAGTACTTCCGAAACCATGTACTTTCTCAACAGTCATACCTGGTTCGGTAATACTGAAATTCTACGCTTCTGTATGTATAACTGTAAATTTTTGTGAGAATATCACGTACATGAAAAAAAGATATTATAGAAATGAAAAGTACTTCCGAAACCATGTACTTTCTCAACAGTCATACCTGGTTCGGTAATACTGAAATTCTACGCTTCTGTATGTATAACTGTAAATTTTTGTGAGAATATCACGTACATGAAAAAAAGATATTATAGAAATGAAAAGTACTTCCGAAACCATGTACTTTCTCAACAGTCATACCTGGTTCGGTAATACTGAAATTCTACGCTTCTGTATGTATAACTGTAAATTTTTGTGAGAATATCACGTACATGAAAAAAAGATATTATAGAAATGAAAAGTACTTCCGAAACCATGTACTTTCTCAACAGTCATACCTGGTTCGGTAATACTGAAATTCTACGCTTCTGTATGTATAACTGTAAATTTTTGTGAGAATATCACGTACATGAAAAAAAGATATTATAGAAATGAAAAGTACTTCCGAAACCATGTACTTTCTCAACAGTCATACCTGGTTCGGTAATACTGAAATTCTACGCTTCTGTATGTATAACTGTAAATTTTTGTGAGAATATCACGTACATGAAAAAAAGATATTATAGAAATGAAAAGTACTTTCTCAACAGTCATACCTGGTTCGGTAATACTGAAATTCTACGCTTCTGTATGTATAACTGTAAATTTTTGTGAGAATATCACGTACATGAAAAAAAGATATTATAGAAATGAAAAGTACTTCCGAAACCATGTACTTTCTCAACAGTCATACCTGGTTCGGTAATACTGAAATTCTACGCTTCTGTATGTATAACTGTAAATTTTTGTGAGAATATCACGTACATGAAAAAAAGATATTATAGAAATGAAAAGTACTTTCTCAACAGTCATACCTGGTTCGGTAATACTGAAATTCTACGCTTCTGTATGTATAACTGTAAATTTTTGTGAGAATATCACGTACATGAAAAAAAGATATTATAGAAATGAAAAGTACTTTCTCAACAGTCATACCTGGTTCGGTAATACTGAAATTCTACGCTTCTGTATGTATAACTGTAAATTTTTGTGAGAATATCACGTACATGAAAAAAAGATATTATAGAAATGAAAAGTACTTTCTCAACAGTCATACCTGGTTCGGTAATACTGAAATTCTACGCTTCTGTATGTATAACTGTAAATTTTTGTGAGAATATCACGTACATGAAAAAAAGATATTATAGAAATGAAAAGTACTTCCGAAACCATGTACTTTCTCAACAGTCATACCTGGTTCGGTAATACTGAAATTCTACGCTTCTGTATGTATAACTGTAAATTTTTGTGAGAATATCACGTACATGAAAAAAAGATATTATAGAAATGAAAAGTACTTTCTCAACAGTCATACCTGGTTCGGTAATACTGAAATTCTACGCTTCTGTATGTATAACTGTAAATTTTTGTGAGAATATCACGTACATGAAAAAAAGATATTATAGAAATGAAAAGTACTTCCGAAACCATGTACTTTCTCAACAGTCATACCTGGTTCGGTAATACTGAAATTCTACGCTTCTGTATGTATAACTGTAAATTTTTGTGAGAATATCACGTACATGAAAAAAAGATATTATAGAAATGAAAAGTACTTTCTCAACAGTCATACCTGGTTCGGTAATACTGAAATTCTACGCTTCTGTATGTATAACTGTAAATTTTTGTGAGAATATCACGTACATGAAAAAAAGATATTATAGAAATGAAAAGTACTTTCTCAACAGTCATACCTGGTTCGGTAATACTGAAATTCTACGCTTCTGTATGTATAACTGTAAATTTTTGTGAGAATATCACGTACATGAAAAAAAGATATTATAGAAATGAAAAGTACTTCCGAAACCATGTACTTTCTCAACAGTCATACCTGGTTCGGTAATACTGAAATTCTACGCTTCTGTATGTATAACTGTAAATTTTTGTGAGAATATCACGTACATGAAAAAAAGATATTATAGAAATGAAAAGTACTTTCTCAACAGTCATACCTGGTTCGGTAATACTGAAATTCTACGCTTCTGTATGTATAACTGTAAATTTTTGTGAGAATATCACGTACATGAAAAAAAGATATTATAGAAATGAAAAGTACTTTCTCAACAGTCATACCTGGTTCGGTAATACTGAAATTCTACGCTTCTGTATGTATAACTGTAAATTTTTGTGAGAATATCACGTACATGAAAAAAAGATATTATAGAAATGAAAAGTACTTTCTCAACAGTCATACCTGGTTCGGTAATACTGAAATTCTACGCTTCTGTATGTATAACTGTAAATTTTTGTGAGAATATCACGTACATGAAAAAAAGATATTATAGAAATGAAAAGTACTTTCTCAACAGTCATACCTGGTTCGGTAATACTGAAATTCTACGCTTCTGTATGTATAACTGTAAATTTTTGTGAGAATATCACGTACATGAAAAAAAGATATTATAGAAATGAAAAGTACTTTCTCAACAGTCATACCTGGTTCGGTAATACTGAAATTCTACGCTTCTGTATGTATAACTGTAAATTTTTGTGAGAATATCACGTACATGAAAAAAAGATATTATAGAAATGAAAAGTACTTTCTCAACAGTCATACCTGGTTCGGTAATACTGAAATTCTACGCTTCTGTATGTATAACTGTAAATTTTTGTGAGAATATCACGTACATGAAAAAAAGATATTATAGAAATGAAAAGTACTTTCTCAACAGTCATACCTGGTTCGGTAATACTGAAATTCTACGCTTCTGTATGTATAACTGTAAATTTTTGTGAGAATATCACGTACATGAAAAAAAGATATTATAGAAATGAAAAGTACTTTCTCAACAGTCATACCTGGTTCGGTAATACTGAAATTCTACGCTTCTGTATGTATAACTGTAAATTTTTGTGAGAATATCACGTACATGAAAAAAAGATATTATAGAAATGAAAAGTACTTTCTCAACAGTCATACCTGGTTCGGTAATACTGAAATTCTACGCTTCTGTATGTATAACTGTAAATTTTTGTGAGAATATCACGTACATGAAAAAAAGATATTATAGAAATGAAAAGTACTTTCTCAACAGTCATACCTGGTTCGGTAATACTGAAATTCTACGCTTCTGTATGTATAACTGTAAATTTTTGTGAGAATATCACGTACATGAAAAAAAGATATTATAGAAATGAAAAGTACTTTCTCAACAGTCATACCTGGTTCGGTAATACTGAAATTCTACGCTTCTGTATGTATAACTGTAAATTTTTGTGAGAATATCACGTACATGAAAAAAAGATATTATAGAAATGAAAAGTACTTTCTCAACAGTCATACCTGGTTCGGTAATACTGAAATTCTACGCTTCTGTATGTATAACTGTAAATTTTTGTGAGAATATCACGTACATGAAAAAAAGATATTATAGAAATGAAAAGTACTTTCTCAACAGTCATACCTGGTTCGGTAATACTGAAATTCTACGCTTCTGTATGTATAACTGTAAATTTTTGTGAGAATATCACGTACATGAAAAAAAGATATTATAGAAATGAAAAGTACTTTCTCAACAGTCATACCTGGTTCGGTAATACTGAAATTCTACGCTTCTGTATGTATAACTGTAAATTTTTGTGAGAATATCACGTACATGAAAAAAAGATATTATAGAAATGAAAAGTACTTTCTCAACAGTCATACCTGGTTCGGTAATACTGAAATTCTACGCTTCTGTATGTATAACTGTAAATTTTTGTGAGAATATCACGTACATGAAAAAAAGATATTATAGAAATGAAAAGTACTTTCTCAACAGTCATACCTGGTTCGGTAATACTGAAATTCTACGCTTCTGTATGTATAACTGTAAATTTTTGTGAGAATATCACGTACATGAAAAAAAGATATTATAGAAATGAAAAGTACTTTCTCAACAGTCATACCTGGTTCGGTAATACTGAAATTCTACGCTTCTGTATGTATAACTGTAAATTTTTGTGAGAATATCACGTACATGAAAAAAAGATATTATAGAAATGAAAAGTACTTTCTCAACAGTCATACCTGGTTCGGTAATACTGAAATTCTACGCTTCTGTATGTATAACTGTAAATTTTTGTGAGAATATCACGTACATGAAAAAAAGATATTATAGAAATGAAAAGTACTTTCTCAACAGTCATACCTGGTTCGGTAATACTGAAATTCTACGCTTCTGTATGTATAACTGTAAATTTTTGTGAGAATATCACGTACATGAAAAAAAGATATTATAGAAATGAAAAGTACTTTCTCAACAGTCATACCTGGTTCGGTAATACTGAAATTCTACGCTTCTGTATGTATAACTGTAAATTTTTGTGAGAATATCACGTACATGAAAAAAAGATATTATAGAAATGAAAAGTACTTTCTCAACAGTCATACCTGGTTCGGTAATACTGAAATTCTACGCTTCTGTATGTATAACTGTAAATTTTTGTGAGAATATCACGTACATGAAAAAAAGATATTATAGAAATGAAAAGTACTTTCTCAACAGTCATACCTGGTTCGGTAATACTGAAATTCTACGCTTCTGTATGTATAACTGTAAATTTTTGTGAGAATATCACGTACATGAAAAAAAGATATTATAGAAATGAAAAGTACTTTCTCAACAGTCATACCTGGTTCGGTAATACTGAAATTCTACGCTTCTGTATGTATAACTGTAAATTTTTGTGAGAATATCACGTACATGAAAAAAAGATATTATAGAAATGAAAAGTACTTTCTCAACAGTCATACCTGGTTCGGTAATACTGAAATTCTACGCTTCTGTATGTATAACTGTAAATTTTTGTGAGAATATCACGTACATGAAAAAAAGATATTATAGAAATGAAAAGTACTTTCTCAACAGTCATACCTGGTTCGGTAATACTGAAATTCTACGCTTCTGTATGTATAACTGTAAATTTTTGTGAGAATATCACGTACATGAAAAAAAGATATTATAGAAATGAAAAGTACTTTCTCAACAGTCATACCTGGTTCGGTAATACTGAAATTCTACGCTTCTGTATGTATAACTGTAAATTTTTGTGAGAATATCACGTACATGAAAAAAAGATATTATAGAAATGAAAAGTACTTTCTCAACAGTCATACCTGGTTCGGTAATACTGAAATTCTACGCTTCTGTATGTATAACTGTAAATTTTTGTGAGAATATCACGTATATGAAAAAAAGATATTATAGAAATGAAAAGTACTTTCTCAACAGTCATACCTGGTTCGGTAATACTGAAATTCTACGCTTCTGTATGTATAACTGTAAATTTTTGTGAGAATATCACGTACATGAAAAAAAGATATTATAGAAATGAAAAGTACTTTCTCAACAGTCATACCTGGTTCGGTAATACTGAAATTCTACGCTTCTGTATGTATAACTGTAAATTTTTGTGAGAATATCACGTACATGAAAAAAAGATATTATAGAAATGAAAAGTACTTTCTCAACAGTCATACCTGGTTCGGTAATACTGAAATTCTACGCTTCTGTATGTATAACTGTAAATTTTTGTGAGAATATCACGTACATGAAAAAAAGATATTATAGAAATGAAAAGTACTTTCTCAACAGTCATACCTGGTTCGGTAATACTGAAATTCTACGCTTCTGTATGTATAACTGTAAATTTTTGTGAGAATATCACGTACATGAAAAAAAGATATTATAGAAATGAAAAGTACTTTCTCAACAGTCATACCTGGTTCGGTAATACTGAAATTCTACGCTTCTGTATGTATAACTGTAAATTTTTGTGAGAATATCACGTACATGAAAAAAAGATATTATAGAAATGAAAAGTACTTTCTCAACAGTCATACCTGGTTCGGTAATACTGAAATTCTACGCTTCTGTATGTATAACTGTAAATTTTTGTGAGAATATCACGTACATGAAAAAAAGATATTATAGAAATGAAAAGTACTTTCTCAACAGTCATACCTGGTTCGGTAATACTGAAATTCTACGCTTCTGTATGTATAACTGTAAATTTTTGTGAGAATATCACGTACATGAAAAAAAGATATTATAGAAATGAAAAGTACTTTCTCAACAGTCATACCTGGTTCGGTAATACTGAAATTCTACGCTTCTGTATGTATAACTGTAAATTTTTGTGAGAATATCACGTACATGAAAAAAAGATATTATAGAAATGAAAAGTACTTTCTCAACAGTCATACCTGGTTCGGTAATACTGAAATTCTACGCTTCTGTATGTATAACTGTAAATTTTTGTGAGAATATCACGTACATGAAAAAAAGATATTATAGAAATGAAAAGTACTTTCTCAACAGTCATACCTGGTTCGGTAATACTGAAATTCTACGCTTCTGTATGTATAACTGTAAATTTTTGTGAGAATATCACGTACATGAAAAAAAGATATTATAGAAATGAAAAGTACTTTCTCAACAGTCATACCTGGTTCGGTAATACTGAAATTCTACGCTTCTGTATGTATAACTGTAAATTTTTGTGAGAATATCACGTACATGAAAAAAAGATATTATAGAAATGAAAAGTACTTTCTCAACAGTCATACCTGGTTCGGTAATACTGAAATTCTACGCTTCTGTATGTATAACTGTAAATTTTTGTGAGAATATCACGTACATGAAAAAAAGATATTATAGAAATGAAAAGTACTTTCTCAACAGTCATACCTGGTTCGGTAATACTGAAATTCTACGCTTCTGTATGTATAACTGTAAATTTTTGTGAGAATATCACGTACATGAAAAAAAGATATTATAGAAATGAAAAGTACTTTCTCAACAGTCATACCTGGTTCGGTAATACTGAAATTCTACGCTTCTGTATGTATAACTGTAAATTTTTGTGAGAATATCACGTACATGAAAAAAAGATATTATAGAAATGAAAAGTACTTTCTCAACAGTCATACCTGGTTCGGTAATACTGAAATTCTACGCTTCTGTATGTATAACTGTAAATTTTTGTGAGAATATCACGTACATGAAAAAAAGATATTATAGAAATGAAAAGTACTTTCTCAACAGTCATACCTGGTTCGGTAATACTGAAATTCTACGCTTCTGTATGTATAACTGTAAATTTTTGTGAGAATATCACGTACATGAAAAAAAGATATTATAGAAATGAAAAGTACTTTCTCAACAGTCATACCTGGTTCGGTAATACTGAAATTCTACGCTTCTGTATGTATAACTGTAAATTTTTGTGAGAATATCACGTACATGAAAAAAAGATATTATAGAAATGAAAAGTACTTTCTCAACAGTCATACCTGGTTCGGTAATACTGAAATTCTACGCTTCTGTATGTATAACTGTAAATTTTATATATAATTTAAGCCTAAAATTTGTCAACCTCTTTGAAATCGTTCTATTCATGTCCAAGGATCGTGTTCGTGTAACCGTAACCTTGCTCTTGTTTTGAACTTATCAGGTGCTCTCTTCCGGAGAATTTATCTACCTCTTCCTGTTGCATTTCCAGTAACTCAGAAGTTCTTTTAGGGTCTGTGGAAATGAGTTCATAATGAAAGACGGAAACTGAATACCATATTGTGGCTGCCCCGAAATACTCATTCGATCCAGTTGAGGATTTACAAAAATTCATAGTTAAGCAGTTGATAGCGAACGATATTTATATATGGTTTAAATATCTCACTTTAGCCATTTAAATCGGCGTTTCCTCACCTGGGATACGCTTACCTCTGAAAGTACGAACCTCTGAAAGTACGCTTACCTCTGAAAGTACGAACCTGGGATACGCTTACCTCTGAAAGTACGCCGAGGTACTGTAGGTGGTACACGAAAACAATTTTCAGTAATGGCGGACAAGTATATTACTTTCCCTGCAATACATGGTAATGTATAGGGAAAGTATTGGAATCATGACGAAAAGCGCAACTAGAGTTTTCGACGGATCTACACGTTTCGAGGCCTCTAGAATACGAAAAAACAATTTTTATCGTAACGTCTGTGTGTGTGTCTGTCTGTCTGTGCAATGTATGTATCCACTCTAACTGAAAAACTAATAGACCGAATTTCATAAAATTTAGTAAGTCACTTGGGTGTGACCCTCTGATTAGTACTGGGTAACGTATAATGATAATATCGTAACGTCTGTGTGTGTGTCTGTCTGTCTGTGTATCTGTCTGTCTGTCTGTGTATCTGTCTGTCTGTCTGTGTATCTGTCTGTCTGTCTGTGTGTCTGTGCAATGTATGTATCCACTCTAACTGAAAAACTAATAGACCGAATTTCATAACATTTGGTAAGTAAGTCACTTGGGTGTGACCCTCTGATTAGGTTTTGGTACAATTCGGAAAAAAAGAACCCGCCTTTTTTTGTGAAATGGTCCGCAAAAATCTTTTTACCGAAATATTTTCGGTAAATCAACTTTCAGATAATAGAGAATACATCTATATTAGGACGGGTTGACATAGAACGGTCCAGAACAGTGGTGGGCTGAGAGCCTATAAAGTCAGAATTTCTTCAAATTTTTGCCATATCTTTGATATACGAAAGAACTACTGCAGCTGATAAAGATTGAGCTGCTAATACATAAAGCTATAGCATTTCTTGTGCGTACTGTTTTAATCAACGACTGACCTTTCTCATTAAATGTACTTTTATACATAAAAAAAAAAATCTTATGTGGGCCGCACATGACTTTCCTTACAGACACACATTTATTTTCACTTTATTTCGTTAATAATTCATTAAATTGAGCTTAATGGCACAAAATAACACTGAATTTGCCCTTTTAATTCAATTTTTGATTTTATTTGGTAACTGAACATCTTTTCAAAAGCGGCACAATAAAAATGCGAAAAAAACAAAACAAAATACGTCGAGAAAAGTTAGTCCTACAGCAATGGGGTTGGTCATATTCTTTTCTTCGTCAAAAATTATGTAAATAAAAAACAAGCATTTAATTGATACATTTGAACATGCGCAGTCTTTTATTTTAGATTTTGGCGATTTTTGTGGGCCATTTCGTAAAAAAAAAAAAGAGGGTTCTTCTTTTCCGGATCGTACCAAAATCTAATCAGCACCAGGATATCCCACAGATGACTTCTTACCTACCAAATTTTGTGAAATTTGGTCAATTAGTTTTTTAGGTAGAGTGGATACATGATATTTTTGCGGACCATTTAAAAAATAAAGGCAGGTTCTTTTATGCCGAATCGTACCAAAATCTAATCAGCACCAGGGTCACATACAAGGGACTAACCTATAAAATTTTATGAAATTTGGTCCGGTAGTTTTGAAGTTGGATTGGATACATACATTGCACAGACAGACACACAGGCGTCACGCTAAAAATAGTGTTTTCGTGTTCTATAGGGTGCTGGAAACGTGTAGATCCGTCGAAAACTTGAGTTGTGATTTTTGACACAATTCCATTGCTATCTCTATACAATACCATGTATTGCAGGAAATGTAAAAAAAAACACAATATTGAATAATCTGTCTTATTTGAGAGTATACCTCAGTTCTTTTGGGCCTTATCATAGGAAACTTTGTTTCTCAACGTTCACCTTAAAATTTAAATATACCATATATAGACGCTTATAAGCCAGCCATACCTATCACCTTTTCAAAGGGGAAATAGAAAAAAAAATCCAAAAATTCTTGCATAATCAAACATTTTAAGACTGGCAAACACATGTAAAGAAGGTGGGATAACCCAGTGGTTAGCACGTGGGGATTTCACTCGGCTGACCTAAGTTCATTTCTCGGTTGGGTCCAAACTGTCCACGTGTTTCTCCAGAGTACGGAAACGTTAAATATGTGCGTCCGTAAGTTGGTGGTAGTGAAAGAAGGGTATGGTCCCTGTGGATGCCTCCCTCATTGGGTTCCGGTCTAAATTGGGTCGAAAACCCAGACCACCCGACTCGTCCTAGGGCACGAGCAGCAATTTGAGTGGCCGGGGTCTAAATTGGGTGAATAAAAAGAAAGTTATGGAGATTGTCGCGGAGGGCGCGATAGCCCAGTGGTTAGCGCGCGGGAATTGCACTCGGTAGGCCCGGGTTCGATTCCCGCCACTGCCAAAACTGCATCCCTGTTCACGCGGAGTACGATCGCGTTAAACATGTGGGTCCGTAAGTCCTTCCGAGAGGTTGGTGATAGGGGAAGGAGGGTACTATCCCTGTGGATGCCCCCCCCACTGGGTTCCAGTCTAAATTGGGTGGCATTTCCTGGCCGTTCAAACAGGCAACTTACACCTTTGGGTAGGTTGGGCGGTCTGGGTCGAACAAACAAACACATGAACGAAAGAAAAATTTACACTTCCCAGTGTATGATTGCACTTCGATTCTTCCGGTCTCTCAAAATGTTATCACAAATCTTAAACTATGTTTAAAAATCTGATGTGGGCAGCACATGACTTTCCCTGCGGACTCATATTCACATTCTCTTTATTTCTTCAATAATGCATTAAATTGTGTTTAATTACACAAAATAATACCCATAATTATATGAAATTACATCGAATTTTTACTTTTAATTCAATTTTCGTTCTCATTTGGTAACTGGACTGGTTTTCAAAGGTGGTGTAGCGAAAATGCGAGAAAACTAAAATATCTCGAGAAGGGCTATTCATAATGTAATGGGGTTGGTCCTATTTTTTTCATTGTTAAACATTACGTATAAAAAAACATTTAATTGATATATTTGAGCATACGTAGTCTTTTATTTTAAATTTTAACGATTTTGGAGGGCTATTTCGCAAAAAACGCCAGGTTATTTTTTTTCGAATCGTACCAAAATCTAATTAGCACCAAAGAAACTCACAAGTAACTTGTCTACGAAATTTTGTGAAATTTGGTGCATCAGATTTTAAACTAGAGTGGATACAGGAAATTTTTTGTGGACATTTCGCAAAGAAGACAAGTTCTTTTATTTCAAAGTGTACCAAAATCTAATCAGGAGCAGGGCCACTCACGAGGGACTTACCTACCAAATTGCGTGAAATTCGGCTAATTAGTTTTTTAGTTAGAGTGTATACATACATTGCCCAGACAGACAGACAGATACACAGACAGACAGACGGGCACACAGATAGATACACGGACACAGACACACACCCAGACGTTACGCTAAAAATGGTTTTTTCGCATTCTAGAGGACTCAAAACGTGTTCGTGGAAAACTCGAGCTCCAATTTTCGATATGATTCCAATACTTTCCCTATACATTACTATGGAACCAGGGAAAGTAAAAAGATAAAACTGAAGAAATAGGTTATTTTGCCCTCCATATTTGATCAGTTCTCTGGAATGAAGTTACGCAATTATTTAACCTTTTGTTATAAATAAAGAAGGTGATATCAACGAAGAAATGCCATTATTTATGACATAAATTCTTCTACTGAAGCACTAATAAAACAATATTACACATGAACCATCATATATCAGGGACTTGACAAGCAGGCAGCACACATAAAGGAAAACAAACAAACAGTGGAAAATTTCGTCAGGATAATAATCAAGTTATATTTATTTCATTATAGCTACAGTTTAAAATCGTAATTTCATAAACACACAGTTTCGGGATTCAATTTCGGGAAAATATTTCTCGAGAATTATTCGACTTGTACGTAATGGTATTTAACAATAAAACAAGAAAGATCAATCATGCATAAAGCATTGATTATGAAACACTTTCCAACTTCAATGCAATTTTATTTAAACATCTCTAAAATGGGATACATTCCTCGGTAATATTTTTAAAATAATCACGATACTATATTAATTTATTATATTTGAAAACTTAAAACTTCATCGCAGAAAATGAACTACATTCAAATGACGGCTTTAAAATATAAATTGAATGGTTTAAACATCTCTAAAATGCGATACATTCCTCGGTAATATTTTTTAAATTATCATAATACTACAATAATTTATTATATTTGAAAATTTCATCGAAAACAAATGAACTTTATTCAAATGACGTCATCGAAATATAAATCACATGGCTCTCTCTATAAAAGCAGTATTTCATTCATAAACATTTTTCCATTCATTTCATTCATCACAATAATATAATATTTAATTTTATTTAAAACTGAAAATCATGAAGGTGCAAGTAATTTAGCTCTATGCTCAAAACTTCATCAGAAAATCGTTTGCTTCTCTGTAAAATCAATTATTGTTTCATTCATATGACCTATATTGCAGACTCCATGGGCTAAATAATTTGCGTTAAAGAAATGCAGCAATTCTTATACAACTCATTCTACATCTTTTGGTATTTACATCCTCCATAAGTGAAAAGTAGGCTTCGTTTTAAAAACGATCAAAGTTGGACGATCATTTAAACTCAACTATATTGTAATTGCGTTGTTTCAGAATGTAGATGCACAGAATTTAAGCAAAAATAAAGCGGTTTTAGGACGGATACAACGCTAAATATGAATTTAAAAGAACTCTAAAAATCACGATTTTGACACAAGATGTATGTCATATTTTATTTTGAAGTGGGTTACGTGATTTCTTCATATAATGATCACGTGATCTCTTCATATAAAGGATGTAATTATTATTTTAATTTTTATTTAAAAAACTACTGAATATGTTTGCTGAATTTTTTTTATATATTTTATGGGATAATTTGAATATTTCCTTAAACTTTCGAAGCAATTTGTGAATTCTAAATCCGCTTAAAAAATGTTTGAAAAATTAGGTCCCATAGGGTTCCATGTATGTCATTTTTTCAACCCGGATTAAATCCAAAACTAATTGGGTTATATCATTTATTTATATTCCCATAGGTCCCACAGACCGTCTGAACAACATACTGAAATTTCATTTTGTAAAAGTCATTTTTACAGCAGTGATCGTGCTAACGGACAGACAGACAGACAGAATGAACAAAGTCATAAACACTTTTCAACTATGTTGTACAGTGTTAATAAAAACGTGTAAAAATTTTAGATTTTGATAAATAACTTACGTCTGAAAATTAATCGAAAAAGAGAATATGTGCTCTATATTTTCTTCAACAAAAGCCAATGCAAAAAGAATAAGAATCATTTAATGTTTTTGACGAATATTCTGTATATCCCACCTCCCCCCCCCCCCCCCCCCCACACACACACAAAGAAAGCGATTGTATTTTCTTAATCTCATCTGAATCGATTCATAAAAATGCTTGCTATTTTTTTTTTGTGTGTGTGTGTGTGTGTCAGTTACCTATATCTTTGTCAGCTTTTAATAACTCAATTTGAATCATTTACATATATGAATTTCAATTAAAAAAAAATCTGATGTGGGCAGCACATGACTTTCCTTATATAATGCAATGAATTTACTACTTTTACAGTAAAACAAGAAAGATCAATCATGCTTAAAGCATTGATTATGAAACACTTTCCAACTTCAATGCAATTTTATTTAAAAAAGTCGAAAATGCAATACATTCCTCTGTAATATTTTAAAACTTATCACAATACTACATTGATTTATTATACTTGAAAACTTAAACCTTCATTGAAAAAAATGAACTTCATTCAAATGACAGCATTGAAATATAAATTGCCTGGTTTAAATATCTCTAAAATGCAATACATTCCACGGTAATATTTTTAAAACTATCATAATACTACGATAATTTATTATATTTGAAAACTTCATCGAAAACAAGAAAGATCAATCATGCATAAGCATTGATTATGAAACACTTTCCAACTGAAATGTAATTTCATTTAAAAATTTCTAAAATGTGATTCATTCAGTGGTAATATCTTTTACATTATCACAGTACTACAGTAATTTATTATACATAAATATTTAAAACTGTATCGAAATATAAATCATCTGATTCTTTATGCAAAATCAATGAATATTTCATTCATATAACTTGTATTCCAGACTCCAGAGCTAAATAATTTTGTGTGAAAAAAATTCAGCAATTCTTATGTAATTCATCTTACAATCGCTTGAGATATTTGCATTCTGCATATGTTAAAATTAGGCTTCCTTGAAGAAATAATAAAAGTTTAGGGATCATTTAAAATCACAACTATTGTAATTGCATAGGCACGGAATTTAGATACACAGATAATACACAGATAATATATATGTGTATGTGTATGTACTCAAAGTATTGGAATCGTGCCGAAGATCGGAACTCGAATTTTCAAAGTATCTACACGTTTTGGGACTTCTAGAACACGAAAAAACTACTTTTAGGAAGACGTCTGTGTGTGTAAGGGTGTATCTGTGTATGTTTCTGTGTGTCTGTGTGGATATTACATCCACTCTAATTGAAAAACTAATGGACCGAATTTCATACAATTTGGTAGGTATGCTTTTTGTGGGAAATCCTGATGTTCATTAGATTATAGTACGATTCGTAATAAAAGAATCTGCCTTCTTTGCGAAATGGCCGCAGAAATTACCTTTATCCACTCTAGTTAAAAACTAATGAACCAAATTTAACAAAATTTGGAGTATAATATTTCAATAACCTACAAGTGATTTATATACCAAATTTAACAAAATTTTGTATATAAATCATTTGTAGGTTATTCTACTACGATTCGGGAAAAAGGAACGGGCTATTTTTGGGAAATGGCCAGCAAAAATCGTTATATATAAAAATAAAAGACTACGTGTGCTCAATTATATCAATTAAATTCCTATTTTATATGTGATTTTTGACAACAAAAAGAATAAGACTAACCCCATTACTCTAGGACTAGCCGTCCTTGAGATATTCTAGTTTTTTCGCGTTTTCGCTACGCCACCTTTGACAATAAGTCCAGCTATCAAATGAGAACCAAATTTAAGTTTAACGTGTAAATTCAATGTCATTTAAAACTTATGTTGTGCAGATAAACTCAAATTATCATTGAATAAATAAAGAGAACGAATATGAGTCTGCAGAGAAAGACATGTGCTGTCCACATCAGAATTTTTAACAATATTACACCAATGATTTATAGAAGTGAACGGGGATTATTTTCAGGCCATTTCGAAAAAAATGTATAATCTATATTTAAAGATCCATCAAATTTTTGTCGAATAAAATGTTCAACAAATTTAAGCTGTGTACCAAATTTTAACTCTCTAGGACGTAGGAAAGTGCATTTAAAATGCCATCAATTAAATTTATCATGAAGAGTTATATAAAATTTAAAAAAAATGAAAAATTGTTATCTACCAAATTTATCTTAAAATATGAAGCCACTCCCATATGCAAAACGTTTAAACAAATGGAGAGATATTTATTATATAATATCTCTCTCTTTTCTTTCTGGAAGATATCCCAAAGTCAGAATTTAATTGAATTTGTTTTTTTCCCTATATTAAATAATTTTTTTAATTAAAAAACTACTTAACATATTTTACTGAATTTTTTTTTATATATTCTATCGGATAATGTGAATATTTCCTAAAAATTTCGAAGCAAGTCGTGAATTTTAAATTTACTTAAAAAATGTTTGAAAAATTAGGTCCCATAGGGTTCAATGTATTTCATTTTTTCAACCCGGGTTCAATAAAAAACTAATTGGGTGATATTATTTATTTATATTCCCATAGGTCCTACAGACCGTCTGAACAACATACTAAAATTTCATTTTGATAAACTCATTTTTACGGCAGTTATCGTGCTAACGGACAGACAGACAGACAGACAGACAGACAGACAGACAGACAGACAGAATGAACAAAGTCATAAACACTTTTCAACTTTGTTGTAAAGTGTTAACAACGGAAATAATTTCAAATGACGTCATAGAAAAAATAACACGCCTGGATCTCTCTATAAAAGCAGGATTTCATTCATAACTTTCTCCCATTCATTTCATTCATCACAATACTATAATAATTCATAAACTCTACAATTCATAAACTCTATGCTTAAAACTTCATCGAAAAAAATCGTCCTTCTGTTTATAAAATCAATTAATATTTCATTCATATCAGCCATGCAGACTCCATGGACTGAATTATTTTGTGTTAAAGAAATACAGTAATTCTAATACAACTCATTCTACATATTTTGCTGTTTACATTTTACATAGGTGAAAAATAGGCCTAGTTCTAGAAATAATCAAATTTGAATGAGAATTTAAACTCAAATATATTGTCATTGTATTGTTTTAGTATGTAGATGCACAGAATTTAAGCAAAAATTAAGTAGTTTTAGGACGGATACAACACTCAATATGAATTAAAAAGAATAAAAAATCACGATTTTGAAACAAGATGGATGCCATATATCATTTTGAAGTGGGTCATGTGATCGTTTCATATCATGGTCACGTGATCGTTTCATATAACATGTGTAATTATTATTTTAATTTTTATTTAAAAAACTACTGAATATATTTCGCTGAATTTTCTTTTTATATATTTTATGGAACAATTTGACTATTGCCTAAAATTTTCGAAGCAATTTGCGAATTTTAAATCCGCTTAAAAAATGTTTGAAAAATTTGGTCCCATAGGGCTCAATGTATTTCATTTTTTCAACCCGGGTTCAATCCAAAACTAATTGGGTGATATTATTCATTTATATTCCCATAGGTCCTACAGACCGTCTGAACAACATACTAAAATTTCATTTTGATTAAGTCATTTTTACGGCAGTTATCGTGCTAACGGACAGACAGACAGACAGACAGACAGAATGAACAAAGTCATAAACACTTTTCAACTTTGTTGTAAAGTGTTAAAAAATATATTTTTATATTAGTTATTCATATTCTTTCCAAGATATTGAATTTTCGTCAATAAAACGTCATTTTCCATGTCGTCATCGTCAGTGAGTCGTCATTGATTTAGCTTCATTTTTAACACTTTACAAGAAAGTTGAAAAGTGTTTATGACTTTGTTCATTCTGTCTGTCTGTCTGTCTGTCCGTTAGCACGATAACTGCCGTAAAAATGACTTAATCAAAATGAAATTTTAGTATGTTGTTCAGACGGTCTGTAGGACCTATGGGAATATAAATAAATAATATCACCCAATTAGTTTTGGATTGAACCCGGGTTGAAAAAATAAAATACATTGAACCCTATGGGACCTAATTTTTCAAACATTTTTTAAGCGGATTTAAAATTCACAAATTGCTTCGAAAATTTTAGGTAATATTCAAATTATTCCATAAAATATATAAAAAAAATTCAGCGAAATATATTCAGTAGTTTTTTAAATAAAAATTAAAATAATAATTACACCTCTTACATGAAGCGATCACGTGACCATGATATGAAACGATCACGTGACCAACTTCAAAATATAATACTGGATCCATCTTGTCTCAAAATCGTCATTTTTAAAGTTCTTTTTAATTCATATTGAGTGTTGTATTCTCTTTATTTTCGCTTAAATTCTGTGCATCTACATACTGAAACAACACAATGACAATATATTTGAGTTTAAATGAGCATCCAACTTTGATTATTTCTCTAACGAAACCTATTTTTCACTTATGTGAAATGTAAACAGCAAAATATGTAGGATGAGTTGTATAGGAATTGCTGTATTTTTTAATGCAAAAGAATTTAGCTCATGGAGTCTGCATAGCTGATATGAAAGAAATATTCATTGACTTTACCGAGAGATGGACGATTTTTTGCGATGAAGTTTTAAGCATAGAGTTAAATTACTTATACCTCCATGGTCTTAATTTTTAAATAAAATAAATTATTATAGTATTGTGATGAATGACATGAATGGGAAATTATTTATGAATGAAATGCTGCTTTTTTAGAGAGAGCCAGGCGTGTTATTTTTTCTATGACGTCATTTGAATGAATTTCAGTTGTTTTCGATGAAGTTTTTAAATATAATAAATTATCGTGGTATTATGATAATTCTAAAATTGTTATCGAGTAATATATCACATTTTAAAGATGTTTAAACCAGGCAATTTATATTTCAATGCCGTCATTTGAATGAAGTTCATTTTTTTCGATGAATGTTTAAGTTTTCAAATATTATAAATCAATGTAGTATTGTGAGAAGTTTTAAAATATTACCGAGGAATGTATTGCATTTTAGACATGTTTAAATAAAATTGCGTTGAAGTTGGAAAGTGTTTCATAATCAATGCTTTAAGCATGATTGATCTTTCTTGTTACCTATTTAGCGAGTTTTTCGTTAATTTAGCAACATTTAAAAATGTCGCCAATTTGGCGACAGTCCACCAAATTCGTCGCCAAGATCTCGTCAAGCGTTATGGACGAAGAAATAATTTATTCTTACAGCAGATAAATGACTATTTTCGTTCAAATACAAATGTATTACTCAAAGTATCTTTTTTCATGAATGGAACGAGCTAGATCCACGAGAATGATTTCACCCAATTTATCGCATGGTATTACATATGAAAAGTGAACATGTTTCTCAATAGGAAATTTTTATTTTTATTTTATATGGCTTTTTGATAATTTTTTTTAAAATGTGCAATATCTTGAGAACGGTTCATGTTAGCGTTCTAAAATTTATGTCAATCGTTTTCAAATGAAGAATTATATAAGAAATGCCTATTTACGTAACTTTATTAGCGGTTTTGATTTTTTGACGATTTTTTCAAAATTTCACTCAAAAATTTAGGGGGGGGGGGGTTCTGACCATTCGATTGCATATAAAATCAATTGACTTCCAGTGTTTGCGGATTGAGATTTTTTTACCAAATTTCGTTCGAATCGGTCCATTCGTTCGTCAGTTATCGTCTCCACAGACTCACTGACACACACACACACACAGACATCACTTCAAAAATGTTCGATTCGTGATCAGGGATGCTTGAAACGTGCTCTCCCGTCGAAAACTCGAATTCGAATTTTCGACCCCGTCACAATACTTTCCTTATACATTATGTATATAAGGAAAGTAAAAATACTAGCTTTAGTTAACTTCAGCAGGTTATAATTTTTTTTTAACCAAATGTTTTATATTTTTTCTTGACTTTTAATTGTGCTAATTTAAAGTCAAGATTTATTTTTTTAAAAACAAAAAAAAGTATTGTTGTAATGACTTGGTGAAATCTGTCTAATGTGATATTAAATAGGATATATAGTTTTGTTTAATGCAGGTTTCAGTCTTATGCAAATACAGTAATATTTATTGCATTGTAAAACTTGCTGGTACAATGTGAAAGAAAAATGAACAGTCAGGGGGTACGCTAACTAAAAAGTTCGAAAAGACGATGAATTAAATTATGAACGCGAAAACATTTTACGCACACTGTAACTTTACGTGTACTCTATGGTTAGACAATTAGAATAGAATTGGGTGACCTAAGAAGTTTATATGTGTTCGGATCCGACAGGTAACAGACCACATCGGTCCATATTTCGATAATAAATTTTCGATCCGGGTCGAAGTCGGGTTGAGTTTAGAAATTTTCGGAAGAGAATAATTTGGGAGAAGCTTGGTCGAGTGAGGCTCTTCTTTTTACTTTCCTTATATACATAATGTATAAGGAAAGTATTGTGACGGGGTCGAAAATTCGAATTCGAGTTTTCGACGGGAGAGCACGTTTCAAGCATCCCTGATCACGAATCAAACATTTTTGAAGTGATGTCTGTGTGTGTGTGTGTGTGTGTGTCAGTGAGTCTGTGGAGACGATAACTGACGAACGAATGGACCGATTCGAACCAAATTTGGTACAAAAATCACAATCCGCAAACACTGGAAGCCTATTGTTTTTATACGTAATCGAATGTTCAGAACCCCCCTAAATTTTCGAATGAAATTTTGAAAAAATCGTCAAAAAATCAAAACCGCTAATAAAGTTACGCAAATAGACATTTCTTATGTAATTTTTCATTAGAAAACGATTGGCATAAATTTTAGAACGATAATATGAACCGTTCTCGAGATATTGTATATTTTTCAAAAAAATTATGAAAAAGTTGCATAAAAAAAAAAAATTCCTATTGAGAAACATGTTCACTTTTCATATGTAATACCATGCGATAAATAGAGTGACATCATTCTCGTGGATCTAGCTCGTTCCATTCATGAAAAAATATACTTTGAATAATACTTTTGTATTTGAACGCCAATAGTCATTTATCTGTTGTAAGAATAACTTTTTTCTTAGTGCATAACGCTTGGCGAGATTTTGGCGACGAATTTGGCGGAATGTCGCCAACTTGGCGACTTTTTTGAAATGTTGCCAAATTAATGAAAATCTCGCCAAATGGATAAAAATGATGCTAAATTAATGAAAATGACGACTAATTGTCGAAAATTCAATATCTTGGAAAGAATATTAGTATCTACTATAAGAAAATCCTATTTTTTTACTGTAAAAGTAGTAAATTCATTTCATCATATAAGGAAAGTCATGTGTTGCCCACATCAGATTTTTTAATAAGTTATAACTAAATATTGAACGGAACACAAAATTAAAGAAACACTGTTAAATTCAGCAATACTGGAAGAAAAGCGCAAATTTGTATCTTTATTTATTTACTTCACAATTTAATTTTTTTTCACTCTGTAATCAAGCCGTTGACAGGACCTAAGGGCCACAGGTGCCTTGACCACAGACCTCAAAATTTAAAGAAACCAAAACATGCAGCGTGCACGTTGACAATAAGAGTTTGCAATCGTCCCAGTATAGCTCAACGGTAGAACGTAGGCTGGCCAGTTCAGAGTTCCAGGCCGGTCCTTAGGTCCTGCCAACAGTTTGATGACAGAGTGAAGAAAAATTAAATTGTAAAGTAAATAAATAAAGATACAAATTTGCGCTCTTCTTCCAGTATTGCTGAATTTAACACTGTTTCTTTAATTTTGTGTTCCGTTCAATATTACTTTCCTTATATACATAATGTATAAGGAAAGTATTGTAACGGGGTCGAAAATTCGAATTCGAGTTTTCGACGGGAGAGCACGTTTCAAGCATTCCTGATCACGAATCAAACATTTTTGAAGTGATGTCTGTGTGTGTGTGTGTCGGTGAGTCTGTGGAGACGATAACTGACGAACGAAGGCACCGATTCAAACGAAATTTGGTACAAAAATCACAATCCGTAAACACTGGAAGCCTATTGTTTTTATACGCAATCGAATGTTCAGAACCCTCCTAAATTTTTGAGTGAAATTTTGAAAAATTCGTCAAAAAATCAAAACCGCTAATAAAGTTACGAAAATAGACATTTCTTATGTAATTTTTCATTAGAAAACGATTGGCATAAATTTTAGAACGCTAACATGAACCGTTCTCGAGACATTACACATTTTTCAAAAAATTATCAAAAAGTCACAAAATAAAAAAAAAAAATTACCTATTGAGAAGCATGTTCACTTTTCATGTGTAACACTATGCGATAAATTGGGTGACATCATTCTCGTGGATCTAGCTCGCTCCATTCATGAAAAAAGATACTTTGAGTAATACTTTTTTATTTGAACGCCAATAGTTATTTATCTGCTGTAAGAATAACTTATTTCTTCATCCATAACGTTTGGCGAAAATTTGGCGACAAATTTGGCGAAATGTCGCCAACTTGGCGACTTTTTTAATTGTTCCCAAATTAACAAAAATCTCGCCAAATGGATAAAAATGACGCTAAATCAATCAAAATGACAACTAATTGAAGAAAATTCAATCTCTTGGAAAGAATATAAGTATCTACAATATGGGAATAACATTTTTTAACTGTAAAAGTAGTAAATTAATTGCATTATATAAGGAAAGTCATGTGTTGCCCACATCAGATTTTTTAATTATAACTTGGATTTCCGATTGGAGCAGCAAGGTTCTTTACAATGGCACTCGAGCAAATCAACCCTGTAGATTAGTGCAAAGATGTCGGAGGTCTGAAGACCTCAGACAGTACGACTCACACAGTGGGTTTACACTAGCTAGCTGCACGGCCGGGTAAGGATACTTCCTGGACTCAGGAAGAACCCAAGGTCTACCATCCCGCCAAACGAACATTTATTTAGATCTAAAAGATAGCAATTGATGAAAAATGTTGTGGTTAAACAGACAGTTTTACATTATATTTGAACTTGACAAGTGCGTCCATTTTTCAAAAATGGGAAAAGGGTTATTGCGAATATAAATAAAAAGATCATTGAAAAATAAAATTTAGAGTTAGGTATATTAACATAATGACAAATAGATTAAAATTAAAGAAAATAATAAAATTTTAAAAGTGAAATTTAGAAAATATATAAAAAAAGAAAATATATGGAAAAGGAAAAGAATTTAGGCACATGGAAAACAAAAACAGAAATTTAAGAAATTTGGAATAAAATTTAGGAAAAATACAAATAAAAGGGTCAAAAGAAAAAAATAGAACCGAGAAAATAGCAAATGTTATAAATAGAAAATGTTAACATAGCTTTTTTTTTTTAAACAGAAAATATGGAGGGAACGCAATAAATCCATATCTATATATATAAAATTGAAAATCTGTCTGTCTGTCTGTCTGTCTGTCTGTTTGTCCCATCATCACGGGAGAACGGCTGAACCGAATTTGATGAAATTTGGTGGGTAGCCTAGAAATAGCCCCACTTAAAATTTAGTCTGTGTTTTGAGTTTCTACGACTAGTGGTTCTCGAGATATTAGTAAAAAACAAAATTTTCGTTTGTCTCATCATCACGGAAAAACGGCTGAACCGAATTTAATGAAATTTTGTAGATGGCCTTGAAATAGCCCCCCATAAATTTTGTCCGAGTTTCGAGTTTCTAAGACCAGGGGTTGTCGAGATATTAATGAAAAACGGAAATTTTTCCTAGGAGTTATACTCTCCAACTCCGTGGTTTATTCAAACGGAAAGGATGAAAATCGTTTGTTTAAAACGGCGAAATGAAATAAAACTTTATTTCCGAGTTTGGTGCAGGATTTTTGCATTAATTAGTCACTATCGGAAAACACGAATTGTTTGAAACATGAATTTAAATGGAAAAATCTACCTCCGTGGTTCTATTTCACAAGCTTTTACTCAACGATTAAAAGTATAAAGAAATCAAAATGGCTATTTAATTTCGCATTTTATGAGGAAGATTCTATCTTATATCATGTTGCTCGGCAACGGAATGAAATTAAATGTGTTGTTAATATTTATTATTATTTTTCTATTTGAATAATAAATAAATGGATGTAAAATTATATTTTTAAATGAAAGGTTTGGTTGTTCGTTTAATTATATAAATTGCGAACTGCGTACATCATTTTCATTTATTTTAGCAAAGAGGTTTCCAGCTCATATATTGTGTTTAGCTAATAAACTCATATATTGTGTTTACCCAATAAATTCATTTAGCCGATTGTTGAAGCAGAAAAAGAGTAGAACGGCTATATCTTATAATACAATTTTAGTGTTTTCATTTAGTATATACAAACGGGGTCAGAATATGTTATTCTTCAGATGTGCAAATTTAGAGCTACGAGTTTAGCGGAATATCTCTAAACAACTTGGTAACTTTTCTTAAACTTTACCAAATTAGCGGAAATATTTCCAAATTTATAGAAATGACGCAAATCAATGATTTGTTTTTTTAGAATAGAGTACTGAAATGATGTTTCGGTAGCATTTGTCGGACAGTCCATCCATCCTACTTAGTAACACATTTAACGAATTTTTTTAATATCACCAAATTGATAAAAATATTTGTGAGTCCATAAAAATATCATAGAATTGATAAAATCGCGCTTAATAAATGAAAATAATTGTGTTTCGTTAGGGGATAGTATTGTGATGATGTTTCGTCAATTTGTCGCAAAATGGGACTATCTGTTCTACAGTCCCACTTGGCGTTAAATTTGGGGATTTTTTAAGTTATCGCTAAATTGACTAAAATGTCGCCAAATCTTCCATGGAGGTCGCATTATTCAGATGATATGATTTCCATCAATTTATTTGAAGCAAATGGTATCATGTCGCTTAGCAACGGATCCAATGTGTTATGCGGCATACGATTTTATATTAAATCTTTTCTGATTTGAAAAATAAAGATATGTATATAAAATAAATTTCATTGACATTGCAATTTTACTGGATAATATCAATTACGGTCTTCAGGTTTAAACTTTATTATTATTGATATTTTCGGAGACTTTTGATTCAGGGATTATTGATATTTTCAAGTTATTATGACATTGTTTTATTATGACGAAAATTGTTGAAACTCATATATAGTACGTTGTACGTAATCTTCTACAAATGCATTATATCTTCTAATCTACGGGAATATAAGTAGTACAGGTATATTGGCATATATTTAGATATATAGTGGCATATATTGGAATCAATTACGACCTTCTGGTAAAAGATTACGGGGATTATTGATATTTTCAATTTATTACGGCATCTCCTTTATTCTGGCAAATATTTTTGAGACTCATATTGTAATACGGGTAATCTTCTACTAACACACTGGCATATTTTCTAATCTACGACAATATAAGTAGTACGGAGTTGCATATAATGATTCAATTCCTTTTTTTTTGTAAATTTGCTTACAAAAGGGGTCAGGATGTTTTATTCTTCAGATCTGCCCGTGAAGATAATTCTGCATAGTGAGAACAGATATTCTTAAACTTCTCTTTATGAGCAATAAATTTAATATTTTAACCGAATTTGCACATGATTGCGAATTATAAGTTACTTTATATTATATACTCCGTACGAAGAACGGGTATGCTGCTAGTAAGTCAATAAGAATGAAATAAAGGGATTCATTGATCAAAATTAATTGGGGGCAGAATCTACTCATAAGCTTGGGTCACTTTATTAGAAATTTCCATGGCAACAAGAATACAGTTTTTAATTTTATCTACTGAAGAGGGATGAAAGTAATCCTATTACGATTAGAATGGATCCAGTGGACTCTGGAAGATTGAGTGCCGATTTCGAATTGAGAGGATAACGACCTCGCAGGATACTAACCTTGGCTAAAAATGGTAGTAGCAGACGGCTAAACTGATAGGTAAAAATAGCAGGAGGTGGTCAGTCAGATTGTCAGTTGCCCGCCAACCTGACATTAGAGGGTGGAGAATGCAGAGTTTACTTCAACAATAAGAGCTTGCAATTTCGTCCCAGCAGTTTAACGGTAGAGCGTCGACAGGCCAGTTTGGAGATTCAGGGTTCGATTCCCGGTTGGGGCGGCAAGGTTCTTTACAAACTTTACTACGACGTTCAGAGATTTTAAAGCAAATAAGAATGTCAGTGATAAGAAAATCACATCAAAATTATTCTTTACAAGAGAAGAGAAATTAACTGAAGTGTAGTTCAACTCGTCATTCTCATACTAGAATCCATTTTTAGTAGCTTTTTTTTTCAAATTTTACAAGAATAATTTTGAAACATCGGTAATATGGGTCCAAAAAATGACAATTATAGCGTGTTACCCTTCACTTTAAAGTGCTTGAAAAAAATCTTACGATTAATACCATACTTGACAATGTACCCACCGGAGGCGGGTAACGTGCCCCCCCCCCCCCTCCCCTGATGGAGCTAATGACTTTACGAACAAATTGTATTGTGGCTATTTTTCACAGCAACTATAAAGTCTCATGATCAGTGAGCCATAACTAAACCCTTTTATGCATAATTATGTCAAATTCTGTCCTGTGCTGCCATGTTGGAAAGATATAAAATTTCAAATAAATTTTCGCTTGAATTTAAAAAAAAAAAATTCTATTCTAGATTTTTTTTTTTTTAATATAACAAAGCCGAATATAAAATTTCATGAAAATCTATTAATATTTGTGGCCGCTTTCGGGCATGACCACAGACATACAGACAGGCAGACGTGCACCACTACAAAAATAGTCAGAACGTGTTCAGGAGGTCTTTAAAAAATATATTGGCATCCAAATCTCGAAATAAAAAATGTTCTTGAGACCAATACTTTCTCAAATACGACGCACGAGAAAGTAAAAATCACTGCAATTTTAAGTCGAATTTATTTTCATGGGATTATTCGTATCTAAAAGTGCCACTTCATTGTCTATTTCCTTTAAGCATTTATTTACTATTAATGGTTCATGTAAATTTTAGAAAGTTTGGTAAGAGACCTTTAAAACCAGCTAGGCCGTGGGACCCAACTTCTGTATGTTAAGACGTGGCCGCATTTGGTCCACAGGTCTGGAGATGCTTTAAATGATAAGAAACCAGACGAAACATTGATTGTAGACTCCGGTTAGGTTCTAGAAATTAAAGGGCATCCCTTATTTCTTTTAGGGAAAAAAAAATATCGAAGAAAAGGCAAACCTGAACTGACGTTTCCCTCGAATCAAAGTCTTATAAGACATCTGTTAGGACGGGGCTCTCTTCTTATTATTTTATTTTTCAGCATATGGTGCAGGGACCGGTCTTGCACAATGACGGCACGTGGGTCGGCGTGCTTCCTCCGTTTAGGGGAAGCGCGTGCGCCAGGTGGGAATGAGCCAGGTGTACAACATCTGGAGAAAAGCTAGAGGAAGAAGGATTCTTTCGTACATCACTTGGGGATGGAGAGTGATCTCGGAAGATGCACGGATAAGATGGTGGCACAAAAGTTTCAGAGGGTTGATGGTAAAAATTATAGGTTCAGAAAAATGAGTCAACACTTTATAGTATTTCTGAATTATAGAGGAATAACATAAACGAGTAAAAATTTTTTTGAATTTGTTGAATTTTTTTTTTTTTTACCTTCATAAAGCAGTTCGATGGTCTCACCCACAGTCCTATTGTACTCCAACGAAACGTACCGCGCTGAAAACACCGGTTCTCGTTAGATCACCGAAGTCAAGCAGCATCGGGCGCGGTTAGTACTTGGGTGGGTGACCACCTGGGAACACCGCGTGCTGTTGGCACATTTCGTGTGCGGTAGCCCGGTGGTTTGTGCGCTGGATTTGAACACTGCCACAACTGCTGCCGTGTTCATGCGGAGTACGATCACGTTAAACATGTGGGTCCGTAAGTCCTTCCGAGAGGTTGGTGGTAGGGGAAGGAGGGTACGGTCCCTGTGGATGCCTACCAAACTGGGTTCCGGTCTAAATTGGGTGGCTCTTCCCGGCCGTCCAAACAGTTACCTTACACCTTTCTGGTAGGTCGGGCGGTCTGGGTCTCAACAACAATAGTCCTATTATACGTCATGCTTTTTTTCACACTTTTAAGTAAAATTGCGAATTCTAGCGGTTTGTTGCTTAAGTTAGTGTTTTGAAATAAAATTGCGTATTTTAGCACTTTTAGATAACATCTCAAAGTTTAGTACTTAAAAAAAAAACATAAATTTTAGCATTTTTTTTTTAATAAAAAAAAATCTGCTTTAAAGAGAAATTGCGAATTTTAGCGCCTTTAAATAAAATAACATATTTGAGCAATTTTAAGGAACATTGCAAATTTTAACGCTTTTAAATCAAATAGCAGATTTCAGCTTTTTTTACAAAAATAGTCAATTTTAGCACTTTTAAATAAAATTTCTAAGTTTAGAGTTTCTAAATAAAATCGCGAATATTAGTCCTTGTAAATAACATCACCGTAGAACGTGGCTTTGCATACAAGTAATAAATAACTGGAACAAAATATAAAATATTCCAAATAAGTTGTAAAATGCATACGATGGTTTTTAAAAGAAGTGATGGGTTATTTTTCTGGGTTACCGAACCTGATTAGATTTTGGTACGATTCTAGAAAAAAGAACCTGCATTTTTTTGTGAAATTCTATGCAATATTCCCATGTATCCACTCAAAAACTAATAGGCTAAATTTCATCAGATTTCATAGTAGATGAGTCACATGTGGGTTACCCTGGTACTGATTAGATTTTGATACGATTCGGGAAAAAAGAACCTGCATTTTTTTGCGAAATGGCCCGTAAAAATCGCAAATATCTAAAATATAAGACTACGTGTGCTCAAATGTAGCAGCTAAATGCTTGTTTTATACGTAAATATTGACGATAACAAGAATAAGATCAACCTCATTACTCTGGGGCTAACTGTTCCCGAGATTTTTTGTTTTCTTTTTTTTGCTACGCTACCTTTGAAAATATGTCCAGGTAACAAACGAAAAATTGAATTAAAAGTGCAAATTCAATGTTATTTTGTGCAATTAAATTCAATTTAATGAATTATGAAAGAAATAAAGAAAAGATGTAGTTTGTAGGGAAAATGGTGTGTTGTCTACATCAGATTTTTAAAATTTTTTGAGATTTTACAATTGTAATACAGGGTGTCCTCAAATAATTACCCTGATTACAGCGAGTTATAACATTATACCCATGAAATTTACTTCAATTTCAATAAAGATTTGTACGCTCTTAAAGCTCCTGTTCTAGTGTGTTGTATTTATCGCTTTCGCCGTTAGGGGCGCTGCTGCTGCTGTTTATTCAAAATGGTGTCAATACAAGAGAAGGAGTGAGTGGGCTGTGTGGCTTGCTGAAACAAAATCTTCGGTTATAACGAATGTTTAGGGCGAAACTTTTTGTAATTATATACTTATGTTTAAATTTGTGTTTAATTACAAGTATTTATTAAAAGTTATAGCGTACTGTCGTCACGGTAATCATTTATAGACACTCTGGACAGTATATGTAAAGGGAAAGCATTGCATTGGGGTCAAAAATCGAATTTTGAATTTTGATGGATTTACACATTGTGACTTTCCTTCCATTTGAAGCAATCACTTTTTCAATGACGTCTATGAGTCTGCGTGGCTGTTGGTTTATGAGTCTGTAGGAAAGTTCTCAAGCAAATTGAGAAAATCAAATGAAAATCGATACGATTATTTCAATCGGTGAAAGTCATTGTATATTACTTTATATCTATATATCATTAAAGCGTATCCTTTTAAATTGTGAGTATATTCTCAAAATGCAAAAATGAGTCCGAATTTCTGGATAACTAACGCTTTTATTTAAAAGTAATATTAATACCCTATAGTGTGGTTCACGAAAATATTCCTTTTTTTTTATTTGTGACCAATGAGGAACATGACTGTAAAAAAAAAAAATCTGATGTGGGCAACACATGACTTTCCTTATATAATGCAATGAATTTACTACTTTTACAGTTAAAAAAAATGTTATTCTTATAGTAGATACTTATATGCTTTCCAAGATATTGAATTTTCTTCAATGAGTCGTCATTTTCATTGATTTAGCGTCATTTTTATCAATTTGGCGAGATTTTTGTTAATTTGGCAACAATTAAAAATGTCGCCAAGTTGGCGACATTCCGACAAATTCGTCGCCAAAATCTCACCAAGCGTTATGGACGGAGAAATAAGTTATTCTTACAGCAGATAAATGACTATTGGCGTTCAAATACAAAAAGTATTACTCAAAGTATCTTTTTTCATGCATGGAACGAGCTAGATCCACAAGAATGATGTCACCCAATTTATCGCATGGTATTACATATGAAAAGTGAACATGTTTCTCAATAAGAAATATTTTTTTTTTTATTTTATATAACTTTTTGATAATATTTTTGAAAAATGTGCAATATCTCGAGAACGGTTCGTGTCAGCATTCTAAAATTTATGTCAATCGTTTTCTAATGAAAAATTACATAAGAAATGTCTGTTTGCGTAACTTTATTAGCGGTTTTGATTTTTTGACGATTTTTTCAAAATTTCACTCGAAAATTTAGGGGGGTTCTGAACATTCGATTGCGTATAAAAATAATACACTTCCAATGTTTACAGATTGTGATATTTGTACCAAATTTTGTTCGAATCGGTCCATTCGTTCGTCAGTTATCGTCTCCACAGGCTCACTGACACACACACACTTTCACACACACACACACACACACACAGACATCACCTCAAAAATGTTTGATTCGTGATCAGGGATGCTTTAAACGCGCTCTCCCGTCGAAAACTCGAATTCGAATTTTCGACCCCGTCGCAATACTTTCCTTATGCATTATGTATATAAGGAAAGTAAAAACAGGTGTCATTGTTCAATTGCATGTGTAAATGCAGTAATCATACTACTGAATCGTCCCATCTCTGCTTACCC
Source organism: Amaurobius ferox (assembly GCA_951213105.1). Lineage (NCBI taxonomy): Eukaryota > Metazoa > Arthropoda > Arachnida > Araneae > Amaurobiidae > Amaurobius > Amaurobius ferox. Next base: position 59,637,269 of record OX578146.1, read on the forward strand.
CTTTAAAGATGAGTTACGGAAATATAGTATCTTAGTATTTATCTATTCCTCTGGAAGAACATCCCTGAACATTTTCAGGTTCCTAGATCAAGATGTTGTGAAGGTGCGGAGATCATGCTACTTGGCCTCCCCCCCCCCCCCCCCTTAGAACCCCCTTAAGGGCAGGTTGTACAAAAATGCCTTTTTATTATTTACATATGACGCATAAAGAACATCTCATAAAATTTTCTGATTTTTATCTCAAGGGGTTCATGAGATACGAGCACCACGCTTCTCGATAAAACACGAATCAGTCAGTCAGTGAGGCCTTTTTGCATATCATTATGAATGCGTAAAATGCTTTCTGGCATGCGGTCTCTCTCAACAGGAAGAAAACACATTTACAGCAACCATTGCTTTAATTGAAGGTACGGGTTGATTGACTTTGGTACCATTTTTCGTGGTCTTGGTGCTAAATTTGGCGAGTTTTTTCGAGTTTCGGAAGGTACTCGAATTTTCCCGTACTCTCCATTGCTGTTGAAGATACGCCTTCCTTCTGGAGATTTCTGAGGATAGTATATAAGGAATTCATGGCTTAGTTGAACAATGTGGACGTAATACGTGTCATTTTGTAAGATAGCTACAGTGTGATTAGCTATCTGTATGTTATTCTTCGTTGTGCGTAGAAAGGAATGAGATGAGCAGGCGCACAGCAGTATCTCTCCGATGGTTTATTTTATCCTAAGGTCTCTGATAGTTTGAGAAATCCTCAGTTAAAATTATCCCTTAAAAACACGGGTAATCATCTGTTCCTGTGTGAAACTAGCTGGAGTGTGAGCTTTTATTTGACTTCAGCCGTTCTCCCGTGCTAATGAGACAAACACACATACAGACAGATTGACAGACTTTTATTTATATAGACAAGCAGCATACCCGTTCTTCTTACGGAGTAAATAATATAAAGAAACTTAAAATTCACAATCATGTTCAAATTCCTATAGTAAACTAAATAACATTGTTAATCAAATTATTCTGTTAAAATATTTAACTTAATGCTTCTAAAAAGGAGCTTAAAAATATATGTTTTCGCTATACAAAATTATCTTCACGGGCAGGTCTGAAAAATAAAACTTTCTAGCCCCGTTTGTAAACAAATTTACAAAAAATATGAAATTGAATATGCAAAATAAAAACATTAAAATTGTATGGTACCCGTACTGCTTATATTCACGAATATTAGAATATACTAGCTGAATACCCGTTGAAAATCAACGGTCTCCCTATAAGCAACCCCTGAATAATGTAAATTTTTGAATAATTCGCGTTTCACATTTATTCGGCAAATCGAATGTTTTGGCGTGCAGAACTAAGAAGAAACTAATGGGAAACTTAAGTTGCGCATTTCTTCCTTTCGAACTATCTACCCGTACACCACATTAAAGTCTATCTCATCCCGAAGCATGCTATTTTATCATTTCCCCTTTCGAACGTTTTTCTGTGAAGCACACCCATCACTGAACATTTTTGGAAAACTCTGTTTATCTTGGGTTTTTTTACCAGATGATTGGCCCATATACCAAATATCAAGCCTCTATCACATTTAAAAGGATGCGTGCCTCATTTATTCGGAAAATCGAACATATTAGTGTGCGGCACCCCTTAAAGTAACAAATATTGGAAATCTGAAATTTTACACTTTCTTCCTTTTAAACTATCTACATGTACACCAAATTGGAAGTTTCTATCCTATCATGAAGCATGTTTTTTCTATCGCTTCACTTTTCGAACGTTTTTCTGTGTAGCGCCCTCTTAATGAACATTTTTGTCAAACCGTATTCATCTTTGGTTTTTTTCATCAAATGATTAGCCCATATACCAAATATCAAGCCTCTATCACATTGTAAAGGAGGCGCTTTTCATTTGTTCGGCCAATCGAATATTTTAGTGAACAGCACCCCCTGCAATAGAAAAAGGTTGGAAAACTGAAATTGTGCATCTTCTTCCTTTCCAACTTTTTCCTGTACACCAAATTTGAAGTCTCTACCTTATCGCGCAGCACGCTTTTTCTATCATTTCACCTTTCGAATTTTTTTTTCTGTGGACCCTTCAATATACATTATTGAAAAACTCTATTCTTCTTGTGTTTTCCATCAGATAATTAGCCCATTTACCAAATATCGAGCCTCTATCACTTTTTAAAAGGGGCGTTTCTTCTTTATTCCGAAAATCGAACATTTTGGTGTGCGGCACCCCCCAAAGTAGAAAATATCGGTAAGCTGAAATTGTACACTTTCTTCCTTCCAAACTATCTACTCGTACATCAAATGTGATATCTCTATCTCATCTCGAAGCATGTTTATTTTATCAATTCACCTTTCGAACGTTTTTTTCTGGAACACCCCCTTAAGCGAACATTTTTGGAAAACTATATTTGTCTTGGGTGTTTTCGTCAAATGAATGTTTTCGTCTCCCTTATACCAAATTTCAAGCCTCTATCAAATTTTAAAGGAGCCTTTTCTCATTTATTCAGTAAATCAAACATTTTGGTGTGCGGCACCCCCTTAAGTAGAAAATATTGAAAATCTGAAATTGCACACTTTCTTCCTTTCGAACGATTTACCCATACACCAAATTTAAACTCTCTATCTTATCACAACGCATGTTTTCCTTTCATTTTACATTTCCAACGTTTTCGTGTGGAGCATCCCCTCTAGAAAACGTTTTCGAATTCCCGGGGGTTTTATAGAACGACCGAGCCATGTACCAAATTGCAAGTCTCTATCTATTCGGGAAGTACCTAAAAAAGCATGACAGACGGACACTTGGCAATAGTATATATAGATAGATAATAATTTATAAAATGAAACCATTTTAATTACGAAAATTACTTTAAAAGATAACAAGAAAGATCAATTATGCTTAAAGCATTGATTATGAAACACTTTCCAACTGCAATGCAATTTTATTTAAACATCTCTAAAATGCAATACATTCCTCGGTAATATTTTAAAACTTATCGCAATACTACATTAATTTATTATATTTGAGAACTTAAACATTCATCGAAAAAAATGAACTTCAATTAAATGACGGCATTGAAATATAAATTGCCTGGTTTAAACATCTCTAATATGCGATACATTCCTCGGTAATATTTTTAAAATTATCATAATACTACAATAATTTATTATATTTGAAAATTTCATCGAAAACAACTGAAATTCATTCAAATGACGTCGTAGAAAAAATAACACACCTGGCTCTCTCTATAAAAGCAGCATTTCATTCATAAACATTTTCCAATTCATTTCATTCATCACAGTACTAAAATAATTTATTTTATTTAAAAACTTAAGACCATGGAGCTACAAGTAATTAAACTCTATGCTTAAAACTTCATCGAAAAAAATCGTCTTTCTCTTTGTAAAATCAATGAATTGGAAAATGTTTATGATAATGAGTTGTATAACAATTGCTGTATTTCATTCATATCAGCTATGTAGACTCCATGAGCTAAATAATTTTGCGTTAAAGAAATACAGCAATTCTTATACAACTCATTCTACATATTTTGCTGTTTACATTTTACATAAGTGAAAAATAGGCTTCGTTGTAGAAATAATCAAATTTGGATGATCATTTAAACTCAAATATATTGTAATTGCGTTGTTTCAATATGTAGATGCACAGAATTTAAGCAAAAATAATGTAGTTTGAGGACGGATACAACACTCACTATGAATTAAAAAGAACTTTAAAAATCACGATTTTGAGACAAGATGGATGCCATATTTCATTTTGAAGTGGGTCACGTGATCTTTTCATATCATGATCACGTGAACGCTTCATATAAGAGGTGTAATTATTATATTAACTTTTATTTTAAAAACTACTGAATATATTTTGCTGAATTTTTTTTATATATTTTATTGAATATTTGAATATTACCTAAAATTTTCGAAGCAATTTGTGAATTTTAAATCCTCTTAAAGAATGTTTGAAAAATTAGGTCCCATAGGGTTCAATGTATTTCAGTTTTTTCAACCCGGGTTCAATCCAAAACTAATTGGGTAATATTATTCATTTATATTCCCATAGGTCCTACAAACCGTCTGAACAACATACTAAAATTTCATTTTGATTAAGTCATTTTTATGGCAGTTATCGTGCTAACGGACGGACAGACAGACAGACAGAATGAACAAAGTCATAAACACTTTTCAACTTTGTTGTAAAGTGTTAAAAAATAAAACTAACTTGAGTAAACTATTGTTAAGGATATCATATATTATTCTGATTACACTGAACTCAGATGTATATATATGATGGTTTAATTGCAAATCTCAGATAGTTTATGTTCATCGATTTTATGACAGAGCAAATTTCATGTTCTCTTAATGTCAGTTAGAGAAACTGAATGGAGTTATGTATTAAATATTTCCCTTTGAAGTTTTGATAGCAAAATAAGAAAGTAAAGTTCCTGATTACACAATAGTTCAGTGTTTATCCTAGATAAAACCAAATTATTAATTTATTACTTTTCTTACAATAGGTTTTCAATGTATAATGCAGTAATTGGGACGAAAGTATAATGGTATTTTTCGATAATTTTTAAATTTTGAAACTGCAGCTCCACGAAAAACAGGTGCAAAGTGAACAAACCCTAATATTATGGGTTGTAGAATTAGAACGTTTCACGAGGTTGTTTTAATACTTAAAACTAGCAACGTATCTGATTTTTTAATGAAATGACTTGACTGTTAGAAACAGTAACTTTTCAAAATACGAAATAATCCAGGATGGAGTAAATTACCGGAGAGACACGGTGATCATTCAACTCGACCATTCCACCTTTTCTTGCATCATTCGGTGTGGGTTATAAAAATATCCTTTCTTAGTGTTTACATGTGATCAATAAGGAACATACCTGCAGAAAAGCCCTAGGTCGAGCGGTTCTGGAAATACAGTGATCATAGCAATAGGATATTTCACCCCTACCCATCTCCATTGGGCTGAGTTATTGAAATGTAGTACCTCGGGTTTCACTGATGGTCTTTGGGGAACATGTATGTAAAATTACAGGTTCCTAGACAAATAGATCAGTTGCAAAAACACGGGGATTTTAATCATTGGTCATTTCACTTCTTTCGCCAATTTGGAGGATAATTACTCTCTTTTTAGTGTTTAACTATGACCCACGGTCAAAGTCAGAGAAAACTTCAGATTCTCAGGTCGAGTGTTTGGAGAGGTACAAAGATCATGTTGCTCGATCAAATCCCTCCGACCGTTCTAAACCTCTTAGGATTATAGGAACATCCCTTTTTAACACTTTACAACAAAGTTGAAAAGTGTTTATGACTTTGTTCATTCTGTCTGTCTGTCTGTCTGTCTGTCTGTCTGTCCGTTAGAACGATAACTGCCGTAAAAATGACTTAATCAAAATGAAATTTTAGTATGTTGTTCAGACGGTCTATAGGACCTATGGGAATATAAATGAATAATATCACCCAATTAGTTTTGGATTGAACCCGGGTTGAAAAAATGGAATACATTGAGCCCTATGGGACCTAATTTTTCAAGTATTTTTTAAGCGGATTTAAAATTCACAAATTGCTTCGAAAATTTTAGGCAATATTCAAATGGTTCCGTAAAATATATAAAAAAAAATTCAGCGAAATATATTCAGTAGTTTTTAAAATAAAAATTAAAATAATAATAACACCTCTTATATGAAGCGATCACGTGTCCATGATATGAAACGATCACATGACCCACTTCAAAATGATATATGGCATCCATCTTGTGTCAAAATCGTGATTTTTAAAGTTCTTTTTAACACTTTACAACAAAGTTGAAAAGTGTTTATGACTTTGTTCATTCTGTCTGTCTGTCTGTCTGTCTGTCTGTCTGTCTGTCCGTTAGCACGATAACTGCCGTAAAAATGAGTTTATCAAAATGAAATTTTAGTATGTTGTTCAGACGGTCTGTAGGACCTATGGGAATATAAATAAATAATATCACCCAATTAGTTTTTTATTGAACCCGGGTTGAAAAAATGAAATACATTGAACCCTATGGGACCTAATTTTTCAAACATTTTTTAAGTAAATTTAAAATTCACGAATTGCTTCGAAATTTTTAGGAAATATTCACATTATCCCATAGAATATATAAAAAAAAATTCAGTAAAATATGTTAAGTAGTTTTTTAATTAAAAAAATTATTTAATATAGGGAAAAAAACAAATTCAATTAAATTCTGACTTTGGGATATCTTCCAGAAAGAAAAGAGAGAGATATTATATAATAAATATCTCTCCATTTGTTTAAACGTTTTGCATATGGGAGTGGCTTCATATTTTAAGATAAATTTGGTAGATAACAATTTTTCATTTTTTTTAATTTTATATAACTCTTCATGATAAATTTAATTGATGGCATTTTAAATGCACTTTCCTACGTCCTAGAGAGTTAAAATTTGGTACACAGCTTAAATCTGTTGAACATTTTATTCGACAAAAATTTGATGGATCTTTAAATATAGATTATACATTTTTTTCGAAATGGCCTGAAAATAATCCCCGTTCACTTCTATAAATCATTGGTGTAATATTGTTAAAAATTCTGATGTGGACAGCACATGTCTTTCTCTGCAGACTCATATTCGTTCTCTTTATTTATTCAATGATAATTTGAGTTTATCTGCACAACATAAGTATTTTAAATGACATTGAATTTACACGTTAAACTTAAATTTGGTTCTCATTTGATAGCTGGACTTATTGTCAAAGGTGGCGTAGCGAAAACGCGAAAAAACTAGAATATCTCAAGAACGGCTAGTCCTAGAGTAATGGGGTTAGTCTTATTCTTTTTGTTGTCAAAAATCACATATAAAATAGGAATTTAATTGATATAATTGAGCACACGTAGTCTTTTATTTTTATATATAACGATTTTTGCTGGCCATTTCGCAAAAATAGCCCGTTCCTTTTTCCCGAATCGTAGTAGAATAACCTACAAATGATTTATATACAAAATTTTGTTAAATTTGGTATATAAATCATTTGTAGGTTATTGAAATATTATACTCCAAATTTGGTTAAATTTGGTTCATTAGTTTTTAGCTAGAGTGGATAAAGGCAATTTCTGCGGCCATTTCGCAAAGAAGGCAGATTCTTTTATTACGAATCGTACTATAATCTAATGAACATCAGGATTTCCCACAAAAAACATACCTACCAAATTGTATGAAATTCGGTCCATTAGTTTTTCAATTAGAGTGGATGTAATATCCACACAGAAACATACACAGATACACCCTTACACACACAGACGTCTTCCTAAAAGTAGTTTTTTCGTGTTCTAGAAGTCCCAAAACGTGTAGATACTTTGAAAATTCGAGTTCCGATCTTCGGCACGATTCCAATACTTTGAGTACATACACATATATATTATCTGTGTATTATCTGTGTATCTAAATTCCGTGTCTATGCAATTACAATAGTTGTGATTTTAAATGATCCCTAAACTTTTATTATTTCTTCAAGGAAGCCTAATTTTAACATATGCAGAATGCAAATATCTCAAGCGATTGTAAGATGAATTACATAAGAATTGCTGAATTTTTTTCACACAAAATTATTTAGCTCTGGAGTCTGGAATACAAGTTATATGAATGAAATATTCATTGATTTTGCATAAAGAATCAGATGATTTATATTTCGATACAGTTTTAAATATTTAAGTATAATAAATTACTGTAGTACTGTGATAATGTAAAAGATATTGCCACTGAATGAATCACATTTTAGAAATTTTTAAATGAAATTACATTTCAGTTGGAAAGTGTTTCATAATCAATGCTTATGCATGATTGATCTTTCTTGTTAATTCATATTGAGTGTTGTATCCGTCCTAAAACTACTTTATTTTTGCCTAAATTCTGTGCATCTACATACGGAAACAACGCAATGACAATATATTCCAGTTTAAATGCTCATCTAAATTTGATTATTTCTACTATTAAGCCTATTTTTCACCTATGTAAAATGTAAACAACAAAATATGTAGAATGAGTTGTATTAGAATCGCTGTAATTCTTTAACACAAAATCAAATAGTCCATGGAGTCTGCTTAGCTGATATGAATGAAATATTCATTGATTTTAGAAAGAGAAGGACGATATTTTTCGATGAAGTTTAACAAATAGAGCTTACTTACTTGTAGCTCAATGGTTTTAATTTTTAAATAAAATAAATTATTATAGTATTGTGATGAAAGACATGAATGGGGGAATTATTTATGAATGAAATGTTGCTTTTATAGAGAGAGCCAGCCGTGTTATTTTTTTATGACGTCATTTGAATGGATTTCAGTTGTTTTCGATGAAGTTTTCAAATATAATAAATTATCGTAGTATTATGATAATTCTAAAATTATTACCAAGGAATGTATTACATTTTAGAGATGTTTAAACCAGGCAATTTATATTTTAATGCCGTCATTTGAATGAAGTTAATTTTTTTCGATGAAGGTTTAAGGTTTCAAATATAATAAATCAATGTAGTATTGTGATAAGTTTTAAAATATTACCGAGGAATATATTGCATTTTCGACTTTTTTAAATAGAATTGCATTGAAGTTGGAAAGTGTTTCATAATCAATGCTTTAAGCATGATTGATCTTTCTTGTTATTATTTACTTATGACTGACTCACAATTAACATTCTTGTGCATCACCTCTCTTTCACTTCACTGCAACCATTTTTACTCCTTTATTGGTGGGTTACGGAGAAACCTTTCTTACGTATTACTTTCCTTATATACAATAATGTAAAAGGAAAGTATTGTGTGTGGCGAATGGCATATCTCCAAGAATAAATGAACTTAGGACGGGGTCAAAAATTCGAATTCGAATTTTCGACGGAAGAGCACGTTCCAAGCATCCCTGATCACGAATTAAACATTTTTGAAGTGATGTCTGTGTGTGTGTGTGTGTGTGTGTGTGTGTGTGTGTGTGTGTGTGTGTGTGTATGGAGACTTATAACTGACGAACGAATGGACCGATTCCAACGAAATTTGGTACAGAAATCACAATCCGTAAACACTGGAAGCCTATTGTTTTTATACGCAAACGAATGTTCAGAAGCTCCCTAAATTTTCGAGTGAAATTTTGAAAAAATCGTCAAAAAGTCAAAACCTCTAATAAAGTTACACAAATAGGCATTTCTTATGTAATTTTTCATTAGAAAACGATTGACATAAATTTTAGAACGCTAACATGAACCGTTCTCGAGATATTGCACATTTTTCAAAAAAATTATCAAAAAGTCATATAAAATAAAAAAATATATATTTCCTATTGAGAAACATGTTCACTTTTCATATGTAATACCATGCGATAAATTGGGTGACATCATTTTCGTGGATCTAGCTCGTTCCATTCATGAAAAAAGATACTTTGAATAATACTTTTGTATTTGAATGCCAATAGTCATTTACCTGCTGTAAGAATAACTTATTTCTTCGTTCATAACGTTTGGCGAGATTTTGGTGACGAATTTGGTGGAACGTCGCCAACTTGGCGACTTTTTTAAATGTTGCTAAATTAACGTAAAACTCGCCAAATGGATAAAAATGACGCTAAATCAATGACGACTCACTGATGATGACAACATGGAAATTAACGACTCATTGACAAAATTCAATATCTTGGAAAGAAGATAAATAACTACTATACAAATAATCTATTTTTTTTACTGTATAAGTAGTAAATTCATTGCATTATATAAGGAAAATCATCTGCTGCCCACATCACATTTTTTTTTTTTTCTATGAGGGACATGTCTTTAAAAGCCTATTTTGAAAGCTCGGAAAGCTGCGTACATACGATAATCCTGTACCTCCTTCATTTTACCCACATCTCACTTTCTAAGGAGTGGATTATAGAAGCATCTTTCTTGCATTTATGATCCATTATTAATTTCCTTGTAAAAATTTAGGTTCCAATATTTAGGTTCTAGCTTTCAGTGGAGTAACTAGGAATTTTAGTCCTTTAAAAAAAATTATGAAAGAGCTGCCTCCAAAATTTTAGCCTTCCCAAAACTAAAATTTTGGCCCCCAAAATTAAAAGTATTGAGAAATGGTTCCGTGATGCCTGGTCGAGGAGAATTTTCGGATTACAAAATAAAACTGATTTGATTTAATACTTTCTTTATGTATTTTAGACATTTTTTAAAATCAAATTTTTCCTTATTCCATTATTTATTTAAACGTTATTGTTACATTTTGTACAGTTTATGTAGCGAAAATGAAAATATTTGCAGTTAGTTTTAAATATTTTTATAAAATAATTAAATGTTGTTAGAGATATTTTGTAGTTTCCCAAAAGGACACTAGATGGCAGCACTCAACCAGACTTAAGAACATTTGTTTTGTTTACAAATGAGTAGAGTTCGAAATGACGTGCGAAGCACGTAGCTAACGTGTTGTAAGCTATGATTAATCCTAGCTATGCTTTGTAAAAGATTACTAATTTTTATGTATTATTAAATGTTGGGATGTTTTGTGAAGTTTTAAATAGTGAGTGACTGTTTTCCTAACCTCTACACCAGAAAAAGCCTTATAATGTTATTTCTACTTATACATTCTAACAAAAAGAATACACATTTAAAAAATTAATTTTCTGTTGTATGCAAAAATAAAAATCTGATGTGAGAAGTACACGACTTTCCCTACAGACTCAAATTCATTTTCTCTTTATTTCATTAATAATTTTGCCATTTCCAGTCTAAATTTAATTTTACTTTTAGTCAGATATCATAGGTGAATTTTTTTTTTTTTTTTTTTGCACAGCTTTTTGTTGAATCCAAAACCAATAACATTGTTCTATCTCCCCACAAAGTATGAGATCACGAAAACTGAAAAATGAAATATTTTTTTGCATACAGACTATATATATCGATAATATTTTAATAGTACATTTCTATATATAAAATGAGTTTGTTTAAGCAACGATCAAGAATGACAGAGAGTATTATATCCAGAAAGCTGGGTCGGGTAAGGCTACAGCTAATTGAAATACGTAGCACAAAAAACCAACCGCATTGCACGTCTTAAAATGTGCTAATAGTAAGTATAAATAGAGTGTCGGCTGGCCAGATCCGTGTTTCGATTCCCAGTTGGGGCAGCAAGGCTCTTAGGCCCTATCACACTCAAGAACTTTTGGAACAACCAACTATTTCGGACAACTTTTCCCCGAATTTTTCGACGAAAAAGTTGGCGATAGGGTTATTGACAGTTTGAAGAAGTTGTGCTAAATGACAAAACTACCGCAGTATGTTTATCGCTTTTTGGCGACAACTATACATTTGTACATGTACTTTTCGGCAGGCAGAGCGTTCTCACTTCGACTTCGGCAGTAAAACAAGACTTTTACTTAGTACTTCCTTTTGTAACCTTTATTACTTTGTAATTATGACTAAATTGCTATCAGCTGCAGGGAAAAATCAAATATGCCTTGGCATAATTACGCTAGGATTATTCCTGCTTAAGAAGAAGAAACAAAGTAAACCGAGAAGGATGTGGACAAAATCTATTATAAATTTTTGATTTGCTCTTTTTTATATGGATTACTTCAGATATCAGAAGCTTAAACAGATGAATGAACATTAAAAAATATTTATTTGTCACACATCCGTATAAAAAAGCAAATAAATATTTGTTGAAAAATATTCACTCTATTTTAAGATACAAAATTAGTTTAAAAAGCGATATTGCCCATATTGACTGAAATGAAACAAAGAAAAAGAAAACGTAAAAAGTATTTAATTTCAAGAATGCCGTTATTAAAATATTATGTCTTAAAAACAAATTTAAGTTCATTACCATTTTATACTTGATTTTAAAGGTTTTCAAATACGTATCTATATTAAATATCCGAAGATGTTCTTTGCTCATTTGTAACGTTTAAAATATTTCTCATTAAAGTAAACTTTTAAAAATTATTTTATCTACATTTATATTTATTGAGTAATTATGTTTTAAAATAGATTTAAATGTACATTCCATCTATAGCTGGTATAAAGTATACTTCAAGATGTTTTTCAAAGTAACTTCGAAATAAATTTTTATAAGCATTCAAATTTAAAAGAGTAAACTTTTCATATTTACATACAAACTTATTTTTTTTATTAAAAGTAAATGATTTTCAAATGTATTGTAAATTTCTAATTGTCTATGTGCGTTTAAAATAATAAAAAAATTCTTCAAATGTTAGCATTAAATTATTAAAATTTCAAAGTAGTTTGATTTTTGTTTTTATTCTAATCTAAAATGTTCAAAATTACATGTCGAAAGATAACTACTACTCGTATAAGGATGTTCGATGATTTCTGTCTAATTTTACATGCACATTTTATATTTGCTAATTTTACAAGCACTTTTTTACTTAAGAATATATTCCATCTATACCTGGTATAAAGTATACTTCAAGATATTTTTCAAAGTAACTTTGAAATAAATTTTTATAAGCATTAAAATTTAAAAATAATTTACTGATATAAGGTTATTTTGTATATAGAACGTAAAATAATTTAAAACAAAAAAATTCTGCAGATTATTAAAGAAAAACTGTATTTGAATATTTTAGCAACAGATGGTAACACTTGTAAAATTTAAAATTCGCTTGGATTCGAACCAGAGCCCAGTCGTTTGCTGAGCTGATTCTCTACCACCCAAGTCAAAACTTCACATTTGAAATGTACTAACAAATTATATCATGCAATGCATTTAGTGTTATTTTAGAGTACTATTTTGAAGAGTAAACAGAATAAGTTTTCAAGTTGTTTTAGTATTGCAATAGAAGGATAAAAAAAAGTCTATGGAGAACATACATGAAAATTAATTTTCTAAATTCTGTCTGATGTTTTTTTAACGATTCGAGAAAGAGAACATAATTGTATTCGTTAAAACAAGGAAATTGCCATAGTGTAGTAAATATTCTAAAACAATTTAAATTAGGATCCTTTGTGTTTTGTGGTGGAATCACTTTAGTTAGCTTATTTTAGAAAACTGATGAAATATGTATATATCGCCAAAGCAAACTCGCATACGTTCTTGTTTAAATTCACAGAAAGGCGGATTTTCTGAAACGCATCTAATACTGTAAACTAGCAAGCCGCTGGTAAATATAAATTTGAATCAGAAGAGACCAAAGAGATTATATTAGTAATAATATCTTAATTTTTATTATATAATATTTCATGTATATAAAATCGCTTTGGAAGAGATGGTTCGTAAAGATGATATTTTCTCGTACGCATGTTTCTTCAAATTCTTTTTTAAATACAGTGGATCTTTTAGATTCCACAAAAATGATTTTTCACGTATTGATTCAATTAACTCCATTTCCATCTCGCATGACTACTTTTTTTCGACTTCGAGTCGACTTTCATTGACATCCACCTTTATGACACAGAAATATTATAACTTAACAAAATTCTAAATCTAAACTAAAATAATACTTCGCGCTGCCTGGTTATTAAATCAATATATTCTATCTGTTCGCGCTCCACAGATTCAAACTTGTGCGAGGATTTCACGCCAAACCAGAATGTAGTAGAATCTGCGCCAACCTTTCTACACACGTGATTCCTTCGCTGCTCATCTGTGATTGGCTGGTTGGTAAAAAATTGTCCCAAATGAACAACTTCTTCTATACCGGTCAGATAAAGTTGTCCCAATTTTTTGACCTTATTTCACCCGAGTTTTCCCCCAACTCGGCGTAAAAATTGTTCGAAAAGTTGGTTGTCCGAAAAATTGCCGGAAAAGTTGTTGAATGTGATAAGGCCTTTACAGCGTGACAGAGCACCAGCCAAGTTCTGCGAAAAACTTAACGTACAATATACATTAAGCGAAACGAATGTATGAAATATTTTTGAGTAAAAAATTGAGATGTGGACAATTTTTTTCTCCTCTTAACGCCCGTTTCCTTTTCTCCCTGCCTGTATCTTTCAGTAGAGACATATATTAAAGCGTCTCTCCCGTCAAGAGATGTTCCATTTAAAATACAGCTAAAAGAAAATGTGAGCACAGCTTTTTCCCGGGGCTTTAACAGTTATCGGATATATACGTGTCTATCTGATGTTGTCATTATACATATTTGTCGCGCTTTAAATACTAACTAGGGATATATATATATATATATATATATATATATATATATATATATATATATATATTTATATATATATATATATATATATATATATATATATATATATATATATATATATATATATATATATATATATATATATATATATATATATATATATATATATATATATATATATACAGAGAGAGCGAGAGATCCAAAAGGGACGAAATTGGCAATATATCACCAAGAGTCCAAATGTATCGCCAAGGGCACTTGACTCGGACCTACAAGGTTTACGATGGTTTTCTGTCGGGTATTTAGAACAATATGGTGGTATACTTTCAATGGTTTGAATTTAAAAGAAAAATCATAATATATATATTTTTTAATTTTCCTGGTCCTGTTACAGAATGCCGGAAAGTCTCACTTTGTATACTTTCCTTACATATTTAGTCTATAAATATGGCGGAGAAGATTCCGCATTTTGAAACGGCTCAACCGGAATTGTAATAAATATTCCCGCCATTTGACATGTCTCGGTGAATAATGAAACCGGTGATTTACGCAAAGATCTCAAGGGTGTCGTAGAAACGCAGAGAATCGAGAGATATTCTGTATCTGCAGCGCTTTTTTAAACACATAGAATGGATTCCAAGCTTTTCTTTTTCTTGGCGCCACCCCAATTTCTGGGTTGAAGCATCATTAAAACGCGATGAATACAAAATGCAAGGCCAGATTCCTGGTGAAGAAAACGACCTTCCCTTGCCCAGCAACTAAAATTTTGTAAAAAAAAAATCTCCAACTTTAAAGGAAATACAAAACAAACATGAATTTATCAAGAAGAATTTTACGTCAAGAACAATTTCTCCCATATATTTAGAAAGCATAATTTATGATCGTTCTCTCATTGGCAAATAACAGCATCCATGAACCGGTTTCGTTCTTTTTATGCATTTTTACTTTCCCTGCAATACATGGTAATGTATAGGGAAAGTATTGGAATCATGCCGAAAATCGCAACTCGAGTTTTCGACGGATCCACGCGTTTCGAGACCTGTAGAATACGAAAAACTATTTTTAGCGTGACGTCTGTGTGTGTGTCTGTCTGTGCAGATATTGTATCCACTCTAACTAAAAAACTAATGGACCGAATTTCATAAAATTTGGTAGGTAAGTCACTTGGGGCCGAATCTGGTGCTGATTAGTTTTAAGTACAATTCGGGATAAAAGAACCCGCCTTTTTTTAGCGAAATGGCCCGCGAAAGCCTGTATCCACTCTAACTGAAAAACTAATGGACCGAATTTCACAAAATTCGGTAGATAAGTCGCTTGTGGGTCATCCTGATGGTGATTAGATTTTGGTATGATTCGGAAACAAATAACCTGCCTATTTTTGCAAAATGGCCTGCAAAATCGACAAAATCTAAAATAAAAAACTACGTATGCTCAAATATATCTATTAAATGCTTGTTTTATACGTAATTTTTAACGATGAAAAGAATAAGACCAACCCCATTACACTAGGACTAGCCGTTCTCGAGATATTTTAGTTTTTTTTTCGTATTTTCTCTACGCCATCTTTGAAAATAAGTCCAGTTACCAAATGAGAACGAAAATTGAATTAAAAGCGAAATAAATTTAATTAAAATAAAGAGAACGTGGATATAAGTCTGCAGGGAGAGTCATGTGCTGCCCACATCAGATTATTCAAATCGGATTGAAGATGCCTGTAATGGCAATAACTTGCTATGTTCAAAATTTTTGAGAGTCTTCTACGGAGGATCGGTTCGTATCCTAGAATGCTCAAAACAAAACGCAAATCATTAAAATACAAGAATTGTATATTTGACTGCCCTAAACAATATTTTTCTTTGTCATATACTACGTATTGTAAAGACAGCAGAAAGAAAAGTGAAAAAATTAATTATACACAAATTAATTTATCAATTAATCATTTCACCCGCTCTTCCCGCGTTCTCTATGACTAGTGATATTTAGATAATTAAGCAATTATTTATTCAGCAATATTAGATTTATTTAGTAATATTTAGATAATTAAGCAATTATTTATTTAGCAATATTAGATTTATTTTGTAATATTTAGATAATTAAGCAATTATAGTTTATATATATATAAAATATTTTAATATATGGACTATATTGCTCATTGCGGATGCTATCAATATTGATAATTGCTAGAGTTGCTTGAAATATAAGTTAATTGGGTACTTGGAAATAGTTTTACATGTTGTCATCAAATGTGACATACACATTTAATCAAATTTGTTGACAACCCGTCTTAATTGTTCGCAGTAAAAGGGTATCAAATTGCGTATATATATTGTTGAGAGGCAAAGCGGGGTCAGTTTTTTGAAAATCCCTTTGTATCATCACTCCTAATTCGAATTTTCTTCTTTTCCTTTGATTTGAAGGCTTCGAATGAAGCAAGACAGATTCTGGCTTGAGTGGACCGGTTTGTGCACTCGAGATTTATGACCGGAGCTATAATTTTGAAAAGCGGGTATTGAATTTTTGATTATTCCTTCGCATCGTCACCCCTAATTCGAATTTTCGAAATATTAGATGTTTTTTTTTTTCGTTAGTTTGAAAGCTAAGACTGATCAAATGATACGAAAACCAAGATTCTAGCTAAAGTGAAAATGCTCAACAATTAAGCAAAGTGGTTTTGAAGGCTTTTTTTTTTTCTTTTTTTTTTAAATTATTCCTTTGCACTGTCTTTTCTTATTCGCATTTTTGAAATTTCAGATTAAATCTAATAAAATTTTTGAAGTTTAAGAAGTGTCGACTTGTTCCGGGTCTATGATAAAGTCCTTAACTTCCGTCAGAATAATCGATGTTTAAAGTGACATAACTAAGAACTTCTGAGATAACTTAAAGTAACCTTAATGTTCAAGGTAAACAGACGGAGACACAGGATTTACATCTAACTTCTTTATTGATAGAAAATCACACAGCAACTAGCAGTAGAAACAAAAAGGCCAGTATACAGAAAACAGATATACTATTGCATAAGCCCTTTCAGTGGAATGAACTTAAGGGGACGGTGGACCTTGAAATTTTTCTTATTTATTTATTGGCTTAAAAACATGAAAATTTATATAAATATTCTTCTTAACATTACTATAAAACCTGATGTGGGCAACACATGACTTTCCTTATATAATGCAATGAATTTACTACTTTTACAGTTAAAAAAAATGTTATTCTTATAGTAGATACTTATATTCTTTCCAAGATATTGAATTTTCTTCAATGAGTCGCCATTTTGATTGATTTAGCGTCATTTTTATCTATTTGGCGAGATTTTCGCTAATTTGGCAACATTTGAAAAGTCGCCAAGTTGGCGACATTCCGCCAAATTTGTCGCCAAAATCTCGGCAAGCGTTATGGACAGAGAAATAAGATATTCTTATACCAGATAAATGACTATTGGCGTTCAAATACAAAAGTATTACTCAAAGTATCTTTTCTCATGAATGGAACGAGCTAGATCCACGAGAATGATGTCACCCAATTTATCGCAGGATATCACATATGAAAAGTGAACATGTTTCTCAACAGTTAATATATTTTTTTAATTTATGGGATTTTTTGAAAAATTTATTTGAAAAATGTGCAATATCTCGAGAACGGATCATGCTAGCGTTCTAAAGTTTATGCCAATCGTTTTCTAAAGAAAAATTACATAAGAAATGTCTATTTGCGTAACTTTATTAAACGTTTTGATTTTTTGATGATTTCTTCAAAATTTCACTCGAAGATTTAGGGGGTTCTGAACATTCGATTGCGTTAAAAAACAATAGGCTTCCAGTATTCACGGATTGTGCTTTTTGTACCAAATTTCATTCGAATCGCTCCATTCGTTCGTGAGATATCGTCTCCACAGACTCACTGACACACACACACACACACACACACACACATCACGTTAAAAATGTTTGATTCGTGATCAGGGATGCTTGAAACGTGCTCTCTCGTCGAAAATTCAAATTCGAATTTTCGACCCCGTCACAATACTTTCCTTATACATTATGTAAATAGGGAAAGTAATAAAATGCCATTAAATTTTTTTCAATATACTATATGGGAAGGTGTCACATTTAGTGACCATTCGCCAATCTGGCCACCCGAAGCGTGAACGGAAATGGAAAGTAGACACATACACATACTCGCAGACATAGACACATACCCGCAGAAACACACAGGCATAGGACTGTTGGACCAGCTGCCCCCTTTGTCTGTTTGAACTCCTGCAGTCCTGTGTGAGAGCTCGACACTATACGATTAGGTCAAAAATATCTTCGGATCCTAACGTATAATTGGTAAAATATTTCGTAGCGGAGAATGACGCAAGAGCCGACCACTGCAAAACTATACGAGCACATAGATATAGCCATATTTCCAAACGTGTTTGAAATCTGCTGTCCCTTCAAAATTTTCAGGAAAACTATACTTTTCTAATATTTTGATATATAACTTCAGAAAAGTTTATTAAAATAGAAACTTCATTGGAATACAGCATGTAGAGGGTGATAAAGACCCAGACCGTCCGACTCGTCAGAGGACTTGAGCAGCTGTTTGGACAGCCGGCATGTAGAGAGTGTTGTTGTTGTTGTTGAGACCCAGACCGTCCGACCTACCAGAAAGGTGTGAGGTAACTGTTTGGACGGCTGGGAAGAGCCACCCAATTTAGACCGAAACCCAGTGGGGGAGGCATCCACAGGGGTCGTACCCTCCTTCCCCTACCACCAACATCTCGGCAGGACTTACGGACCCACATGTTTAACGTGATCGTACTCCGTGTGAACACGGCGGCTGTTTTGGCAGCGGAGGGAATCGAACCCGCGCCTTCCGAGTGCAATTCCCGCGCGCTAACCACTGGGCTACCGAGCCCCTGCATGTAGAGGGTGTTGTTGTTGAGACCCAGGCCGTCCGACCTACCAGAAAGGTGTAAGGTAACAGTTTAGACGGCCAGGAAGTGTCATTCAATTTAGACCGGAACCCAGTGGGGGAGGCATCCACAGGGACCGTACCCTCCTTCTTCTACCACCAACCTCGGAAGGACTTACGGACCCACATGTTTAACGTGATCGTACTCCGCGTGAACACGGCGGCAGTTTTGGCAGTGGCTGGAATCGAACCCGGGCCTACCGAGTACAATTCCAGCGCGCTAACCACTGGGCTACCGCGCCCGCATGTAGAGGGTGTTGAAGACCCAGACCGTCCGACCTACCAGAAAAGTGTAAGGTAACTGTTTGGACGGCCGGACATGTAGAGGGTGTGAAAGCCCCAGGCCGTCCGACTCGTCCAGAGGACTTAGAGTATCTAATTGGACGACCGGGAGACATGTAGAGGGTGTGAAAAAGTATTATAAAAAATAAAAATTGTAGGCATCTTGAGAATTTTAAGTTCTGTCGGTTCACATGCCATTTTACTTTATTTTTAACTTTTAAGAAGCATGTGGAATGAATAGCAACACTTTACACAAATAGAACCTAGCACTGAACAAAACGAATGAATTGAGAAACCAGATCGCGAGAACAAATATCAGTAGAAGTACTCGAAAAATACAATACTGTATCAATAAATAGAATGAAAATATCAGAGACTATTTCGATTCAAAAACACCCTTCGAGTTTACGACCCTCTTGTGCAAACATATTATGTATTTCGATATAGGCCGCTCAAGTGTCCGCTGGCGCTAGTTGTGAGGAATCGCAGGCACCCATTGTCTTTCTGACGAACCATGGTGCTGACTGGAGGACGCCATTTTTGTTCAGAGTACGAAGGTGAAATTTCTCTGACTCTTCTGCTGAACATTTTCATAATTTTCAATTGCAAGCAACAAATGCAGAAATAGGTAGAGGTTAAGCAAACTGCTGATGCTACAGTTACCTTACACTTTCAGGTAGGTGGCACGGTTTGGGTAGGAAAAAATGTGCTGATACTCAAAGTTTAGAAATTTATTTTAGGGTAAAATGTAAAAATAGGAATATCTAATGGCACGTCGTTAGGAGGGACGGTTTAGATCTGGCCTGGGGCACTTCAGTTTCGGTGGGTCCATTGTACTCCGAAACTAAAATACACAGCAAATTGGACTTTCACTAAACACTTACTTCCGAGAGGTTGGTGGTAGGGGAAGGAGGGTACGGTCCCTGTGGATGCCTCCCCCACTGGGTTCCGGTCTAAATTGGGTTGCACTTCCCGGCCGTCCAAACAGTTACCTTACACCTTTCTGGTAGGTCGGACGGTCAGGGTCTCAACAACAACAACAACACCGTGGGTCCGGCCACACATCTTGCTACCGTAAACCCTTGGGTTGGTCGTGTGGTCTGGGTCTTCAACATCACCGTGGGTAAGGAGGGTACGGTCCCTGTGGATGCCTCCTCCACTGGGTTCCGGTCTAAATTGGGTGGCACTTCCCGACCGTCCAAACAGTTACCTTACACCTTTCTGGTAGGTCGGACGGTCTGGGTTTCAACAACAACAACATCACCGTGAGTTCTTTCTCGGCCGTCCAAATGGTTGCTCGTGTCCTCTGGACGAGTCAGACGGTCTGGGTCTTCAACACCACCGTCAATTAGAACCGAAGTCAAGCAGCATCGGGCGCTGTTAGTACTTGGATGGGTGACCACCTGGGAACACCGCGTGCTGTTGGCACATTTCGAGCGTGGTAGCCCGGTGGTTTGCGCGCTGGATTTGAACGCTGCCACAGTGTTCATGCGGAGTACGATCACGTTAAACATGTGGGTCCGTAAGTCCTTCCGAGAAGTTGGTGGTAGGGGAAGGAGGGTACGGTCCCTGTGGATGCCTCCCCCACTGGGTTCCGGTCTAAATTGGGTGGCACTTCCAGGCCGTCCAAATGGTTACCTTACAACTTTCTGGTAGGTCGGACGGTCTGGGTCTCAACAACAACACCACCGTCAGTCCCCGGCCACACAATAAGTTACCGTAAGCCTTAGGGTTGGTCGTGTGGTCTGGGCCTTCAACACCACCGTCAGTTTACTGCATGTGATAGAATTGATAAGTTATGCATACATAATAAACGGTACAATAGCCAAAAAAATCTCTCTTTCTGCACTTAATTCCGAAACTAAAATACACAGCAAATAGGACATTCACTGAACTTACATACCACCGTCAGTTTACTGCATGTAATTGGAACTGATAAGTTATGCATACAGAATAAACGGTACAATAGCTACAAAAAATCTTTCTTTCTGCCCTTGACACCTGAAACATATTTAATGAATTCCTCAAACTGTTTCATTCATATTTAGAATCTCTACATCAAGTAGGAACAGAACACAGTCTTTCATAGGTCATCTTGGTTCTCAACAAATTCTTTATCAGTGTCAATTTGCTAATGGATCTCTCTCCTGAGTATAAAGTAACCACCATGCTCTAATATATTCTACTAAGAGCTATATTAACACTTGGAAATGTATTACCAAGCTCTTCATCATGAAGTAAAATTGCCTGTTGAGATAAGGAGGGAGACAAGTGGTAAAAACTGCAGACTGAATTCTTTTTGAACACAATACTGAAACCACGGGGTTAGAAGCATGGAGTTAGAGAAGGAGATAAAACTGCTATGGATGAAATGCTTGAAAATGCCATAACGCTTTCAGAATTATATCTATGTTTAGCTAGTGCCAGTAAAACGCCCTTTGTTTCCATTTGACACAATAGATAGTTATAGTACTGAGTATATGTGTATTTAATTATTTTTAAATTAAGATTCCCTAATTATTAGTATTTTTTCACAGTTGTAGGGCAGAGTTCAGAATATAGGGAGATAAACATAAATTGAAAGGCAAAATAATTTTGAATAAGTAGGAATATTCCTTATTGTTTCAGTTCTAATTTGCAATGCGCTAATAATTTATTTCTACAAAATTGACAGATTAAATAAATATTTTAAGCCTTTCACCATAGAAATACATACAATGCAATCTTATCGCAGCGCCACCTGTACTATTATCGCAGATGATATTGGCATTTTTTTCAGTATGGATTTTTAACTGCTTACCTTTACCTCCATGGTTAGAAGTTAGAAGTTTCTCAGCTTCAGTTATATCTTTGCATATATTGCCTTTCTTATATTTCTTAGATTGCCTTTGGGTGCCAGTGCCAGGTTCATCAACATTTTGGAATATTTTTTATTTTAATAAAATGTAATATTTTAATTATTATATTTTTGTATAAAGATGGGCTTTTGTTTGCGAGGGGGCGGGGGATTATTGTCCCTTTTTTACTCTCTTATAAATCTGGCATTATATGTAGCAAATGTGGTTGAACTTAATGAACATTTCTGATTTGAGAATTTTTGAAATCACACAAACTCCGAAAAGGACCTGTAGTAAGAACGTGCTAGAATTCGAACTTGGCAGCGCCGGGGTTTGATCCCATGTCCAAAGAGTGGTAGAAGAGCATTATAACGTTAAGCTAAAGATTTTTTCTACTCGAGGTATTTTAATACCGGCTTTTTAGCTTTCGCAACAATACGCCCTCTTCCAGTGAGTTCTGTCGGTAACGAACAAAGTTGCAAATGAGGCGTACAAGCTGTAAGTTGAAGGAAACCATCATGAAGCCGTGATAAGGCGTACTTCCGCGGAATTGTATTACCGATCACATGACCAAAAATGAAATTACAGACAAGAAAACCCCATCTATTTTAAAAATCTTTCATTAAATGGAAATGCACTTTAAATGTGTTATCATGACGATTCGAACTGATCCGTCAATATTATGTGTGCACACACGATTCCGTAGCGCAGCTTCCACGTCGAAAATAATGGCCCTTTAGTATACGAGTTGACGTTACAAATTTCATAAAAATCGTTAAATGAATTGATAGGAATAATTTTTTTCAAAATTATGAGCAAAATCGTGAATTTTGATGTTGATAAATCTTGATAATTTGATTTGCTCTAGTTTTGCCAACGTTAGACTTTCAAAATTAATTACTTTAATATCGATAAAAAATACCATGCATTTTTTAAAATTTGCCCAAACTCGGAAAATCATGATGCAGATTTTGCTCAAAGACTGCTCCAAAAGATGTTCTTCGTACTTATAGATGATGCTAAAATTGAATCTCATCGATAGTTTTTTTCGAAACGTATTGATGTGAAACCGCATCATTAAATAAATAAAAGTTTTATTATAATAAAAGAATCTGATGTGGGCAGCACAAGACTTTCCCTGCAGACTTATATTCACGTTCTCTTTATTTTAATTAAATTTCTTTCACTTTTAATTCAATTTTCGTTCTTATTCGGTAACCGGACTTATTTTCAAAGGTGGCGTAGAGAAAATACGAAAAACTAAAATATCTCGAGAACGGCTTGTCCTAATGTAATGGGGTTGGTCTTATTCTTTTCGTCGTTAAAAAACCGGTATTAAACGAGCATTTATTGGATATATTTGAGTGTACCTAGTTCTTTAGTTTATATTTTGACGATTTTTGCGGGCCATTTTGAAAAAAAAGGCAGGTTATTTATTTTCGAATCGTACCAAAATCTAATCAGCACCAGAGTAACCTACAAGTGACTCATCTACCGAATTTTGTGAAATTCGGTCTATTAGTTTTTCAGTTAGAGTGGATACAAATTTTTGCGGGCCATTTCGCAAGAAAAGGCGGGTTCTTTTATCCCAAATCATACCCAAAACTAATCAGCACCAGAATCGCTCGCAAGTGACTTAACTACCAAATTTTATGAATTTCGGTCCATTAGTTTTTTAGTTAGAGTGGATACAAAATCTGCACAGACAGACAGACAGACACACACACAGACGTCACGCTAAAAATGTTTTTTTCGTATTCTAGAGATCTCGAAACGTGTAAATCCGTCGAAAACTCGAGTTGTGATTTTCGGCATGATTCCAATACTTTCCCTATACATTACCATGTATTGCAGGGAAAGTAAAAATCTGATGTGGGCAGCACATGACTTTCTCTGCAGACTTATATCCACATTCTCTTTATTTTAATTAAATTTATTTCACTTTTAATTCAATTTTCTTTCTCATTCGGTAACCGGACTTATTTTCAAAGGTGGCGTAGAGAAAATACGAAAAACTAAAATGTCTCGAGAACGGCTAGTCCTAGTGTAATGGAGTTGGTCTTATTCCTTTCTTCGTTAAACATTACGTATTAAACGAGCATTTAATGGATATATTTGAGCATATGTAGTTCTTTAGTTTAGATTTTGACGATTTTTGTGGGCCATTTCGCAAAAAAAGGCGGGTTCTTTTATCCCGAATCATACCCAAAACTAATCAACACCAGACTCACCTACAAGTGACTTACCTACCGAATTTTGTGAAATTCGGTCCATTAGTTTTTCAGCTACAGTGGATACAAGCTTTTGCGGGCCATTTCACAAAAAAGCGGGTTCTTTTATTCCGAATCATACCCAAAACTAATCAGCACCAGCCCCGGCCACAAGTGACTTACCTACAAAATTTTGTGAAATTCGGTCCATTAGTTTTTTAGTTAGAGTGGATACAAAATCTGCACAGACAGACAGACAGACAGACAGACAGACACACACACACAGACGTCACGCTAAAAATGGTGTTTTCGTATTCTAGAGATCTCGAAACGTGTAAATCCGTCGAAAACTCAAGTTGTGATTTTCGGCATGATTCCAATACTTTCCCTATACATTACCATGTATTGCAGGGAAAGTAAAAATCTGATGTGGGCAGCACATGACTTTCCCTGCAGACTTATATCCACATTCTCTTTATTTTAATTAAATTTATTTCACTTTTAATTCAATTTTCTTTCTCATTCGGTAACCGGACTTATTTTCAAAGGTGGCGTAGAGAAAATACGAACAACTAAAATATCTCGAGAACGGCTAGTCCTAGTGTAATGGTGTTGGTCTTATTCTTTTCGTCGTTAAACATTACGTATTAAACGAGCATTTAATGGATATATTTGAGTATACCTAGTTCTTTAGTTTATATTTTGACGATTTTTGTGGGCCATTTCGCAAAAAAAGGCGGGTTCTTTTATCCCGAATCATACCAAAAACTAATCAACACCAGACTCACCCACAAGTGACTTACCTACCAAATTTTGTGAAATTCGGTCCATTAGTTTTTTAATTAGAGTGGATACAAAATCTGCACAGACAGACAGACAGACACACAGACAGACAGACACACATACAGACAGACACACAGACACACACACAGACGTCACGCTAAAAGTAGTTTTTTCGTATTCTAGAGGTCTCGAAACGTGTAGATCCGTCGAAAACTCGAGTTGCGATTTTCGGCATGATTCCAATACTTTCCCTATACATTACCATGTATTGCAGGGAAAGTAAAAACCTGATGTGGGCAGCACATGACTTTCCCTGCAGACTTATATTCACGTTCTCTTTATTTAATTCAATTTATTTCACTTTTAATTCAATTTTCGTTCTCATTTTCATCATCCGGACTTATTTTCAAAGGTGGCGTAGAGATAATACGAAAAACTAAAATATCTCGAGAACGGCTAGTCCTAGTGTAATGGGGTTGGTCTTATTCTTTTCATCGTTAAACATTACGTATTAAACGAGCATTTAATGGATATATTTGAGTATACCTAGTTCTTTAGTTTATATTTTGACGATTTTTGCGGGCCATTTTGCAAAAAAAGGCAGGTTATTTTCTTCCGAATCATACCAAAATCTAATCAGCACCAGTGTAATCCACAAGTGACTCATCTACCAAATTTTGTGAAATTCGGTCCATTAGATTTTCATCTAGAGTGGATACAAGCTTTTGCGGGCCGTTTCGCAAAAAAAGGCGGGTTCTTTTATTCCGAGTCGTACCCAAAATTAATCAGCACCAGACTCGTCTACAAGTGACCTACCTACCAAATTTTATGAAATTCGGTCCATTAGTTTTTTAGTTAGAGTGGATACAAAATCTGCACAGACAGACACACAGACAGACACACAGACGTCACGCTAAAAATTGTTGTTTCGTATTCTAGAGGTCTCGAAACGTGTAGATCCGTCGAAAACTCGAGTTGCGATTTTCGGCATGATTCCAATACTTTCCCTATACATTACCATGTATTGCAGGGAAAGTAAAAACCTGATGTGGGCAGCACATGACTTTCCCTGCAGACTTATATTCACGTTCTCTTTATTTAATTCAATTTATTTCACTTTTAATTCAATTTTCGTTCTCATTTTCATCATCCGGACTTATTTTCAAAGGTGGCGTAGAGATAATACGAAAAACTAAAATATCTCGAGAACGGCTAGTCCTAGTGTAATGGGGTTGGTCTTATTCTTTTCATCGTTAAACATTACGTATTAAACGAGCATTTAATGGATATATTTGAGTATACCTAGTTCTTTAGTTTATATTTTGACGATTTTTGCGGGCCATTTTGCAAAAAAAGGCAGGTTATTTTCTTCCGAATCATACCAAAATCTAATCAGCACCAGTGTAATCCACAAGTGACTCATCTACCAAATTTTGTGAAATTCGGTCCATTAGATTTTCATCTAGAGTGGATACAAGCTTTTGCGGGCCGTTTCGCAAAAAAAGGCGGGTTCTTTTATTCCGAGTCGTACCCAAAATTAATCAGCACCAGACTCGTCTACAAGTGACCTACCTACCAAATTTTATGAAATTCGGTCCATTAGTTTTTTAGTTAGAGTGGATACAAAATCTGCACAGACAGACACACAGACAGACACACAGACGTCACGCTAAAAATTGTTGTTTCGTATTCTAGAGGTCTCGAAACGTGTAGATCCGTCGAAAACTCGAGTTGCGATTTTCGGCATGATTCCAATACTTTCCCTATACATTACCATGTAATGCAGGGAAAGTAAAAATTGCTTCGATCTCTGGACTTATCCGATAGTAATTGTACTAAATCTCCTAGATTTCTTTCAAACCCAGACCGTCCAACCTGTCCGAATCGCAACTTACTTAGATTTTTAGTATACACAGACACACACATATATTCATACATTCTCATATGTTATCGGTGCTAAGATTTTTGTAATACTAATGTTTTTAATTTTTTTTCTTGAAACATCTAGTTATCAGGATCTGCTTTACATTGATGACTAATATGGATTCAGCATGAACTCTGGAAGGGGTTGGGGATCTCACCAAGGATTTCCAATTCAGGATCTTTTTTTCCATTTCCGGTTTAAAAATTTTCATGTTAATTGAAACATCTATTTCTCGAGATTGGCTATAGATACAGCCTAATTGATAACTGATATGGATTCAGCATCAAATTCTAAAGCAGGTCAGGGGTTAAGTAGGGTTTTCCATTTCCGGTTCTTTATCCATTTCCGGATAAAATTTACTTGAAATTAATTTTACTTGTAACATTATATATATATATATATATATATATATATAGTCTGTTATAGATAGAACTTAGATTGTAACTGTCACGGATTCAGCGTTAAATTCTGGTGACAGTAGGGGGAGGAGGGAGTCAATGACTTCCATTTCCAGTTCTAAAGAGAGATGTCAGTTCCAATTAAAAAATTTACATTTTCCTATTTCTCAGAATTGGCTATAGATACAGCTTAGATTATTACTGATATGGATTCAGCATTGTACTTCGGAGGGACAGACAGCTAGCTCATTAAGGATTTCCAAGTTTGGTGATGTTACGTTCGTTATTCCGAAAATAATAGTATAAAATGTATAATAGTAATAAATAGTCTAAAAATGATTAATACTTCTGTGACCGATTATTAATGATATATATATTCTATCTAAATTTGATATTACTGCACTGAAATATGAACAACTAGTTGACAGTCAGTGAAACGGCAAATTTGTAAAAGAGAAATAAAAGTACTCAAGTACCGACAAATTTCTATATACACAAAACTTTTCTTGAGAAAAATGGGTCGGTCTCTTTGTCTTTTGTTTTACTGTGGGGAGGAGGGAGGGGGGGGGGGTCTTTGCGTTTCGTTTAGAGCCCTCTGTTTCATACGGTCCTTTTGTTTTGTTTGGAGCCCTCTGTTTCACCAGGGTCCTTTTGTTTCGTTCGGAGCCCTCTGTTTCACTAGAGTCCTTTTGTTTCATTCGGAGTCCTCTGTTTCATTGGGGTCCTTTTGTTTCGTTTGGAGCCCTCTGCTTCACTAGGGTCTTTTTGTTTCGTTTGGAGCCCTCTGCTTCACTAGGGTCCCTTTGTTTCGTTCGGAGCCCCCTGTTTCACTAGGGTCCTTTTGTTTCGTTCGGAGCCCTCTTGTTCACTAGGGTCCTTTTGTTTCGTTTGGAGCCCTCTATTTCACTAGGGTCCTTTTGTTTCGTTTGGGGCTATCTGTTTTGCTGTAGACTTTTGCTTCATACTTAATCAGCCACTGGAGAGCGGTATATTTCTCCCTTATTAATAATCATGAAGACTAAAGAGTTTACGCTCCATGCTAATATTGAATGATATTGTTGAAGAGAGAAACAAAATGGAGTTCAACAGGTCGGTCTTGTCGGTCTCTGAGTTCTTGGGCGAGGTCTTCCGGACGACGAAGAAACTAAAAATAGTCAGCCGAGTGGCCACTCGAGGTGGTAATTGAATATCCGTGAACGCTGAGTGACGCCACGGATTTCAATCAGCACCACTGAATGCCCCGAGACGGTGGCGAAACCTCTGGGCGCCATTATGCTCCATCAAAACATTAGGATTATTTTTTTATTTCTCTTTATTTCATTTTTGTTATTTGCGGAATTGGTGGTAAAAAGCAGTAACTCCGGAAATTTTGAAATACAGTTTGATGTTTCATCAAATGTCCTTTAAAATGCAAAGTAAAATGGAGGTGATACATTCAATGTAAATAACGACCACCATCTCTGAAATTTACAAAATGCTGAAAGGTCTTCCTACAATTAGTGTTATAAATCAGTTTTTATTTCCCTATACACATAGGGAAAGCATTGTAAAAGGGTCGATAATTCAAATTCGAATTTTTGAAGGCAGACCACGTTTGAAGTATTCCTGAACTCGAATAGAATGTTTTTGAGGTTTTGTCTGTGTATATGTATATTAGTGTGTGTGTATTTAAAATCTCACGGATGAAGCGAACGAAATTCGGTACGATTATTAAAATCGGTAAATATTGGAATCTCATTTATTTTAAGCGTAATCAAATGTTCTGAAGATCTTCCAATTCTCAAAAATTTGAAATAAACATTTAAGCTTCAAAACGTTTAATAAGGTTGCTTAAATAATCACTTCTTATGTGAATTTTCATTAAGAAATATTTATTTAAGACATATTACCTATTAACCGTATTTAATGAAACGGAACGGTAATGAATATTTACCGTATTTAATGAAACGGTCGAAAATTTGGCTGTAATACGATTCAATTTCACTAAGCTATCATTGATTATGTTTTTTCCATTGGAAAATAAAGGAGCATTCACAAAGCAAAATTATGTTGCAAATAGTTACTGAAACACTTACTACTTATTCAAATTTCTTTTATGTAAATATTTCAGAAGAGCTATTATATCACCATTACGTCGAATCGCAGTTTGTATTTGAATATCCAAGGAACTTCGATTTATAGCTAAAGTTTAAATTATGGCGCTGTTCAGTAATGCTGAACTCTGTGAGATGATTATGATTTGCGGTGAATGCAACTGATCTCCATCTGATATCAAAAATTACAGAGCATGATTATTTTTCTATAAATTTTGTTAAGAAAAAATCTGACAGACACACATAATTACAATTTTCACTTATTTTTCACTTATTTACAAATTTCTAAAACTTATCACAATACTACATTAATTTATTATATTTGAAAACTTAAACCTTCATCGAAAAAAATGAACTTTCAAATTACGGCAATGAAATATAAATTGCCTGGTTTAAATATCTCTAAAATGCGATACATTCCACGGTAATATTTTTAAAACTATCATAATACAACGATAATTTATTATATTTGAAAACTTCATCGAAAATAACTGAAATTAATTCAAATGACGTCATAGAAAAAATAACACGCATGAATCTCTCTATAAAACAGCATTTCATTCATAACTTTCCCCCATTCATTTCATTCATCCCAATACTGTAATAATTTATTTTATTTAAAAATTAAGACCATGGAGCTACAAGTAATTAAACTCTATGCTTAAAACTTCATCGAAAAAAATCGTCCTTCTCTTTCTAAAATCAATTAATATTTCATTCATATCAGCCATGCAGACTCCATGGGCTAAATTATTTTGTGTTAAAGAAATACAGCAATTCTAATACAACTCATTCTACATATTTTGCTGTTTACATTTTACATAAGTGAAAAATAGACTTCGTTGTAGAAATAATCAAATTTGGATAATCATTTAAACTCAAATATATTGTATTTGCGTTGTTTCAGTATGTAGATGCACAGAATTTAAGCAAAAATAAAGTAGTTTTAGGACGGATACAACACTCAATATGAATTAAAAAGAACTTAAAAAATCACGATTTTGAAACATGATGGATGCCATATATCATTTTGAAGTGGGTCATGTGATCTTTTCATATCATGGTCACGTGATCGTTTCATATAAGAGGTGTAATTATTATTTTAATTTTTATTTAAAAAACTACTGGATATATTTCGCTGAATTTTTTTTATATATTTTATGGAATAATTTGAATATTACCTAAAATTTTCGAAGCAATTTGTGAATTTGAAATCCGCTTAAAAAATGTTTGAAAAATTAGGTCCCATAGGGCTCAATGTATTTCATTTTTTCAACCCGGGTTCAATCCAAAACTAATTGGGTGATATTATTCATTTATATTCCCATAGGTCCTACAGACTGTCTGAACAACATACTAAAATTTCATTTTGATTAAGTCATTTTTACAGCAGTTATCGTGCTAACGGACAGACAGACAGACAGAATGAACAAAGTCATAAACCATTTTCAACTTTGTTGTAGAGTGCTAATAAATTGATGTAGTATTGTGATAATTTTAAAAATATTACCGAGGAATGTATCGCATTTTAGTGATGTTTGAATGAAGTTGGAAAGTGTTTCATAATCTATGCTTTATGCATTATTGATCTTTCTTGTTTTTAGTTTGACTAAATGATGGGCAATAGTTTTGCAAATTAGTTTTTTTTTCACTAGAAGGGTTGCATGAAAATTTATTTCTCTTAATTTTTTTACCATAATATTGCATATGATTTAAATTAATCTTGCACACTTTCCTACCTTATCTAAAGCATCTTTTGCAATTGGAACTATCTGCAACGAACGATTCATAAAATTCTCCGGTGTTCACATTTTTTATACACACTGTACAGGGTGACCAGAAGTAATTAAAGACGACACATTCAATTTGAATCTGTTTCCTTTTCGATAACCGTTTTCAGGATGAAAACACTATTTTATGTATTCGAACTTAAATGTTCTGAGTCACAGCAGATGATATTCTAAAATCGTGTTTATTTTTCACATTTATCAACATAGCATATGATAGGCAAATTACCCTTGAATAGCAAGAAAGATTAGGAAATGTTGAGAGCTTCAAAACATTTAGATAAGTCAAAGAGATTGAATGAAAGGGTATTAAATAGATGGTTTATAGAAACAGGTAATGGGGCAATGGCAGGATAAAGCTCTGTTTGAACAAGAGAATTAAGAAAACCTTGCAGAGCTCACTTCGACGATAATAGCCTGCAATTTCGTTTCAGTAGCTCAACAGTAAAACGTCGGCTGGCCAGTTCGGAGATCCAGGGTTTGATTCCCGGTGGGTGCTGCAAGGTTCTTAACAATAGTGCCAGAACATATCATTCCTGTAGGTTAATGCAAAGATGTTGGAGGTCTGAAGACCCCAGACCGTGCGACTCACATATTGGGTTTAGAGTAGCTATCTGCACGGCCGGGAAAGGATACCTCCTGCATTCAGGAGGCACCCAAGGTCTACCATCCCACCAAACGAACTTTTATTTAGGTCTAAAAATATTACAATTTATAATAAATATTGTGATTAAACAGACAGTTTTACATTATATTTGAACTTGACAAGTACGTCCATTTTACAAAAATGGGAAAATGGTTATTGCGAATATAGATAAAAAGATCATTGAAAAATAATATTTACAGTGAGGTATAATAACATAATAAAATATAGATTAAAATGAAAGAAAATAATAAAATTTTAAAAGTAAAATTTAGAAAATATATAAAAAGAAAATATATGAAAAGGAAAAAAAAATTGGCGTATGAAAACAAAAACAGAAATTTAGAATAAAATTTAGGAAAACAAAATAAAAAAAAATACAAATAAAAAGTGTCAAAAGAAAAAAAAAAGATAAAAAAAAAATAAGAACAGTTAACATAGCTTTTTTTTTTTTTTTTTTTTTTTTTAAGAAAAAAAGTAGAGGGAGCACAATAAGTTCATATAAGTTAATAAGAATGAAATAAAGGGATTCATTGATCAAAATTAAATGAGAGCAGAATCTACTCATAAGCTTAGGTCACTTTATTAGAAATTTCCATGGAAACAAGAATACAGTTTTTAATTTTATCTACTGAAGAGGGATTTGAACGAACTTTGGAGAACCAAATTGGTTTATTAGAGGGGGAAGGTGTTGGAGGTCTAAAAATTACCCTAGTACTACTAATACGGATTCAGTGGACTCTGGAAGATTGAACGCCGATTTCAAATTGAGAGGATAACGACTACGCAGGTATTAACCTGGGTAAAAATAGTAGTAGTAGGTGCTAACCTGAGGTAAAAATAGCAAGAGGTGGTCGGTCAGATTGTCAGTTGCGTGCCAATCTGACATTAGAAGGGGAAGAATGCAAAGTCCAGTTTCACGGTAAGAGCTTGCAATTTCGTCCCAGTATCCCAACGGTAGAGCGTCGGCTGGATAATTGGGAAAACCAGGGTTCGATTTGAGGTTGGAGTAGCAAGATTCTTTACAACTATACTTGAAAGAATTCGCCGAAATCCTTCATAATTTGTTACAAAAATATCACAGAAGTCACCTTTGTTAAAAAATACGACTGGAATTACTACTAAAGAAGATTTAAAATCAAAAACATCCAAGCAAAATATAGCGCATGGATTAACTGAGAAAACCAAATGAGAAAGAGTAAGAAAATGTAACTGACACTGAAGAGATATGCTGTGCATGATATAGTATAATAATGACAATAAACCTACTATCTTTACAAGCATATCATAACAATCAAAGAGTTTCAACAAAAGGAGCTATTCAAAGGTTCTTAAAAACCTCTTTCTGGAGTGGTGTTGAAAAGATTCAGCAAAAGAGGCAAACTGACTCTTTTGCTGCTCTTCATCAAAATTCTTAATCTTTGTAAACTCTTCATAAAAGAAAAGATCTGAATCGACCAGAAATACTATTTAGAAAATGTCTTGAAAGCTTACACACCAAAAAGTTGCTCTACAATGATTCCTTTACTTTTCGATAAGACACGGCACCAACGCACAAGGTAGAACGAGTACGAATCTGACATGAACAAAAATGTCCAGGTTTTATATTTGTAGAGGAGTGGCCAGGATCAATCCCTGATCTCAATTCCAGGGAATTTTGCATATGCGGATACACGAAGAGTCAGTTGAAAAATCTAAAATCTATGTCACCAAAAAATTTAGGAAATTGCGATTGAAGATATGGGGCGAAATTCCGGATCACTGCGTGCTGCAGAGGCTTTTCTGAAAATATTCTCACCTGTAGTTAAAGTCAAAGGGGAGAGAATAGAAATTGAAATTGGTAATTAAATATTAGTTACCTATCCTTGATCTATTTAGAAAGTGTAATGTTTCTCTAAAATTATCTGATATGCAATCGTTCAAGCCGTGACATATTTCTGAGCACCCTCTGAAGATGTAAAGAGTAAGACAAGCTTTGACTACAGAAAGACTTAACTGGTGCTGTACATAATTCAGTAGTATAAATAAATGTGTTCGCATTAATTTTCATTACGGTGTACTAAATATTTAAATAAACGAAGAAGGAAACGAGGAAGCAAGCATTTAAAAATTATATAATTATCTTCGATTGGCCTTAAAGGTGGTACTCCTCTTCGAGCTGAGCTACCTTCAAATCTAATCCAAGACCATAGGATGTCCGCAGATGTCTTATGACAGAAACTTTTGCAGGTAACCTTGTGGTCAAGGAAGGGGGGGGGGGGCTATCGAGGAACAAGGAGAGGAGGGAAGAAAAAACACGTCTGTATGCATCTATATAAATGTAAAATAAATGCGTCTATATACGTTTATATACATATAAAATAAATATGTCATATATATATATATATATATATATATATATATTTATATATAGTTTATATACACATAAAATAAGTAAGATATATATATATACATATATTTATATATAGTTTATATACACATAAAATAAGTAAGATATATATATATACATATATATATGTGTGTGTGTGTGTGTGTGTGCGTGCGTGTGTATGTGTGTGGAAATATGCCAGAGATACCATAATTTCTATGGGTAACTCTGTCGCTGTGAGTGGGTTGCTGCTTGACTCAACTCTTCGACATATTAACTTTATTAAGAATCATTAAGACATTGATTAATATGAAAAGTTCTACAGTTTCCAAAATAATCTAAAAATAGCAATTTTCCATCATGTTCTTCCTTAATTAACCAAAAAAATCGTAATTTCGCTTCCCCCTCTCCATTCTTTCTCCCTTCTGCATTTCCCAGTATAGATTCAAACTTACTTTCGACAACAAAATATATTTTTCTCACACCTCTAAACTTGATCTTTCCGGACAATTTGGCTCCTGCCCGAAGGCCAACTGGGCGTTGTAGATACCAAGAAACTCTTTCCAGAGATCTTTCTCCACGTGATTTTACTGTTTATTTACGTTGTCAGATGAAGCTGGTGCCTCTTAGACGCCTCGCAACTAATCAAGTGGAAAGATTTTTGGCAGAGGTTACGATTTTGGCACCTCTGTGAACTCTTTGCATCCGGGTGGGCCCAGAATTTATGAGAGCAAGATAAGGCTTACAAAACATCGACAAATCTTCCAAACAATGCTTGTAAGGTTGACAAAACATTCAGTGTTTGCTAAATTTGGAAGATGGGAGGTTATGCTTCTGGAAAGTTATCATTGCCAATGTGACCTAATCGTCCCTTTTCATACGTTTGTGACTTTACATCCGGTGTTTACATTTTATTTAATCTATCCGCTATGTACTACCACACTGCTTTATACAGACTTCACACAGAGTATACAATTTAAATAAATTAAGATGTTGCAGTGATCGACGGGTTAAGTATCATTGCTCTAGTCACTGACAGGCCCGTCTTCAAACATTTGACGGCCCTATACAATGACTTCAGCCTTAAGGTAAAGGTAAGATCATGTTTGATCCTTTGGCAACCCTATTACCCCAAACCAGGAGTTCTTAGCCAATGGATCGCGACCAAAACTGGGTTGCTGTTGTTTTTGGAATGAATCAACGCACCATAGCTGCCATAGAAAACAAAGACATCGATGGTCTCCGGGAATACCTTAGTGAAGCCCAAAGTGATGAAATTTTGAGTCATAGTTTTTGAAGAGATTCTTCATGTTAGTTTTGGATATAATTGATTATATCCAAAATTGATTGGGTCATAGGGATCGAAGTTATAAAATTATTACTACCGTTTTCGAGTTTTCGACTTATTTATATGAAGGCTTTTTTGAACTAATTGTTATGAAAAACTAGAATTAAAAGCCATCTAAAACCAGAACATGTCTTGAGATGAAGACTTTCAAACACACGACCGCAGTTTCAGGAAGTCGGCTTTCAGGCACATCCGAGGATCTTGCTGAATAAATGAGGACAATTGTCTCATTATTTTATTTTTTTAAATCAAAGCCTTTATAGTTATTAAATATTATTTGTTGTAATTAGGCCCACTGTAAAACATTTGCAAGAATGTTACTGAAAGTTTCAGGGGAATCAGCTGTCTGTAATGGGGAGTGAGGGTCCTGATAGTTATGATAATATATATATACACCCAATTCTGCTTTCACACGATAGATACGTTCCCGAAGAATGCGGGTAAAAATTTCGTGTAAAAAATATAATGTACCTATGGAAAATTAGAAGATTGGTTCTAAACCTAAAAAATCTGATGTGGGCAGCACATGACTTTCCCTGCAGACGCGAATTCATTCTTTCTATATTTAAGAACTCATTAAATTGAGTTTAATTGTACAAAATAACACAGAATTTTCATTTTTAATACAATTTCTGCTTTTATTTGGTAATTGGACATTTTCCCAAAGGCGGCATAACAAAAATGCAAAAAATATCAAATATCTCGAGAACGGTTAGTCCTAGAGTAATAGAGTTGTTCTTATTCTTTCCCTCGTCAAAAATTAAGTATAAAACAAGCATTTAATTGATACATTTGAACATACGTAGTCTTTTTTTCAGATATTGGCGATTTTTTCGGGCCATTTCGTAAAAAAGGGCAGGTTGTCCTTTTCCGAATCGTACCAAAATGTAATCAGCACCAGAGTATCCCACAAGTGATTTATCTACAAAATTTTGTGAAATTTGGTCAATTAGTATTTCAGCTAGAGTGGATACATGAGATTTTTGTGGGCCATTTCGCAAAAAAAAGACGGGTTCTTTTTTTTCGAAATGTACCAAAATTAATCAGCACCAGGGTCACTCCCAAGAGTCTTACCTACCAAATTTTATGAAATTCGGTCCATTAGTTTTTGAGTTAGAGTGAATACATACATTGCGCAGACACACAGACAGACACACACTCAGACGTCACGCTAAAAATGGTTTTTTTGTATTCTAGAGGTCTCGAAACGTGTAGATCCGTCGAAAACTCGAGTTGCGATTTTCGACATGATTCCAATACTTTCCCTATACATTACCATGTATTGCAGGGAAAGTAAAAATCAGCAAAAAATAATACAATAAACTGCAAGAAAATTCTTGTTAGAATGTTATCATTTTTACGTGCTACACATTTTATTTTATAGAGATTGTACATGTAATAAAAATGTATTATATAAAGTAAATTTTCATTTAAAAATAAAAACTGTCACTAATTCATGAACACAAAAATTATGCACCTTGTCCTCTTGCAAGACGATCTAAAATTTGAATTTTAATATCCAAAGAGATTACTTTCCTTTTCGTTTTTGTTACAGGTGACTTATGTGATATTATGTAAGGATTATCAAAAAATATTTCGGTTGTAATTATTAAAATACAAGTTGATGTTAATTTTTATTAACATCAAACACACATCAAAAAGATACTTTTTAATTTTAACACCAATTTCAAAATGCAGATAAAACGGAGAATTCCCCAATTCGGGAAATTCCCCCACAAATAGAAATGCGAATTCAAAGGAGCACAATCAGGAAATATTCCGACCCATTGTGAAGTACGTGAGAGGTGTAATACGAAATTTTCGTTTTCTTTGAATTGGGGTCGATCGTGTTACATCGAAACCACTCATGTAAAAAGAGAATGAAATGTTTTTATTTTAATTCGTGTTCAATAAAAATCGTGTTAAAAAAGTTCGTGCAGAAACAGAATTGGGTGTATATATATAAATACAAAAATACCGCTTTCTTATCAGTTTACCAAAATGATCATCAAAGTAGCTGACAAAATAAGCAAAGGTTGCAGAATGTTTTGCAGTGCACAAGGGATGTTTTTCTAAATGCTCTTTTTATTTTATGGGAATTCTAACAAATTTTTATTTATTGCAAAACACATTGTATTGAAAAATAAATTTTTATGCAAATTAAAAAAATCTAATAATAAGTTTTGATAGAAAATACTACAATATACGTCACATTTATGACACTTTTTTGTTACGCGTTACATTATTGCTACTTTATTGCATAATAGATTCCTGGGTCGGAGTGTCTTGGACATGGAGTTAGAAAGAAGGAGATAAAACTTCTATGGATGAAACGCTTGAAAATGCCATAATGCTTTGAGAATTATATCTAGTATTAGTAAAGTAGCTGCTATTGTAAGTTGACACAGCAGAAAGGCGTAGTATTTATTATATGTATTTTTGATTGTTTTTAAATTAAAGGTTCCCTAACTATGAGTACAATTAACCAGAATTTATTCATAATTGTACGATAGAGTACAAAATAAATGGAGATAAAAATAAATTGAAAGGTAAAACAATTTTGAGAACGTAGGGATGTTATTTTTTGTTTTAGTTCTACTTTGCATGGCACTAATAATTTATTTTGTAAAATGGACAGTTTAAATAAATATTTTAGGCCTTTCGCCATAGAAATGCATACAATGCAGGGCTACTTATTTTATCCCAGAGTCACCTGAATGATTGTATCAAATGATATTGGCGTTTACTTAATATGAAGTTTTATCTCCTTACTTTTACCTCCATGGTCTTGGAGTGGATTTTGAGTCATGGAAAGAAAAATAAAAGGTAAAGAACCTCTGTCCAAAGTTGACAGGGTTGCTAAATTTAATTTATTAGTACATAGTTAACTACATGTTCTCACGAATGAAGAGCAAACACTTTGATTATACGAACGGTTCGAAAATGTATTTGTTCGAATTATTGCGGATATACTGTATTTTAAAGTCATAAACCCTTCAGAAGCAATCCTACTAAATATGGATACAGAACAATACATTTATATATAAAATGAAGAAAACTATTTTAATTAATATATTTTGAAAACATACATTTTATGAGGGGGTGGGGTCGCCAAGCGAGGGGTTTATTTAATGGAAGGGAGGTTCGTCGTCTCATAAACTCATTTAAAGGAGGTCGCCGTGTTATAAAAGTTGGGAACCATAGCTCTAAAAGTTCTTATTTAGATCAAAGAGCAAAATACATACATGATCACACAACACTCTTTGGTTGAGCTAGGCTAGCATATAGTTTTACTTATGACTAGATATGTGGATTTTTTGGAAAATTTTAAACTTATTCTCAAATATTACATTTAAACTACAATAATATATATATATATATAAATATATATATATATATATATATTGCATATATAATAATAATAAAAGTTTGAAAGTCCAATGAAAGAAAAGTGAGCTGTAACTCGAAAAACCTAACTTTCTAACAAGCTTACAAAATAAAAGTATTATAAATCAGCAAATCTTCAAGCAAATGAAAAAAAAAATACAAATTTCGAATCATGAAGTTAAAGAAAATTACCAAAAATCAATGGTATGGAATCGATAAAAGAAAAACAGATGAAATTCAAGTAGTAATGCTATACACGTGGACAAGGTCTAAGCCTAAATCATGGATTTGTTCACTTCTTCAAAACTCTTCCTCAAGTCCAAGTGTCTTGTAGAAGCAAACACTAAAATGCATGTTTCTGAAGAAAAAGATAGATTATATCTATAAACTATTTCTACTTGGACAACATACATAAAGAAGAAAAAATAAAAGGAAAAAAGAATACCTGGAATCTGACGCAACAAATGCACGAACCTATCGAACCTTGGAACCCAGAATGAAGAGACCAGTGTTGCCATTCTCAAAGGAAAAAGATATGATCTACTGTTGCCATTCGTAAGAAATAAATAACAGTAATGCGAAAAGGCAAGTATAAGTGATAATATACAATCAGAAGGGGCAATAATAGAAATGCTAATGTGTAAATGGATGTAAAATAAAATATTATTAAAACAAGAGTATGGAGATGTCAGGCTAATATAAAAATCTATGAATAGAGTTCATGAAAATCCAGCTAATCTAAATTTTTTAACTATACCATTTACAAAATAAGAGGGATATTTATATAAATTGCTGGTAATTTTTAGATTATTAATATGTATAGCATGAAATTTTTATCAGATAATCTATAAATTCTAAAAAGCTGATTAAGTATAATATTTCTAAACAATAGAATCGAGTTGTAGGAATTAAATGGTAAGATTTTATTTATGTTAAAATTAAAAAAGTCTTTTTTATCATATAAATTAGTAATAATTATATTAGAAGGTTCAATAATAAGATTTAAATCCAAAAAATTAATATTTTTACTAATAGTAGCTTTATTAGGAATTAATTCCAAATTGTCAGGATAGAAATTTATATCTATGACACAATTTTCAGTATATACTAAGCAAATCAGATCATCAACATATCAGTATAATGTATAATCCATTGATGTAAAAGACTGTTCATAATGACAAAGATATAAATTAGCTAACATACTGCTACTGCAGCCACCCTGTGGAACTCTTGAGACTTGTAAGCATAATTTATTTCCTTGAAAAATATAATTATTGAAAATAACAAAGTGAAGAAGTTTAGGAAAATTTATAAAACTGGTTTGAGTTGAAAGATTAGTAATATAAGCATTGTATAGAGCTAAAATTACATCATACAGGTCTGAGATCTTGATATTATTAAAAAGATCTTTAAAATCAAAATTTTGAAATCCTATTAGTTTTTTAAGTGATGTTAATCTATTCTTGAATTCTTTACTATTATTTAGAATAGGGTAATTATTGCTAGACTGACTTAACTATCATTTATTTGATTTAAAGAATTTAGTAGTAATTTAATCGCAGTAGTAGAGTAAGTATTATGGCCACTAGTTACTGTTCTAAATTTAATGGGATTTTTGTGAAATTTTGGAATAAGCACTATATATGGAAATTTAAGAAATTTATATTTAATTTATATTTAAATCACTATACATATATGATAATTTTCAATTTGATACTATTAATGGAATGTGCAAGTTTAAAAAGACTACTTTTAAAATACTTTTTAAAATACTTTTTAAATAATCTAACGGAAATTGTATATAAAATTTTTTACAGATAATAGCATAATTATTAGAGGCTTTATCAACATAGGTGATAATGTAAGATCTTTGTAAATCAATAATGGAGTGTTTAATATTATCAATATTATATATGGATCTAGACAATTTAATACTACTAATAGCATTTTTAATAGATTCTAATAAAGTAAATTTCCACATATTAAATGCCTCTAAAGGCAGAGCATATTTAGAAGCTAATTTATATATATATATATATATATTTATCAAGATCAAGATTTATTGATTTTAAAACTTTAAAAGAATTATTAGAAGAGGGTAACCTGGATTTAGTACCAAAAGACATTATGGTTCTTAGCGAATTGTCTTTAATTGTCTATACTCAAGTCTCCTGTAACTATATGCCCCAGGTCTGGATTTCGAAATTTAGCATAATCGTTTACTTTACAATTACATTCATTATCTAAAATTGAATTAGAATTATGTATGATCTATAGATAGAGATTGTGAAACTTCATTATAATTAAATATTGATCTACCAATAGGCTTATTGTATTTAAAAGCCTTTGATACACTCAAATCTCAGGCATTAAATGATTGAACTTGTTAAATAGATGGCCAAAATTTATAGAATTATAAATGGGATGCTTGAAAGAGATTACACAATATGAATTAGTTGACATATTATAAAGATGATATTGATTAAGTTTTAAATTTAAATACTTTGATCTTGTAATAAGCAAATCATAGAAAATATGATTAAAATGTTCATTAGCAAGATTTAATTTTAAGAAAATTGCATAAACTTTATTTAAATGTTTTCCTTTACCGCAAAAACCCAGGATTTTATTAATTTCCACTGAAAAGTGCTATTAAATTTATTATGTAAACAAATCTCAGCTTTATGATCATTTAGAAAGGAATTTCCCTTGCCTCATTTAAATCTTTTGAATTTGACTGATTTACTATTATTTAAAAGGGTTTCCAAAAAAAAAAAAGCCGATTAAAAATAGAGTATTTATTATCTAGAAAATTATTTTTTACATATTACCATTAAGATATATTTGATTTAATCTATATGGAAAAAGAGTATAATTTGATTTAATATAGTAGTTTTCAAAATAAATCCTATCTGCTGTATTTGTTTTTATATTATATATATATATATATATATATATATATATATATATATATATATATATATATATATATATATATATATATATATATATATATATATATATATATATATATATATATATATATATATATATATATATATATATAAATATATAAATATATAAAAATATTATATGTATAAAATTTTTTAATACTAGAGTCAACAGCTGCAATTTAATATTTTCATTGATTACATGTGCTTCTGGAAAGTTATAAAATGATTATATTTTATCAACAATAGAAAAATATTTTTGTAAATCATAAATTTGAAACAATATAATAAATTAAAAGAAATCATGTGAGCAGCACATGACTTTCCCTGCAGATTCAAATTCATTCTCTGTTTACTTCATTAATAATGTATTAAATTTGAGTTTAATTTCACTGAATAAGACGCGCAATTAATTGAAATTACACTGAATTTACACTTTTAATTTAGTTTTTGTTTTTATTTGATAACTGGACTTATTCTAAAGACCGGCTCAGCAAAAATTCAAAAATGCAAAAAAAATAAATAAATAACTAGAGAACGGCTAGTCCCAGAATAATGGTCATATTCTTTTCATCGTCAAAAATTACGTATAAAACAAGCATTTCATTGATATATTTGAACATACGTCGCCTTCTTTTATTTTAGATTTTGACAAAAGAAAAGCAGGTTCTCTTTTTTCGAATCGTACCAAAATCTAATCAGCACCAGGGTAACCCACAGGTGACTCATCATATACCAAATTTTGTGAAATTTGGTCTATTAGTTTTTCAGCTAGAGTGGATAAAGACAATTTTTGTGGGCCATTTCGTAAAAAGTCAGGTCCTTTTTATACCGAATCGTACCAAAATCTAATCAGCACCAGAGTCACTTAAAAGGAATTTACCTACCAAATGTTAAGAAATTTGGTCCGTTAGTGTTTCACTTAGAGTGGATACATACATTTCACAGACAGACAGACACAGAGCTACACACACAGACGTCATGCTACAAACAGATTTTTCGTGTTCGAGAGGTTATAAAACGTGTAGACCCGTCGAAAACTTTAGTTGCGATTTTTGGTATGATTCCAATACTTTCTCTATACATTACCATGTATAGCAGGGGAAGTAATAAATAAAAATTGTTAACCCTTTCTGAATCCTAAACAGTTTACTGTTTATTACAGCTGCAAGAAATAAATGATTAAATATGTAGCTTTCATATGCTTGCAGTTTCACTTATTGTGATACAAAAATATTATAAGAAAAAATGAAAACTACGTATAATTTAAAAATAAAAAATCTGATGTGGGCAGCACATGACTTTCCTTATATAATGCAATGAATTTACTACTTTTACAGTAAAAAAAATATAGATTATTTTTATAGTAGATATATATACTTTCCAAGATATTGAATTTTCGTCAATGAGTCGTCATTTTCATTGATTTAGCGTAATTTTTACGAATTTGGCGAGTTTTTCGTTAATTTAGCAACATTTAAAAAAGTTCTACAAAATTTGTCAACAAAATCTCGCCAAGCGTTATGGACGGAGAAATAAGTAATTCTTACAGCGGATAAATAACTATTGGCGTTCAAATATAAAAGTATTACTCAAAGTATCTTTTCTCGTGAATGGAACGAGCTAGATCTACGAGAATGATGTCACCCAATTTATCGCAT
This sequence comes from Amaurobius ferox, assembly GCA_951213105.1. NCBI lineage: Eukaryota > Metazoa > Arthropoda > Arachnida > Araneae > Amaurobiidae > Amaurobius > Amaurobius ferox. The sequence goes on from OX578146.1 coordinate 59,681,047, forward strand.
GGTATTACATACGAAAAGTGAACATGTTTCTCAATAGGAAATATTTTTTTTAATTTTATATGATTTTTTGATAATTTTTTTGGAAAATGTGCAATATCTCGAGAGCGGTTCATGTTAGCGTTCTAAAATTTATGTCAATCGTTTTCTAATAAAAAATTACATAAGAAATGTCTTTATACGTGACTTTATTAGAGGTTTTGATTTTTTGACGATTTCTTCAAAATTTCACTCAAAAATTTAGGGAGTTCTAAACATTCGATTGCTTATAAAAACCACAGGCTTCCAGTGTTTATTGATTGTATTTTTTGTACCAAATTTCGTTTGAATCGGTCCATTCTTTCGTCAGTTATCGTCTCCACAGACTCACTGACACACACACACACACAGACAGACATCACCTTAAGAATGGTCGATTCGTGATCAGGGATGTTTGAAAGGTGCTCTCCCGTCGAAAACTCGAATTCGAATTTTTGACCTAATCACAATACTTCCCTTATACGTTATTGTATATAAGGAAAGTAACACGTAGCTTGATCAATAGTAAGACATCCCTGAATGCAACAATTTCAAAAGTTTAACTACCAAAATTTATTTTAAACTCAGCAACAATAGTACATATTTACGTAATACAATAATATGAATGTCCCAAGGCTCAAGTGCTCCGTTATGGCTTGTTATCATTAGCGCTACTCTATCATTGATCTGGTTGATGATTATGAGTTATAACATCACCAGCATTAGACCAGGGACCGGGGACCACTTCAGAATCTCCTTTGGCTGTGATCAAAGTGACTTCCACAGCTTTGGTTGCAGTCATCAGGCTTGAGGGCAGAAGTCGGGCTCGTTGGAAATAGTCCACTAACTCAAAAATTGAACCAAAAAATCTGATGTGTGTAGCACATGATTTTCCTTATATGCAATGAATTTACTACTTTTACAGTAAAAATAATAGGTTATTCTTATTGTAGATACTTATATTCTTTCCAAGATATTGAATTTTCGTCAATTAGTCGTCATTTTCATGGATTTAGCGTCATTTTTATCCATTTGGCGAGATTTTCATTAATTTGGCAACATTTTAAAAAGTCGCCAAGTTGGCGACATTCCGCTAAATTCGTCGCCAAAATCTCCAAGCGTTATGGATGACGAAATGAATTATTAATATAGCAGATAAATGATTATTGGCGTTCAAATACAAAAGTATTACTCAGAGTATCTTTTCTTATGAATGGAACGAGCTAGATCCCGAGAATGATGTCATCAAATTTATCGCATGATATTACATATGAAAAGTGAACAAGTTTCTCAACAGTTAATATTTTTTTTTAATTTATGAGATGGCTATTTTGATAAATTTATTTGAAAAATACGCAATGTCTCGAGAACGGTTCATGCTAGAGTTCTACAATTTTTGTTAATCGTTTTCTGATGAAAAATTACATAAGAAATGTCTATTTGCGTAACTTTATTAAAGGTTTTAATTTTTTGATGATGTTTTCAAAATTTCACTCGAAAATTCAGGGGGATTCTGAATATTCTATTGCGTTTATAAACAATAGGCTTCCAGTATTCACGGATTGTAATTTTTATACCAAATTTCATTCGAATCGCTCCATTCGTTCGTCAGTTATCGTCTCCATAGGCTCACTCACTCACACACACAGACACACACACATAGACATCACCTCAAAAACGTATGATTCGTGTTCAGGGACGCCTGAAACGTGCTCTCCCGACGAAAAATCGAATTCGTATTTTCGACCTCGTCACAATACTTTCCTTATACATTATATTTTTAAAAGGAAAGTAAAAATATTACTTTCCTTATATACAATAATGTATAAGGAAAGTATTGTGACGGGGTCGAAATTTGAATTCGAGTTTTCGACGGGAGAGCACGTGTTCAAGCATCCTTGATCACGAATCGAAAAATTTTGAAGTGATGTCTGTGTGTGTGTGTGTTTATCAGTGAGTCTCTGGAGACTATAACTGACGAACGAATGGACCGATTCGAACGAAATTTGGTACAAAAATTACAATCCGTGAATACTGGTAGCCTTTTGTTTTTCTACGCAATCGAATGTTCAGAACTCCCTACATTTTCAAGTGAAATTTTGAAAAAATCGTCAAAAAATTAAAACCTCTAATAAAGTTACGCAAATAGACATTTCTTATGTAATTTTTCATTAGAAAACGATTGACATAAATTTTAGAACGCTAGCATGAACCGTTCTCGAGATATTGCACAGTTTTCAAAAATAATTATCAAAAAATCATATAAAAATTAAAAAAAATATTTCCTACTGAGAAACATGTTCACTTTTCATATGTAATACCATGCGATAAATTTGGTGGCATCATTCTCGTGGATCTAGCTCGTTCCATTCATGAAAAAATATACTTTGAGTAATACTTTTGTATTTGAACGCCAATAGTCATTTATCTGCTGTAAGAATAACTTATTTCTCCGTCCATAACGTTTGGCGAGATTTTCGCGACGAATTTGGTGGAATGTCGACAACTTGGCGACTTTTCTAATGCTGCCAAATTAACGAAAATCTTGCCAAATGGATAAAAATGACGCTAAATCAATGAAAATGAAGGCTAATTGACGAAAATTCAATATCTTGGAAAGAATATAAATATCCACTATAAAAAAAATCTGATGTGGACAACACATGACTTTCCTTATATAATGTAATGAATTTACTACTTTTACAGTAAAAAAATAGGTTTTTCTTATAGTAGATACTAATATTCTTTCCAAGATATTGAATTTTCGACAATTAGTCGTAATTTCCATATATTTAGCGTCACTTTTATCCATTTGGCGAGATTTTCGTTAATTTGGCAACATTTCAAAAAGTAGCCAAATTGGCGACATTCCGCCAAATTGGTCGCCAAAATCTCGCCAAGCGTTATGGACGGAGAAATAAGTTGTTCTTACAGCAGATAAATGACTATTGGCGTTCAAATACAAAAGTATTACTCAAAGTATCTTTTTTCATGAATGGAACGAGCTAGGTCCTCGAGAATGATGTCACTCAATTTATCGCATGGTATTACATATGGAAAGTGAACATGTTTCTCAATAGGAAATTTTTTTTTCATTTTGTATGACTTTTTGATAATTTTTTTGAAAAATGTGCAATATCTCGAGAACGGTTCATGTTAGCGTTCTAAAATTAATGTCAATCGTTTTCTATTAAAATATTACATAAGAAATGTCTATTTGCGTAACTTTATTAGTGATTTTGAGTTTTTGACGATTTTATCCAAATTTTATTCGAAAATTTAGGGGGGTTCTGAACATTTGATTACGTATAAAAACAATAGGCTTCCAGTGTTTACGGATTGTGATTTTTGTACTAAATTTGGTTCAAATCGGTCCATTCGTTCGTCAGTTATCGTCTCCACAGACTCACTGACACACACACATACTTTCACACACACACACACACACACACACACACACACACACAGACATCACCTCAAAAATTTTTGATTCGTGATCAGGGATGCTTGCTTGAAACGTGCTCTCCCGTCGAAAACTCGAATTCGAATTTTCGACCCCGTCACAATACTTTCCTTATACATTATGTATATAAGGAAAGTAAAAATGGATGCCATATGTTATTTTTCAATGAGTCACGTAATCACTTCATATAATATGGGTGTAATTATTACTTCAATTTTTATTTAAAATATTACTTAACATATTTTGATGAAATGTTTTTTACACATTTTACGCGATAATTTAAATATTTCTTTAAATTTTCAAAGCAATTTGCGAATTTTAACTCCGCTTAAAAAAATGTCTGAAGAATTAGGTTCCATAGGGTTCAATGTATTTCATTTATTTAACCCGGGTTAAATCAAAAACTAATTGGGTGATATTATTCAATTACATACCCATATGTCCCACAGACCCTCTCAACACCATACTAAAATTCCATTTTGATAAAGTCATTTTTACGGCAGTTATCGTGCGAACGGTCAGACAGAATGAACAAAGTCATAAACACAACTATGCTGGAAAGTGTTAAAAATGAGTGGTTTTTAAAAAATGAAATTCATGGTTCCAAACAAACAAACAATAACATGGTTTAGTCCAATGGTATTTTAATCAGCCAACCTTGCTGCTAACATTTGAAATGGAAATCTGAAGGACTCCTATTACACCTTATAGTACTATAGGAGCCCTAAATCTACCACTTCCTATAATGACTATTGCTCTTCTCAACTATTTAGTAATTAATAGTAATAATAATAAAAAGAAAAACAAATTGTTTAGTTTATTTGAGGAATAAGAAATATATTATTAAATATATAAAAATATTAAATACATACTTATAATTAAACCTTTTTTTCAAAAATAATTCCTATATATAATAATATTAAAACTTGCTTATAAAAATACCTGTTACTTTCCTTATATACATAATGTATAAGGAAAGTATTGTAACGGGGTCGAAAATTCGAAATCGAGTTTTCGACGGGAGAGCACGTTTCAAGCATCCCTGATCACGAATCAAACATTTTGGAAGTGATGTCTGTGCGTGTGTGTGTGTGTGTGTGTGTGTGTCAGTGAGTTTGTGGAAACGATAACTGACGAACGAATGGACCGATTCGAACCAAATGTGGTACAAAAATCACAATCTGTAAACACTGGAAGCCTATTGTTTTTATACGGAATCGAATGTTCAGAACCCCCCTAAATTTTCGAATAAAATTTTGAAAAAATCGTCAAAAACTCGAAACCACTAATAAAGTTACGCAAATAGACATTTCTTATGTAATTTTTCATTAGAAAACGATTGACATAAATTTTAGAACGCTAACATGAACCGTTTTCGAGATATTGCACATTTTTCAAAAAAATTATAAAAAAGTCATATAAAAGGAAAAAAAATATTTCCTATTGAGAAACATGTTCACTTTTCATATGTCATACCATGCGATAAATTGGATGACATCACTCTCGTGGATCTAGCTCGTTCCATTCATGAAAAAAGATACTTTGAGTAATACTTTTGTATTTGAACGCCAATAGTCATTTATCTGCTGTAAGAACAATTTATTTCTTCGTCCATAACGCTTAGCGAAATTTTGGCGACGAATTTGGCGGAATGTCGCCAACTTGGCGACTTTTTGAAATGTTGCCAAATTAACGAAAATCTCGCCAAATGGATAAAAATGACGCTAAATCAATGAAAATGACGACTAATTGTCGAAAATTCAATATCTTGGAACGAATATTAGTATCTCCTATAAGAAAAAACCTATTTTTTTTACTGAAAAGTAGTAAATTCATTACATTATATAAGGAAAGTCATGTGTTGCCCACATCAGATTTTTTATAAGTGTTTGGATGAGTACCTTGAAATAAAAGAGACAATTTCGTGGACATTAAGTTAAGTATATATTTAGTGCTGTTAAAGTATTTTCCTTTGGCCAAATCACATGCGAAAATATTCCATATTTATTATATTTTCATAAAATTTACCGAATTTATTATTGAAAAAATAGTCTTCTAAAAATAGTATTACTTGTTGTTTTATAAGAATAAGTAAAATGTAACTTGTACCCTTCTAGTTCTTGTCTATCCTTTTCTCCAAAATACTCCCCTTTCCTCTTTAAAATTAGAATACTAAATGATCAAAGGCTTCTTGTAAAGTTACCTACTTTTAAAAAGCAGTATGGAAAGAGTATTGCATTTCATTTCCAAATTAATTAGGGAGAAAAATGAAAGTGGAAAATTTTCCCAAAAAACATAGCGGCAAAATTTTCCGACCCACATATCTACTTTTGACTAAAGTCGATCCTTTCCATTGAGTTACTGTGACATTAAGTTGAGACTTCGTGGAGGGATTGACAGAGGGACTAACTAAGGCGACAACCAGTCGGGGAAAATGACATATAGCAATATCTCGAATACAAAGAACTTTAACAAAATGTATTGCGGGTAATGTAGGCTCAAAAACACAGGACTTCTCACCCCGACTAGACCTCAAGCAACAAATGTGGAGTTTTCTCCAAAACCAGTCCTCAACCAGTGCTCATCAAGGCTAGCCAGTGGGCATCCAATTGATCTGACCAACCAGGGTATTATGTCTCCCCTCCCTCTCAACACATGGTCACTTTTTCAACAAAAACGACTTCACTTGTATGTAGATATGTGCTTGAATAAATAATTTCGATTGTCCAAAACAAGTACAAAAAAAAATAAAAAAAAATTGCTTGATGTACAGAAGGCACATGCGGATGCGCCTAAGCAGTAGCGTCCATAGATGCAGTGTTGGGCCTTCATCGAGTCCAGAGTGTTGAAGACCCAGGCCGTCCGACTCATCTGAAGACTTGAGCAGCTATTTGGGAGGCCGGTGAGCTCAGAGTGTGATAAAGTTTCTGTGAGCTAGTTCACTTCGTCATCTCTCCCTAATTTAATTCTTCGTAATGCCTCCCGTCTATCGCTTTAGGACGATCTGAATAATATCATTTAATAACATTTGACTTCTGACAATATTTCTAAAAAAAATACTATTTGCAAAGGTAAGAATGCCTATTAGTTCGGACGATTTAAAATGCTTATTTATATAATGACTGTGTATATAATTGTACATACTTTAAAATGTAAATGAAACTATTAGTTTAACCCAGAAAAACGATTAATGTGCGCTATAGAATTACTTTCTTTTTTATTTGAATGAATGTGCCTTGCCTTTCAGCGGTCTGCAGGTAGGGTTATCAACGCTACAGCTACTAGGTTAATAACCTTTCCTTCTGTAGTTGAAGAAGACACAAAATTCTCCTCCATAATAATTTAGATCGAAATAAAACTTCAGATCTGACCGACCACTTAATTTCTCTGCAGGATGAACGACCACCTAATTCCTTATGCAGGATATCATTCTGTTCAACGTAACACTCGTAAATTAAAAATATCTGCTATAAATTGCAAAACCTTTAGAGAAATAGACGATTTTTATTTTTGAAACCTCAGTGACCCATTGCATCTAATACTCAGGGTTGGTTTGCTTGGCTGCCAATGTGTCTTCAGGTGATCCTTGCAATTTGTTATAATCTGCATCATACAAACTCATACATTTAATCTCAATAAATTTTTTTTTTTTTTGACTTTTCTACAATTTAACAAATTTCAATTTTGTGTGGGAAAACAATAACAAAATTTGGAATCTTCTTCAACTGTGTGTCGCTAAAGACAAACTTAATAAGGCTTATGGTAGTTTTAAATTAAAATCTGCATACAAAGGTTTGATAAATGGCTTACTACTCCCGTATACTTTCGGGTGGGACGGGCTTTTTCTTTCGATTACTACTTCCAAGAAATACCACACTTCCTGTTGGGGAAGTAGAATACTTCTCGAGTGATAAATTATTAATTTAATTAATTTAATAAATTATCTCGAGTGATAAATATTTAATCTCTCGAATGAGTGATTTAATATATCATGTGTGAATTCTAGGTAAAAGTGTCAATTCATTATATTCTTTTTTTTTGCAATTCAAATATGTTATTTTCCTTCGGGATTATGAAATACATGATTTTAAAGATAATGTCCAATTAAAAATGTCCAATACATGGTTTTAAAGATAAACACGTCCAATTATAGATATCCAATACATGATTTTAAAGATTTAAAAGATTTGTATATTATAATGAATTAAAAACACAAATTAAATTTTCCTTATATGTTAAGTGTGTGTGTGTGTGTGTGTGTGTCGGTGTGATAGTGTGTGTGTGAGTGTGATGGTGTGTGTATGTGTTTTAGACATTTAAATGACAAAATGTACATAAGACGCAGGAATACCTACATGACAAATAAAACAGTTATCTCAACTTCTTTTGAGGAAATTTAATAAATTTCCTCAAGAGGGAGTTTTTGTTGATTCCATACGATTTCATCTTAAGGGACATAGTACCCTGAAAAAGGATAAAATATGGAATTTATTTTTTATTGGCTCAAACTGTAGCTGTAACATTTTAAAATATGTAGCAGAAATTTCAAATCTGTATCTTCATTATTTAAGAAGTTGTGTAAGATTTCCTGCAGGATGATAGAAATATAATACATTGTAAATGAAAACCTTAAATTAATTTCTTTTCCCATTTTCATTTTTTGTCCACTTTCATGTTTTAAAAATATTAAGGCTTTCTTGTATTCAAAATAGCAGTTTAAAATTGTTTGGTATATATTTTTGTTGCATATTTGATAAGATGGCGTATGGAATTAACATTAAGATTTGCAGTTAATTAAAGGAAAAATTAACACCTGTTGGAATTTCCACATTTTTTCACTATATTATATTATATTTATATTACATATTTCACTATATATTTATATTATATCTAATATCTTAAAAATCCATGCTCACTTTTGTGTAGTACATTCCAAGGAATGAAAAAAAATATATATATTAACTTTGGAAAAAGTAGTAATGATAATAAAAAGAAAAATGAATTTTTAAAAGTAAATTTTAATTAAACATGTAAGTCAAAACCATTTCCTTTACAAATTTTGTTTATAATTTAAGTTTAAAATATAATACATCCACAAATTGCAGCCTAAAACTTAAAATAATAATAAAAAAAAAAATGTTGAAAGTGTACCATGTTCCTTTAAGCAGATTTTACTGTAAATAAATATACATTGAATATTTCACTGTTTATAAATAAGAACAAGCATCGAACTTCGTTGCAAAGTTGAGCAACACTACACTGCAAGCTAAAAGCTTTTAGTTTGTTTATCAAATAATACAATAATATTACTCAAGCGTTGAAAAATTTGGTGGTAGCCAAACTCAAAAAACCTCATAATATAACAAAAACATCAACTCTTTTCTCCATACGTTGATAACTTATCACCGCAGCACTAAACACCTTTCAACCAAGCCATAAACTAAATCTCTCCTAAACTCAATATACTAGAAATGAGATCAATACTGATACTGTTGGTCTTCCTCTTCCCCGAATTCGATCGATTCCACCAACAATGCATCCACTGTCTTCAACATCATCCCGAACTGCCGTGGGAAAAGTGAAACTCCGGGCGTCGTCTGGACCAGGGATTTTCGAACGGCACGCGCCGGCGAGGAGCCTTTCCCCTCTGCCTCCCCCTTCCCTTCTCCTGGGCATCTTTCTCCAAACAGCCTCCTGTTCTCCAGTCAGCTGTTGAGTCTTGTCGGTGAAAGACGTTTCAGATTAAAGTTCCGTGGATTACTGTGTTACCGTAGGACAACTTTGCATGTGCTGCAGTGCTGTTGGACAGGGTGTAGAAGTGTTAGACTTTTGTTTATTCAGAAGTTTAGTGGACTGTGTTAATTTGAATTCATCTCAAGATGATGCAGAAGTCGCCCCCTCCATGTGTGAGGATTCTGGTTTTGGGTGCTCAAGAAGTTGGAAAATCTGGTAAGTGTTCTATTACGTCATTTTTCTCCATTCTTTTGGATAAACCTATAATTCCCAAACCCCTATAATTCTTGGCCCTTTATAATTCTCATTATAAAAGTGATTTTATGAAAATATTCTGCTAATTCTAAATTTATGATGTTTGAAATTGAATATGAAGAAAACAAGCAGGAGATTTCCTTGTTCATATACATCTTACAGTGTCAGTGAGAAAAGTAGTCTAGTTTATACATACATTGATTAATTTCTACAGATAAATTATAATTTTGATATTTCGGCATATATATATATTATCT